>CM068372.1:444262106-444862106 GCA_034769895.1 Magicicada septendecula | reverse complement strand
ATGGTTTTTAAATTTTGAAGTACAGCATTAGAAATGCATAATAATTAATACACAAACATAATAAATACCTTACCTTATTTATATCACACACAAACATAAACAGCCCAGCCTGCTACACATTCTCACTTTCGCTCTTTATTAAAATAAAAACCCTTCCCTGATTCCTGAATTTATTAAACCCTTAACATATTAAAAGAAATACCCCTCCCTGCCGGCACGTGGTGATCACTCGAGCTCGTTATTCATTTTTCGTATTTAGTTGTGTGTCCGAAATACTTTGATATTTGCTAGTCAAGTACTCACTCCACTGTCACATTACTGTTAATTTATAAATCACTTTTTACTTGAAACTGATAAAATTAAGAGAGCCCCATGGGGCAGATGTCTGGCCAGACACGGTTTCTAAGCGAAAACTGGGAAGAGCGGCTATATTTGCACGGCCAACTGGATTACTTTGTTTTTGATGGAACACACAGCCTGTTGTTTCGCCGTCGCTTGTGAGTCCTATTCAAACCATGAATTATTTGTGTGCTGATCGTCTACGATATTCGCTCGGCACTGGCTGACGTCACAAGATAGGCGTGACTTAGGTTCTACATCCGCCAGCAAGGTAAATTACGTGAACAGAAAATGTGCTCTTCACCATCTTTGCTGGTTCACCCAGGCGTCAGTCCGCGCGCATGGTCGTGTGACGCATATTGGCGCGCTGTCACACACAAAGTTCTTGGAAACTGAGGCTGTGCATTCCTGGTTCGCGATTGCACAACTTGATATTACTTCGCCTTTGTTAGAAACTGTTTCATACACTACAACACGTGGCCTGGTCACCGTTGAAACTAGACTTTACAAATATTTTTATAAATCCCCAAAAATTCAATAAAATAAAATCCCGCAAATTTGGCCCGTTACACAAGAAAACTGAAATTTTCTAGATACTTTACCATCAAAATGTTTAATGTCTAAATTAGGCATAAATCTTTTGTTTTTAACACCACATTTTTCTTCGTAAGTCCAAGAAGAAAACGGCTTACGTTTTATAAGTTCAAAAGATCTGACAAGCTATTAAAAGGACCACGTTCACTCATTTCGGGCAACACAATTATTAGTCATACACAATAATACAACTGATTGAACTTCCAAATTTATAAACTTGATTAGTTTCTTAGTTCAGCAGAATAACACGCACACTTTTAATAACCGTATAAAATAAACACACTTATAAACAACACAGCGCGCTTTAAAACTTAACTGTTTGCACCATAGTTAGAAGTGAGACATGCCTCAACGCTATGTGTGAGGAGCGCAGGACAATACCCCCCCCACACTTTGCTATCACACCAGCACATTGCATACTGTGATATTACATTTTATTACGGATTATAAAATTGTATTTATTTTCACTTACCTTAACTTCTGTCTAGGGTCCCAACACGAACTGTGAATGCAAACATGATTGCAAGGTTACGCTAATAACATACGCAACTCGTATTTAGGAAGAGAAAAACAAATTAACTTTTATTAAATTCTTTAGATTTTTTAACATGTTGGTTATTCACCTCTTTAACCATTTAATTACTTCTTGCCAAAATTTAAAATAAACAAAACATTCTGACGATATTTATGACATGGTTATATATTACTAAAACTCTATTACCTCTTATCTTAAAGAAAACAGCCCAGCCTGCTTACACACACACACACAAACCATTCCAAAACAAAACAAACCACCTTTTTATTTATTTAATATGTTGAATACTTTACGTAACACCCTCGCCGGCAACGTGGTGTTTTCCGACCTCGTGGCTCCGCACTTACAAGTTCACTATATTGGTCCGAAACAATTTGTTAATTCATATTATTCATTTGTTAAACAATTTTTTCTGCGATACTGCTCTCACTACTGCATTTTTTGAAAACGGTTCTTACTTCCGCATTTTGAACAAACTACACTCACTTTTACTTAATATTGCAAATTTATTAGTAGGCCCTGTTTGGCCGGCTGCCTGCGCAGGCGAGCATTAGTAAGAGACTGGGCAGAGCGTTCACCAAGTTCCCCCAATTACATTTCTGTCGGACCAGGCGGAAACCAATGCCTTATTCGTTAAAGTCATAGCTGTGGCACATTTAACAAGTGCAAACTCCCGTGTGCTGGACGTTGACGAAATTGGGTGTCCAGAGGTTTACGTCACAAAATAGGCGGGACTTCGTCAAGACTTCCGCCGTCACAAACGCACATGTTAGAAAAATATCAGCTTCAAGCCATGTTGTTTTTCGCTTCTTGGCGTGGGTCCGGCGCTCCTGCGGGTGTTGGTGCTTGCGCGTTTGTGGGTATGTCACACAGTCTCAAAATTCTCGGAATGGTATGGCGTGATTGCACGTTGCCGCATTCCATTGTATTAACTTCGCCTTATGAGTCCTTGGTTCGCTACGATGTAGATTCAAACTGTGACTGGCCACGCATATGAAATAAATTGTTACAAAAAATTTAATAAAATAAAAAAACCCTCATTTTAGCCCCGTTACAATACCCCCCCAATGAGAGATCTTCTGTCGAAACAGAAGAAATCTCATTGTTAAACCCCTAAGCGGATCGGTGAGGATATAGTGCCAACAAACCCCCATTAGTTCTTATACATCACTAGCGAGTACCCAGCATGCGTTGCAATGCCACTCAAAGAAAGAAAGTGTTTGTATATATATAATATATAAAGACTTCGTTCGCGTGGTCTTCAATTTAATGCGATAATATATTTAGAACAGGATCTATTCCACTGGGTTGCCATAGTAACCAGATCTAATAAGTTAGTTTTTTAAGACTCCAAAGGACCCCCCAGAGGATCGTATCGAAAAAAACACCTGTCCTATGTTGGTTCTCCCGTTGCGTAAAATATTTGTGCCAAGTTTGGTTGAAATCGGTCCAGTGGTTTAGGAGGAGATGTGGAAGACCCCAAAGAACCCCCAAAAGAACCCCATCGAAAAAACACCTATCCTATGTTGGTTCTCCCTTTGCGTAAAATATTTGTGCCAAGTTTGGTTGAAATCGGTCCAGTGGTTTAGGAGGAGATGTGGAAGACCCCAAAGGACCCCCCGAAGTATCATATCGAAAAAACACATATCCTATGTTGGTTCTCCCATTGCGTAAAATATTTGTGCCAAGTTTGGTTGAAATCGGTCCAGTGGTTTAGGAGGAGATGTGGAAGACCCCAAAGAACCCCCAAAAGAACCCCATTGAAAAAACACCTATCCTATGTTGGTGTTGGTTCTCCCTTTGCGTAAAATATTTGTGCCAAGTTTGGTTGAAATCGGTCCAGTGGTTTAGGAGGAGATGTGAAAGACCCCAAAGGACCCCCAAAAGGACCCCCGAAGGATCATATCGAAAAAACACATATCCTATGTTGGTTCTCCCGTTGCGTAAAATATTTGTGCCAAGGTTGGTTGAAATCGGTCCAGTGGTTTAGGAGGAGATGTGGAAGACCCCTAAGGACCCCCAAAGGACCCCGTCGAAAAAAACACCTATCCTATGTTGGTTCTCCCGTTGCGTAAAATATTTGTGCCAAGTTTGGTTGAAATCGGTCCAGTGGTTTAGGAGAAGATGTGGAAGACCCCAAAGGACCCCATCGAAAAAACACCTACCCTATGTTGGTTCTCCCGTTGCATAAAATATTTGTGCCAAGTTTGGTTGAAATCGGTCCAGTGGTTTAGGAGGAGATGTGGAAGACCCCAAGAACCCCCCAAAGGCCCCATTGAAAAAAATTCATAAACCTTCGCGGGCGTGCGCACAACAACTCACCGAAGTTTCATCGCAATCGGATGAATGGTATAGGAACGCATACGGGACAAAGAAAGAAACAAACATTCATTTTTATAGATATAGATGGGTAAACTACCCCCCTGGCTCGGCGACTATGGCCGCACCTGAACGAGATTACTGGACTTCTCTATCCGAGATCCCAACACCATAAAATCAAACAGACGCACCATACCGCCCCAAAACCCAAACCCCTGGTCTTATACCATGCCAGATCCTCAACCGAGATGTTTCCCCTTACCATGCACACTGGGCTGCCTTTAGCAGTTACTGGGCTTGTACACACACTTATTACTACTCATTAAACAAAATTTTATTGTCACATTCAAAAAGTTCATTTAAGTTGAAAGCAAACTGCTCTATCTCCATTACTTTCTTCAAAATCAAAAAATAAAATCTTTTATCTGAATTGATTAATTCTCTTCGTTACTATTAACAATCAGAAAAACAAATAAATTGAACATCTAATTAAAACATGAACTCCATTATCCTAACATTTGATTATACATATATTGTAACATAACCAAATATGGCAGTTACATAAAATGAGCCTAAAGGACGGCAAGTAAGATAAAAAATATGAATGTAAATCTAGATAAGTAAATCCATGTATATAAAGTGTGTATCTACAAATGTGTTAATATGAAAATCCAACTATGAATAAGATAATATCAATCTAGTGACATCAACTACGAAAAATAAGAAAGAAAATGAAGTGAGCCAAAACCAAATACCAATAATAGACCCAATAGGATCCAAAAGTGAGGGGAAACGACGAAATAAGAATTAACAAAATCCAAAAGTGAGGGGAAACGACGAAATAAGGATTTAACAAACTCCAAAAGTGAGGGGAAACGACTAAAGAATAATGACTACAATGAAAATAACAAGAAAGAAGAAGGACAAGAAAGCTGACTCAGAAGAGAGAAGAAGATGAATAAATCATACCAGAAATCAACATAAACCACGTGCACCAAAGACTATATAAGTGACAAGTGAAATAATGATTATCAAATGTGAGGATGAAAAACAGTGATTAGCATTTAAGGAAACACAAACAATAACAGTGCGTACTTAATAGATGTGAAGCATGTGAATAACCAACTATTTCTACTGATAAAACCACACAAACAATTATAGTGAGGAAGTTTATAAGTATATGAAAATATGTTAATTCCATGATGAAAACAACAAAATGTTAAATAAGTCAAATAGACACGAACAATGAGTGTGACGCATTTAATAAAGTTGTGATTAACACAGATAATCATAAGTCCACCAAAATGAAACAAAATAGAACAATATAACTATGTTTTATTTTTGGTACAGAACTGACAACAATATAAAAAACCATTGTATCAAACAAAAGGGATTGAATTGAATTCAACCCATGACTAGAAAAATATCATAAATAATACAATAAGATATGTATTAATGTTTAAGAAGGAATGTGTAAACATGTGTCACAAAATAAGTAAAATATTATTGTGAAAGACCATACTGATACCATGTAGGTAGTAGAGACATACTGCATTAAAACAGATGGTACATTGTTACATAACCCATAGAGAAAGTACCTGTTAAACAGAAAACCAAAAATATCAATGAAAATAAATGATTATCAACAGTGATATCAATTAAGGAATTGTTATAAATAACAATACATCCTAATAGACAATACATTAAAATGCAACCATGTAAAGAAAACCAATCAAATGCAATGGCAGACAGCTATAGCAAAGATGCAACAAATATGCCAATTCAAATAGGCAAAGTGCAATATCAAAACCAATACTAAAGTGAATAACCATATTACCAGTAGTAAGACTAATATCTGGTAATGGTTTGAGAACAGATCTTTAACATAATAACAACAGTATTATAAACAAAATAATGTAAACTAACTAACCATGTACAAACAATCAGATGTAAGATGGACCACTGTATGGCCCATTAGTTAAGGAAAATAGTGTATTAAAACTTAAACACAGATTGTTCACAATATTACCAGTAGTTAGAGGGAAAATCAATACAACTTTGAGAACAGATTAGAACTATAAAAACAGTCAGTATATATGCAAATAATTAGAAACCAACTGACCATAGTGACAGAAATCACAAATAAACCAACCATGTTAAGTAAGATACTTAGGTAAAATATGACATATAAATTTATCTAAGAGTAAATGAGAACATTACCAAAAGTAGGAGTAATGTCTAATACCAATGTAGAAACACAAACATAATGTAACAATAACAGTTTAAGTATTGTTTTTATGAAAAATAAATAACCATTATGTTGAAACACCATAGGAACAAGCCCATTATTAGAGAATTGAAGGGTACTAAACTAGCTAGAAGCTGACCAATATATGTAATACATTAAGTACAATGTATGTACACTAATGACATTTCATACTTAATATAATTCACTTAGAAAAAGACTAAAATTATATTGACAATTGTATGAGAAAGGTAGAAGAGGAAGAAGACAGTATGTGTATTATGTTTAATACAATCATGTGAGGATATTTAAATGTGAAATCATGTAAATAATCGTTTTAGTATTATTAGATTATAAGATTACTTGTATTAGATAAGGGAAATTCATTTTAAATACTTTTATATGAAAACCAAGAGGGACGCCTAATGACGCTAAAATAAGCTATTGTTAAGGAAATAATTATTTCCAAATAACCAATCAAACCAAGTGAGAAATGGACTCCAAGTGTTTATTTAGAAAGTGTTTTTATTAAAAATAATTAAATCTGGTGTCAAAAACTTATAAAAATAAGAAACACCAAGATAATTAATAAAAACATTATTTTAAGAGAAGCAATGTAAATAAAATAGTGTTGTTTAGACTTAAATTAAAGAGGAAAATGTCTATAATTCAATGGCATAACTCATGTAACGATAGGACGTTCAATAAGGAAGTTATTGTAACTATTAACTTTTCAAGTATTTTTTACACTAGTGCTTACGTCACATAAACCAGAACCCAAAGTCGAAATTTGGTAAAACACCAAATATTTTAATAAAACATAGGCCTTTGGGGTGAAGATTATAGTGATTACAGCCAATCAAATCAACGCATTTTGTCAGACACGAGAGAGACGCTTTGGCAAATTGTAACAGTCTAAGAACAGCTTCCAGACGAATAGGTCACGCCACTCAACGCTATGAAGAAGTATTATTTTAAAATTTGTGCGCGTACATTGACATTAAGTTAATATACAGACTTAACCTTGACACAACAAATACACTTCCGAGTGATATGTGCGGGATTACCGAACAACATAAGTACGATAGTGTATAATCCCGATCGTACTCGCGTGTGTTGTGATAATAAACAGGGAGTACATTATTTTATTTAAATAACTTTGATTTTTAAAAAATAATATTTTGAAATAGACATTTTGATACTACGCGAGTCATTACTAGCGCAGCATCAAACTTCTGATGGAATTATTAGAATTTCAAAAAATGTTAATTTTTATTTATTAAAATATTAAACAAATATTTTAATTAATTTTTATAATTATCAAAGTATGTATAAAGTAACTATCACTAATTACAAGAGATTACATTTAATCACTCTTTTGACTAAACTTGTTTTGATTATTCGATATTTTGAAATAAATAACATTAACTTTCGTACAAAAGTATGAAGTAATTTTAATAGTAACATGTTAAAAGGTTACTAATATTATGTTCAAAAATATAAATTAAGAAATATTAACCAGTAAGAAATCATTTTCTGTAATAGCATTACCTGTGATCGCTAACCTCAAATTGGTAGCGGTAGCTTATTAATTTAACTGTTGCATCTGTTCTCAAATAGTTTCCAAACTAAATAGAAATCATATCAAGAGTTTTTTTTTGTATTTTATTAATTTTTTCTCTTGAAAATATATATTTATCAAATTCATTGTTGAAAATAAAACGATACGTTGAAACTGTACAAGCCACGAGTCTGACGCTGGCTATAGAATGTTATAAGGTGCGTGCGCATCCAGACGTACTATAATTACATACTTACCATACATATGGTATTAAATTTCATTGTTTTATATTTATTCGGTATTTTTTAACCATTGTTTAATTTTATTGATTCTATTAATATTACATCTTGACACTGATATCATGTATCCTCAAAGAACCTAACAACCTGATAATATATTAACGAGAAAACATAACCTTATAAATTCAAATTATTGTACTAAAGACAGGACTACCAGCATTGAGCCTGGATAGAGTTTTATGTGAAAATTAATCAATTGTAATTATTATTTAAAGGGTTATTAGCCTAAATGATTGTTAATTGTTTTTTTTTCTTGAAATTTGCCATTTTAAAATTTGTTAATAAACCTACACTTCTTTACCAATGAACAAGAGTATCATTTCAAATAGAAATTAAATTATTTCTTGTAAATCAGTTCTACCAAAGGTGGCGGAAGAATTCAAACAGAGAGTAATATAAAGTATTACATATATGTGCTAACTCGTTCATATTGTGTGCACTAACTGTTTTAAATATTCAAATTGAATATTTGTGCGTATTTTGAATGTATGTATTTCAGCAACAACCGTCACAGAACAGGACTGAAACGGATACTTGTGGTAAGTGAGGGAGGCATACGACAAAAAGTGCGCGAAACTTATTTAAATTGAAAGAGTGAAATCTTCATAAACACTTATACAGATTATACAATCACACTAATAACTCCTAATAATTATAATTGGAGCAGTTTTTATAGAAACAACATAATAGCAGATACTGGAGCGTATCTGCAAGCACACTACAACTATAAATACAAGTACACTGTACACAGTATAGTACATTATACTATACTATACCACAGAATCTATACTTGTTGTAGTTACTACTACTATTTGTTCTATAACAAGTTGACGCATACAACGTGGGGCTTTACGAAAGGAGGACATACCAAACCTAATAATAAAACCCCAATATATATCATACTATATACTTGTTACTATCTGTTCTATAACAGATTGGCGCCCAACGTCTGAGCTCGAGTTAGGAAGATATACAATAACTAATAACCTAAATATACTAATTCGTGAGAAGACAGCAGGACCATTATCAGAAGATCAAGATGTATACAGACCGATTGAAATCAAGATCTAAATGAAGGTCAACGTCAAGAAAAAGGATGGCGCAAGCAGAGAAGGAAACCAGAAAAGAAGAGAAGGAGGCTATGTCAACAGAAGATGTGGAGGAGATAGTAGCGGAAGTAAAAGACAAACAAATTGAACCGGCGGAGGGGGTTCAACAGCCAGATGAGGAGCCAGAAATAGCACAACCAGAGATTCCGGAAATAACACCACAAGAAATTATATAGGAGGATAGCCAACCCGAGAAACCTACGACAATAATGGATGCCCAATTATTAACAATACTAAGAGCTATCGAAGAAAGCAACCGATCCACTAAAGAGGCTCTAAAGGAAACCAACAAGAAAATAGAGGAAGGCCTGAAATCATCCAAAGAGGACAATCAGAATTTGAAGGCAGACTTAAACAGAATAGAAGAAGGCCAGCGATCCACAAAGGAGGATTTAAGCAAGAAAATAGAGGAAGGCCAGAGGGAGAACAAGAAACATATGGAATTATTAAAGGAAGAGTTCAATAACCAAATACAGGAGACGAACAGGAGGATGGAAGATGGACAAAAGAAAACTGAGGAATTACTGGAGAAGAAAATGGCCATCATGAAAGAGGAGTTATCGGCAGAATTGAGAATGAAAAGCGACAAGATCAACAGGAAACTAGACCAAATGATTAAGAGAATGAAGGGAGGTGACAAGGAGATCGTGGAGTCAATAAACACGGTAATGAAAGACGATTACAAGTAATCAGGAAAGGCAATAAAAAGATGTTGTGAAGAGGCGGAAGAGAGTGTTAAGAAGATAAGGAGAGAATTAATAGTAGACGATCAACTGGAAGTTGAAAAAATACCTGAAGATGAAAACATGGAACCGACAAATCTAGAGCCCAAAGATAGTGGAGACAAGAAGATCCCAATAATTATGGAAACGGAAGAAGTAAAGATGGAAGAAAGAAGAACCATACGTCCAAGGAAGGCAAGAGTTACCAAAGAGTTAATTGAAATGACTAGAAATGGTCTGATTAATGTGGTCAATTTACCAATTGTCAACCATGAAGAAAGGGTTTTCAGGAAGGAGTATCGGAGGAGTATCATGGAGATGGACGAGAAGGAAAATTATGTAACAACAAAGAAGAAGATGACCAACAGAATATCTCAACCACGTATTTCCAAAAGAAGAGTAAGATATTTTAAGAAAAAGGAAAGCGACCAAGAGAAATGGGACCGGATTGTCGAAGGATACGCCAGAAAGATAAGAGAAATGCGGAAGGAGAGGAGTCAATTAACGGAAATACCCAATCAGAAGATAGATGACGGTACCCAAACCAAATTGAGGGAGTTATCAAACATCAGTAAGGACAGCTACCAGAAGAACAACAGAAACAAATGTATTGAAGAAAGTGAGGGAGAGAAGACAGAAGAATGGAAGGCAGACTCAGACCTAACAACTTGCAAATGGAAAAACCAGATGATAGCCCGATATAGATCAGGAACGGACGGAAGCATGGATATTAAAGAAGTCCAATCGACGAGGAGAGAGGAGAACGACGATTACGGCTAAAACATAACATATACACTGGATTATGGGACCGAATATTATGATAACCGATAACACATATAATCAGACTTCGATGAAAAAATATGTTGACAATTGAAATATGAAAGTACAAGTGAAAAGTGAGCGATAAGGATTATTTTATTATTGATACTATGTAAAGGATGAAAATGTTTATTGTGTAAAATGAAAAGATAATTATGAGAATAACTGTTGACTATATCAAGATGAAAAATGAAATGTGGCCATGAAAATTATTGTTATTTACAAAATGAAAAGTAAAAATATGATTATAAAAATAAATGTTGACTGAAGAAAAAGGGTGAATTATTGTTATGAAGATTATTATATGTTTGTATTAAATGAAAAGTAACTATGTAATTATGTATTAAACATTGAATGTATATTGTCATTTTATAATGTGGGAAAAAATGATCCCAGAGAATTTATGTAAAGGAATCAGAACATTGTATTCATTAATGATAAACTACTATAAAAAAGGAATGTCAATACGAGACAGACACCTTACATCCCAGGCATATATGAAGCAAACTCATTATTTCCAAGAGCCTAGTCAACCAGTAGAACAACAACATCTCACCCGTACTACTATATAAAAAGATGTCAATACGAGACTGACACACACCATCTTTGGCACGAACAATTTCCAAGAGCCTAGTCAACCAGTAGAACAACAACATCTCACCCGTACTACTATAAGAAAAAGAAGAGTTGGAAGAATAAACCAAGTGAACATTATTACTGTAGAGAAACGACTACACACGACAAATTTATATTTGAATATAGAAAAACCAGCACTACATGAAGTACAAATACCAACTAAAACCTGGAAAAGGAAAGAAAAAATAAATGTACTTATACATAGTATCTAGAAGAATGAATTTGGAAAGAAGATTATGACGAAATAACGTTCAAGGTAACACAGAATGAAGAGATTAATCTATGATGAAGAAGAATAAAAAAGAATATACTAACGAAGAAAATCATGAGAGTATACCAGTGAGGAAATGTAAAACAGAATATCCCGATGATATGTGAAGAATTAGTTAAGTTGAATCAAGAAAAGAGAGAATCACAATGTACAAACCGCAGATGCGAGAATTAATCCCAAGAATATTTATTATTTGTCGGAAAAACGACCACTATTATTATTGTTATTAATGATTTGAGATGAATTGACTGAAGAGTAATGCCAGCAATCATTTATTATTATTAAAGGAGATGATTTGCCTCCATATTTATTGAAATTAGTATGGCCAGTAGAGTCGAATAGCCAAAGTGAGCCGCTCTAAACTGCCCCAGCTAAATGTATGTTAGGGAACTAAATAAACGAGGGAAGTAATTACATAGAGAAGAAATAAATATGATTCAAAGAGCAGAAAGCGAAAGGATATATGGAAAAAACATGTAAATCAATATGGAATGTACAATAATTGATAAATTCTTCATAGAAAAATATAGTATAATCATAACTCAGAATTAATCAATTCTTAAAGGAAGGCATATGTAACATAACCAAATATGGCAGTTACATAAAATGAGCCTAAAGGACAGCAAGTAAGATAAAAAATATGAATGTAAATCTAGATAAGTAAATCCATGTATATAAAGTGTGTATCTACAAATGTGTTAATATGAAAATCCAACTATGAATAAGATAATATCAATCTAGTGACATCAACTACGAAAAATAAGAAAGAAAATGAAGTGAGCCAAAACCAAATACCAATAATAGACCCAATAGGATCCAAAAGTGAGGGGAAACGACGAAATAAGAATTAACAAAATCCAAAAGTGAGGGGAAACGACGAAATAAGGATTTAACAAACTCCAAAAGTGAGGGGAAACGACTAAAGAATAATGACTACAATGAAAATAACAAGAAAGAAGAAGGACAAGAAAGCTGACTCAGAAGAGAGAAGAAGATGAATAAATCATACCAGAAATCAACATAAACCACGCGCACCAAAGACTATATAAGTGACAAGTGAAATAATGATTATCAAATGTGAGGATGAAAAACAGTGATTAGCATTTAAGGAAACACAAACAATAACAGTGCGTACTTAATAGATGTGAAACATGTGAATAACCAACTATTTCTACTGATAAAACCACACAAACAATTATAGTGAGGAAGTTTACAAGTATATGAAAATATGTTAATTCCATGATGAAAACAACAAAATGTTAAATAAGTCAAATAGACACGAACAATGAGTGTGACGCATTTAATAAAGTTGTGATTAACACAGATAATCATAAGTCCACCAAAATGAAACAAAATAGAACAATATAACTATGTTTTATTTTTGGTACAGAACTGACAACAATATAAAAAACCATTGTATCAAACAAAAGGGATTGAATTGAATTCAACCCATGACTAGAAAAATATCATAAATAATACAATAAGATATGTATTAATGTTTAAGAAGGAATGTGTAAACATGTGTCACAAAATAAGTAAAATATTATTGTGAAAGACCATACTGATACCATGTAGGTAGTAGAGACATACTGCATTAAAACAGATGGTACATTGTTACATAACCCATAGAGAAAGTACCTGTTAAACAGAAAACCAAAAATATCAATGAAAATAAATGATTATCAACAGTGATATCAATTAAGGAATTGTTATAAATAACAATACATCCTAATAGACAATACATTAAAATGCAACCATGTAAAGAAAACCAATCAAATGCAATGGCAGACAGCTATAGCAAAGATGCAACAAATATGCCAATTCAAATAGGCAAAGTGCAATATCAAAACCAATACTAAAGTGAATAACCATATTACCAGTAGTAAGACTAATATCTGGTAATGGTTTGAGAACAGATCTTTAACATAATAACAACAGTATTATAAACAAAATAATGTAAACTAACTAACCATGTACAAACAATCAGATGTAAGATGGACCACTGTATGGCCCATTAGTTAAGGAAAATAGTGTATTAAAACTTAAACACAGATTGTTCACAATATTACCAGTAGTTAGAGGGAAAATCAATACAACTTTGAGAACAGATTAGAACTATAAAAACAGTCAGTATATATGCAAATAATTAGAAACCAACTGACCATAGTGACAGAAATCACAAATAAACCAACCATGTTAAGTAAGTTACTTAGGTAAAATATGACATATAAATTTATCTAAGAGTAAATGAGAACATTACCAAAAGTAGGAGTAATGCCTAATACCAATGTAGAAACACAAACATAATGTAACAATAACAGTTTAAGTATTGCTTTTATGAAAAATAAATAACCATTATGTTGAAACACCATAGGAACAAGCCCATTATTAGAGAATTGAAGGGTACTAAACTAGCTAGAAGCTGACCAATATATGTAATACATTAAGTACAATGTATGTACACTAATGACATTTCATACTTAATATAATTCACTTAGAAAAAGACTAAAATTATATTGACAATTGTATGAGAAAGGTAGAAGAGGAAGAAGACAGTATGTGTATTATGTTTAATACAATCATGTGAGGATATTTAAATGTGAAATCATGTAAATAATCGTTTTAGTATTATTAGATTATAAGATTACTTGTATTAGATAAGGGAAATTCATTTTAAATACTTTTATATGAAAACCAAGAGGGACGCCTAATGACGCTAAAATAAGCTATTGTTAAGGAAATAATTATTTCCAAATAACCAATCAAACCAAGTGAGAAATGGACTCCAAGTGTTTATTTAGAAAGTGTTTTTATTAAAAATAATTAAATCTGGTGTCAAAAACTTATAAAAATAAGAAACACCAAGATAATTAATAAAAACATTATTTTAAGAGAAGCAATGTAAATAAAATAGTGTTGTTTAGACTTAAATTAAAGAGGAAAATGTCTATAATTCAATGGCATAACTCATGTAACGATAGGACGTTCAATAAGGAAGTTATTGTAACTATTAACTTTTCAAGTATTTTTTACACTAGTGCTTACGTCACATAAACCAGGACCCAAAGTCGAAATTTGGTAAAACACCAAATATTTTAATAAAACATAGGCCTTTGGGGTGAAGATTATAGTGATTACAGCCAATCAAATCAACGCATTTTGTCAGACACGAGAGAGACGCTTTGGCAAATTGTAACAGTCTAAGAACAGCTTCCAGACGAATAGGTCACGCCACTCAACGCTATGAAGAAGTATTATTTTAAAATTTGTGCGCGTACATTGACATTAAGTTAATATACAGACTTAACCTTGACACAACAAATACACTTCCGAGTGATATGTGCGGGATTACCGAACAACATAAGTACGATAGTGTATAATCCCGATCGTACTCGCGTGTGTTGTGATAATAAACAGGGAGTACATTATTTTATTTAAATAACTTTGATTTTTAAAAAATAATATTTTGAAATAGACATTTTGATACTACGCGAGTCATTACTAGCGCAGCATCAAACTTCTGATGGAATTATTAGAATTTCAAAAAATGTTAATTTTTATTTATTAAAATATTAAACAAATATTTTAATTAATTTTTATAATTATCAAAGTATGTATAAAGTAACTATCACTAATTACAAGAGATTACATTTAATCACTCTTTTGACTAAACTTGTTTTGATTATTCGATATTTTGAAATAAATAACATTAACTTTCGTACAAAAGTATGAAGTAATTTTAATAGTAACATGTTAAAAGGTTACTAATATTATGTTCAAAAATATAAATTAAGAAATATTAACCAGTAAGAAATCATTTTCTGTAATAGCATTACCTGTGATCGCTAACCTCAAATTGGTAGCGGTAGCTTATTAATTTAACTGTTGCATCTGTTCTCAAATAGTTTCCAAACTAAATAGAAATCATATCAAGAGTTTTTTTTTGTATTTTATTAATTTTTTCTCTTGAAAATATATATTTATCAAATTCATTGTTGAAAATAAAACGATACATTGAAACTGTACAAGCCACGAGTCTGACGCTGGCTATAGAATGTTATAAGGTGCGTGCGCATCCAGACGTATGATAATTACATACTTACCATACATATGGTATTAAATTTCATTGTTTTATATTTATTCGGTATTTTTTAACCATTGTTTAATTTTATTGATTCTATTAATATTACATCTTGACACTGATATCATGTATCCTCAAAGAACCTAACAACCTGATAATATATTAACGAGAAAACATAACCTTATAAATTCAAATTATTGTACTAAAGACAGGACTACCAGCATTGAGCCTGGATAGAGTTTTATGTAAAAATTAATCAATTGTAATTATTATTTAAAGGGTTATTAGCCTAAATGATTGTTAATTTTTTTTTTTTCTTGAAATTTGCCATTTTAAAATTTGTTAATAAACCTACACTTCTTTACCAATGAACAAGAGTATCATCATTTCAAATAGAAATTAAATTATTTCTTGTAAATCAGTTCTACCAAAGGTGGCGGAAGAATTCAAACAGAGAGTAATATAAAGTATTACATATATGTGCTAACTCGTTCATATTGTGTGCACTAACTGTTTTAAATATTCAAATTGAATATTTGTGCGTATTTTGAATGTATGTATTTCAGCAACAACCGTCACAGAACAGGACTGAAACGGATACTTGTGGTAAGTGAGGGAGGCATACGACAAAAAGTGCGCGAAACTTATTTAAATTGAAAGAGTGAAATCTTCATAAACACTTATACAGATTATACAATCACACTAATAACTCCTAATAATTATAATTGGAGCAGTTTTTATAGAAACAACATAATAGCAGATACTGGAGCGTATCTGCAAGCACACTACAACTATAAATACAAGTACACTGTACACAGTATAGTACATTATACTATACTATACCACAGAATCTATACTTGTTGTAGTTACTACTACTATTTGTTCTATAACAAGTTGACGCATACAACGTGGGGCTTTACGAAAGGAGGACATACCAAACCTAATAATAAAACCCCAATATATATCATACTATATACTTGTTACTATCTGTTCTATAACAGATTGGCGCCCAACGTCTGAGCTCGAGTTAGGAAGATATACAATAACTAATAACCTAAATATACTAATTCGTGAGAAGACAGCAGGACCATTATCAGAAGATCAAGATGTATACAGACCGATTGAAATCAAGATCTAAATGAAGGTCAACGTCAAGAAAAAGGATGGCGCAAGCAGAGAAGGAAACCAGAAAAGAAGAGAAGGAGGCTATGTCAACAGAAGATGTGGAGGAGATAGTAGCGGAAGTAAAAGACAAACAAATTGAACCGGCGGAGGGGGTTCAACAGCCAGATGAGGAGCCAGAAATAGCACAACCAGAGATTCCGGAAATAACACCACAAGAAATTATATAGGAGGATAGCCAACCCGAGAAACCTACGACAATAATGGATGCCCAATTATTAACAATACTAAGAGCTATCGAAGAAAGCAACCGATCCACTAAAGAGGCTCTAAAGGAAACCAACAAGAAAATAGAGGAAGGCCTGAAATCATCCAAAGAGGACAATCAGAATTTGAAGGCAGACTTAAACAGAATAGAAGAAGGCCAGCGATCCACAAAGGAGGATTTAAGCAAGAAAATAGAGGAAGGCCAGAGGGAGAACAAGAAACATATGGAATTATTAAAGGAAGAGTTCAATAACCAAATACAGGAGACGAACAGGAGGATGGAAGATGGACAAAAGAAAACTGAGGAATTACTGGAGAAGAAAATGGCCATCATGAAAGAGGAGTTATCGGCAGAATTGAGAATGAAAAGCGACAAGATCAACAGGAAACTAGACCAAATGATTAAGAGAATGAAGGGAGGTGACAAGGAGATCGTGGAGTCAATAAACACGGTAATGAAAGACGATTACAAGTAATCAGGAAAGGCAATAAAAAGATGTTGTGAAGAGGCGGAAGAGAGTGTTAAGAAGATAAGGAGAGAATTAATAGTAGACGATCAACTGGAAGTTGAAAAAATACCTGAAGATGAAAACATGGAACCGACAAATCTAGAGCCCAAAGATAGTGGAGACAAGAAGATCCCAATAATTATGGAAACGGAAGAAGTAAAGATGGAAGAAAGAAGAACCATACGTCCAAGGAAGGCAAGAGTTACCAAAGAGTTAATTGAAATGACTAGAAATGGTCTGATTAATGTGGTCAATTTACCAATTGTCAACCATGAAGAAAGGGTTTTCAGGAAGGAGTATCGGAGGAGTATCATGGAGATGGACGAGAAGGAAAATTATGTAACAACAAAGAAGAAGATGACCAACAGAATATCTCAACCACGTATTTCCAAAAGAAGAGTAAGATATTTTAAGAAAAAGGAAAGCGACCAAGAGAAATTGGACCGGATTGTCGAAGGATACGCCAGAAAGATAAGAGAAATGCGGAAGGAGAGGAGTCAATTAACGGAAATACCCAATCAGAAGATAGATGACGGTACCCAAACCAAATTGAGGGAGTTATCAAACATCAGTAAGGACAGCTACCAGAAGAACAACAGAAACAAATGTATTGAAGAAAGTGAGGGAGAGAAGACAGAAGAATGGAAGGCAGACTCAGACCTAACAACTTGCAAATGGAAAAACCAGATGATAGCCCGATATAGATCAGGAACGGACGGAAGCATGGATATTAAAGAAGTCCAATCGACGAGGAGAGAGGAGAACGACGATTACGGCTAAAACATAACATATACACTGGATTATGGGACCGAATATTATGATAACCGATAACACATATAATCAGACTTCGATGAAAAAATATGTTGACAATTGAAATATGAAAGTACAAGTGAAAAGTGAGCGATAAGGATTATTTTATTATTGATACTATGTAAAGGATGAAAATGTTTATTGTGTAAAATGAAAAGATAATTATGAGAATAACTGTTGACTATATCAAGATGAAAAATGAAATGTGGCCATGAAAATTATTGTTATTTACAAAATGAAAAGTAAAAATATGATTATAAAAATAAATGTTGACTGAAGAAAAAGGGTGAATTATTGTTATGAAGATTATTATATGTTTGTATTAAATGAAAAGTAACTATGTAATTATGTATTAAACATTGAATGTATATTGTCATTTTATAATGTGGGAAAAAATGATCCCAGAGAATTTATGTAAAGGAATCAGAACATTGTATTCATTAATGATAAACTACTATAAAAAAGGAATGTCAATACGAGACAGACACCTTACATCCCAGGCATATATGAAGCAAACTCATTATTTCCAAGAGCCTAGTCAACCAGTAGAACAACAACATCTCACCCGTACTACTATATAAAAAGATGTCAATACGAGACTGACACACACCATCTTTGGCACGAACAATTTCCAAGAGCCTAGTCAACCAGTAGAACAACAACATCTCACCCGTACTACTATAAGAAAAAGAAGAGTTGGAAGAATAAACCAAGTGAACATTATTACTGTAGAGAAACGACTACACACGACAAATTTATATTTGAATATAGAAAAACCAGCACTACATGAAGTACAAATACCAACTAAAACCTGGAAAAGGAAAGAAAAAATAAATGTACTTATACATAGTATCTAGAAGAATGAATTTGGAAAGAAGATTATGACGAAATAACGTTCAAGGTAACACAGAATGAAGAGATTAATCTATGATGAAGAAGAATAAAAAAGAATATACTAACGAAGAAAATCATGAGAGTATACCAGTGAGGAAATGTAAAACAGAATATCCCGATGATATGTGAAGAATTAGTTAAGTTGAATCAAGAAAAGAGAGAATCACAATGTACAAACCGCAGATGCGAGAATTAATCCCAAGAATATTTATTATTTGTCGGAAAAACGACCACTATTATTATTGTTATTAATGATTTGAGATGAATTGACTGAAGAGTAATGCCAGCAATCATTTATTATTATTAAAGGAGATGATTTGCCTCCATATTTATTGAAATTAGTATGGCCAGTAGAGTCGAATAGCCAAAGTGAGCCGCTCTAAACTGCCCCAGCTAAATGTATGTTAGGGAACTAAATAAACGAGGGAAGTAATTACATAGAGAAGAAATAAATATGATTCAAAGAGCAGAAAGCGAAAGGATATATGGAAAAAACATGTAAATCAATATGGAATGTACAATAATTGATAAATTCTTCATAGAAAAATATAGTATAATCATAACTCAGAATTAATCAATTCTTAAAGGAAGGCATATGTAACATAACCAAATATGGCAGTTACATAAAATGAGCCTAAAGGACGGCAAGTAAGATAAAAAATATGAATGTAAATCTAGATAAGTAAATCCATGTATATAAAGTGTGTATCTACAAATGTGTTAATATGAAAATCCAACTATGAATAAGATAATATCAATCTAGTGACATCAACTACGAAAAATAAGAAAGAAAATGAAGTGAGCCAAAACCAAATACCAATAATAGACCCAATAGGATCCAAAAGTGAGGGGAAACGACGAAATAAGAATTAACAAAATCCAAAAGTGAGGGGAAACGACGAAATAAGGATTTAACAAACTCCAAAAGTGAGGGGAAACGACTAAAGAATAATGACTACAATGAAAATAACAAGAAAGAAGAAGGACAAGAAAGCTGACTCAGAAGAGAGAAGAAGATGAATAAATCATACCAGAAATCAACATAAACCACGTGCACCAAAGACTATATAAGTGACAAGTGAAATAATGATTATCAAATGTGAGGATGAAAAACAGTGATTAGCATTTAAGGAAACACAAACAATAACAGTGCGTACTTAATAGATGTGAAACATGTGAATAACCAACTATTTCTACTGATAAAACCACACAAACAATTATAGTGAGGAAGTTTACAAGTATATGAAAATATGTTAATTCCATGATGAAAACAACAAAATGTTAAATAAGTCAAATAGACACGAACAATGAGTGTGACGCATTTAATAAAGTTGTGATTAACACAGATAATCATAAGTCCACCAAAATGAAACAAAATAGAACAATATAACTATGTTTTATTTTTGGTACAGAACTGACAACAATATAAAAAACCATTGTATCAAACAAAAGGGATTGAATTGAATTCAACCCATGACTAGAAAAATATCATAAATAATACAATAAGATATGTATTAATGTTTAAGAAGGAATGTGTAAACATGTGTCACAAAATAAGTAAAATATTATTGTGAAAGACCATACTGATACCATGTAGGTAGTAGAGACATACTGCATTAAAACAGATGGTACATTGTTACATAACCCATAGAGAAAGTACCTGTTAAACAGAAAACCAAAAATATCAATGAAAATAAATGATTATCAACAGTGATATCAATTAAGGAATTGTTATAAATAACAATACATCCTAATAGACAATACATTAAAATGCAACCATGTAAAGAAAACCAATCAAATGCAATGGCAGACAGCTATAGCAAAGATGCAACAAATATGCCAATTCAAATAGGCAAAGTGCAATATCAAAACCAATACTAAAGTGAATAACCATATTACCAGTAGTAAGACTAATATCTGGTAATGGTTTGAGAACAGATCTTTAACATAATAACAACAGTATTATAAACAAAATAATGTAAACTAACTAACCATGTACAAACAATCAGATGTAAGATGGACCACTGTATGGCCCATTAGTTAAGGAAAATAGTGTATTAAAACTTAAACACAGATTGTTCACAATATTACCAGTAGTTAGAGGGAAAATCAATACAACTTTGAGAACAGATTAGAACTATAAAAACAGTCAGTATATATGCAAATAATTAGAAACCAACTGACCATAGTGACAGAAATCACAAATAAACCAACCATGTTAAGTAAGTTACTTAGGTAAAATATGACATATAAATTTATCTAAGAGTAAATGAGAACATTACCAAAAGTAGGAGTAATGCCTAATACCAATGTAGAAACACAAACATAATGTAACAATAACAGTTTAAGTATTGCTTTTATGAAAAATAAATAACCATTATGTTGAAACACCATAGGAACAAGCCCATTATTAGAGAATTGAAGGGTACTAAACTAGCTAGAAGCTGACCAATATATGTAATACATTAAGTACAATGTATGTACACTAATGACATTTCATACTTAATATAATTCACTTAGAAAAAGACTAAAATTATATTGACAATTGTATGAGAAAGGTAGAAGAGGAATAAGACAGTATGTGTATTATGTTTAATACAATCATGTGAGGATATTTAAATGTGAAATCATGTAAATAATCGTTTTAGTATTATTAGATTATAAGATTACTTGTATTAGATAAGGGAAATTCATTTTAAATACTTTTATATGAAAACCAAGAGGGACGCCTAATGACGCTAAAATAAGCTATTGTTAAGGAAATAATTATTTCCAAATAACCAATCAAACCAAGTGAGAAATGGACTCCAAGTGTTTATTTAGAAAGTGTTTTTATTAAAAATAATTAAATCTGGTGTCAAAAACTTATAAAAATAAGAAACACCAAGATAATTAATAAAAACATTATTTTAAGAGAAGCAATGTAAATAAAATAGTGTTGTTTAGACTTAAATTAAAGAGGAAAATGTCTATAATTCAATGGCATAACTCATGTAACGATAGGACGTTCAATAAGGAAGTTATTGTAACTATTAACTTTTCAAGTATTTTTTACACTAGTGCTTACGTCACATAAACCAGGACCCAAAGTCGAAATTTGGTAAAACACCAAATATTTTAATAAAACATAGGCCTTTGGGGTGAAGATTATAGTGATTACAGCCAATCAAATCAACGCATTTTGTCAGACACGAGAGAGACGCTTTGGCAAATTGTAACAGTCTAAGAACAGCTTCCAGACGAATAGGTCACGCCACTCAACGCTATGAAGAAGTATTATTTTAAAATTTGTGCGCGTACATTGACATTAAGTTAATATACAGACTTAACCTTGACACAACAAATACACTTCCGAGTGATATGTGCGGGATTACCGAACAACATAAGTACGATAGTGTATAATCCCGATCGTACTCGCGTGTGTTGTGATAATAAACAGGGAGTACATTATTTTATTTAAATAACTTTGATTTTTAAAAAATAATATTTTGAAATAGACATTTTGATACTACGCGAGTCATTACTAGCGCAGCATCAAACTTCTGATGGAATTATTAGAATTTCAAAAAATGTTAATTTTTATTTATTAAAATATTAAACAAATATTTTAATTAATTTTTATAATTATCAAAGTATGTATAAAGTAACTATCACTAATTACAAGAGATTACATTTAATCACTCTTTTGACTAAACTTGTTTTGATTATTCGATATTTTGAAATAAATAACATTAACTTTCGTACAAAAGTATGAAGTAATTTTAATAGTAACATGTTAAAAGGTTACTAATATTATGTTCAAAAATATAAATTAAGAAATATTAACCAGTAAGAAATCATTTTCTGTAATAGCATTACCTGTGATCGCTAACCTCAAATTGGTAGCGGTAGCTTATTAATTTAACTGTTGCATCTGTTCTCAAATAGTTTCCAAACTAAATAGAAATCATATCAAGAGTTTTTTTTTGTATTTTATTAATTTTTTCTCTTGAAAATATATATTTATCAAATTCATTGTTGAAAATAAAACGATACATTGAAACTGTACAAGCCACGAGTCTGACGCTGGCTATAGAATGTTATAAGGTGCGTGCCCATCCAGACGTATGATAATTACATACTTACCATACATATGGTATTAAATTTCATTGTTTTATATTTATTCGGTATTTTTTAACCATTGTTTAATTTTATTGATTCTATTAATATTACATCTTGACACTGATATCATGTATCCTCAAAGAACCTAACAACCTGATAATATATTAACGAGAAAACATAACCTTATAAATTCAAATTATTGTACTAAAGACAGGACTACCAGCATTGAGCCTGGATAGAGTTTTATGTAAAAATTAATCAATTGTAATTATTATTTAAAGGGTTATTAGCCTAAATGATTGTTAATTTTTTTTTTTCTTGAAATTTGCCATTTTAAAATTTGTTAATAAACCTACACTTCTTTACCAATGAACAAGAGTATCATTTCAAATAGAAATTAAATTATTTCTTGTAAATCAGTTCTACCAAAGGTGGCGGAAGAATTCAAACAGAGAGTAATATAAAGTATTACATATATGTGCTAACTCGTTCATATTGTGTGCACTAACTGTTTTAAATATTCAAATTGAATATTTGTGCGTATTTTGAATGTATGTATTTCAGCAACAACCGTCACAGAACAGGACTGAAACGGATACTTGTGGTAAGTGAGGGAGGCATACGACAAAAAGTGCGCGAAACTTATTTAAATTGAAAGAGTGAAATCTTCATAAACACTTATACAGATTATACAATCACACTAATAACTCCTAATAATTATAATTGGAGCAGTTTTTATAGAAACAACATAATAGCAGATACTGGAGCGTATCTGCAAGCACACTACAACTATAAATACAAGTACACTGTACACAGTATAGTACATTATACTATACTATACCACAGAATCTATACTTGTTGTAGTTACTACTACTATTTGTTCTATAACAAGTTGACGCATACAACGTGGGGCTTTACGAAAGGAGGACATACCAAACCTAATAATAAAACCCCAATATATATCATACTATATACTTGTTACTATCTGTTCTATAACAGATTGGCGCCCAACGTCTGAGCTCGAGTTAGGAAGATATACAATAACTAATAACCTAAATATACTAATTCGTGAGAAGACAGCAGGACCATTATCAGAAGATCAAGATGTATACAGACCGATTGAAATCAAGATCTAAATGAAGGTCAACGTCAAGAAAAAGGATTGCGCAAGCAGAGAAGGAAACCAGAAAAGAAGAGAAGGAGGCTATGTCAACAGAAGATGTGGAGGAGATAGTAGCGGAAGTAAAAGACAAACAAATTGAACCGGCGGAGGGGGTTCAACAGCCAGATGAGGAGCCAGAAATAGCACAACCAGAGATTCCGGAAATAACACCACAAGAAATTATATAGGAGGATAGCCAACCCGAGAAACCTACGACAATAATGGATGCCCAATTATTAACAATACTAAGAGCTATTGAAGAAAGCAACCGATCCACTAAAGAGGCTCTAAAGGAAACCAACAAGAAAATAGAGGAAGGCCTGAAATCATCCAAAGAGGACAATCAGAATTTGAAGGCAGACTTAAACAGAATAGAAGAAGGCCAGCGATCCACAAAGGAGGATTTAAGCAAGAAAATAGAGGAAGGCCAGAGGGAGAACAAGAAACATATGGAATTATTAAAGGAAGAGTTCAATAACCAAATACAGGAGACGAACAGGAGGATGGAAGATGGACAAAAGAAAACTGAGGAATTACTGGAGAAGAAAATGGCCATCATGAAAGAGGAGTTATCGGCAGAATTGAGAATGAAAAGCGACAAGATCAACAGGAAACTAGACCAAATGATTAAGAGAATGAAGGGAGGTGACAAGGAGATCGTGGAGTCAATAAACACGGTAATGAAAGACGATTACAAGTAATCAGGAAAGGCAATAAAAAGATGTTGTGAAGAGGCGGAAGAGAGTGTTAAGAAGATAAGGAGAGAATTAATAGTAGACGATCAACTGGAAGTTGAAAAAATACCTGAAGATGAAAACATGGAACCGACAAATCTAGAGCCCAAAGATAGTGGAGACAAGAAGATCCCAATAATTATGGAAACGGAAGAAGTAAAGATGGAAGAAAGAAGAACCATACGTCCAAGGAAGGCAAGAGTTACCAAAGAGTTAATTGAAATGACTAGAAATGGTCTGATTAATGTGGTCAATTTACCAATTGTCAACCATGAAGAAAGGGTTTTCAGGAAGGAGTATCGGAGGAGTATCATGGAGATGGACGAGAAGGAAAATTATGTAACAACAAAGAAGAAGATGACCAACAGAATATCTCAACCACGTATTTCCAAAAGAAGAGTAAGATATTTTAAGAAAAAGGAAAGCGACCAAGAGAAATGGGACCGGATTGTCGAAGGATACGCCAGAAAGATAAGAGAAATGCGGAAGGAGAGGAGTCAATTAACGGAAATACCCAATCAGAAGATAGATGACGGTACCCAAACCAAATTGAGGGAGTTATCAAACATCAGTAAGGACAGCTACCAGAAGAACAACAGAAACAAATGTATTGAAGAAAGTGAGGGAGAGAAGACAGAAGAATGGAAGGCAGACTCAGACCTAACAACTTGCAAATGGAAAAACCAGATGATAGCCCGATATAGATCAGGAACGGACGGAAGCATGGATATTAAAGAAGTCCAATCGACGAGGAGAGAGGAGAACGACGATTACGGCTAAAACATAACATATACACTGGATTATGGGACCGAATATTATGATAACCGATAACACATATAATCAGACTTCGATGAAAAAATATGTTGACAATTGAAATATGAAAGTACAAGTGAAAAGTGAGCGATAAGGATTATTTTATTATTGATACTATGTAAAGGATGAAAATGTTTATTGTGTAAAATGAAAAGATAATTATGAGAATAACTGTTGACTATATCAAGATGAAAAATGAAATGTGGCCATGAAAATTATTGTTATTTACAAAATGAAAAGTAAAAATATGATTATAAAAATAAATGTTGACTGAAGAAAAAGGGTGAATTATTGTTATGAAGATTATTATATGTTTGTATTAAATGTAAAGTAACTATGTAATTATGTATTAAACATTGAATGTATATTGTCATTTTATAATGTGGGAAAAAATGATCCCAGAGAATTTATGTAAAGGAATCAGAACATTGTATTCATTAATGATAAACTACTATAAAAAAGGAATGTCAATACGAGACAGACACCTTACATCCCAGGCATATATGAAGCAAACTCATTATTTCCAAGAGCCTAGTCAACCAGTAGAACAACAACATCTCACCCGTACTACTATATAAAAAGATGTCAATACGAGACTGACACACACCATCTTTGGCACGAACAATTTCCAAGAGCCTAGTCAACCAGTAGAACAACAACATCTCACCCGTACTACTATAAGAAAAAGAAGAGTTGGAAGAATAAACCAAGTGAACATTATTACTGTAGAGAAACGACTACACACGACAAATTTATATTTGAATATAGAAAAACCAGCACTACATGAAGTACAAATACCAACTAAAACCTGGAAAAGGAAAGAAAAAATAAATGTACTAATACATAGTATCTAGAAGAATGAATTTGGAAAGAAGATTATGACGAAATAACGTTCAAGGTAACACAGAATGAAGAGATTAATCTATGATGAAGAAGAATAAAAAAGAATATACTAACGAAGAAAATCATGAGAGTATACCAGTGAGGAAATGTAAAACAGAATATCCCGATGATATGTGAAGAATTAGTTAAGTTGAATCAAGAAAAGAGAGAATCACAATGTACAAACCGCAGATGCGAGAATTAATCCCAAGAATATTTATTATTTGTCGGAAAAACGACCACTATTATTATTGTTATTAATGATTTGAGATGAATTGACTGAAGAGTAATGCCAGCAATCATTTATTATTATTAAAGGAGATGATTTGCCTCCATATTTATTGAAATTAGTATGGCCAGTAGAGTCGAATAGCCAAAGTGAGCCGCTCTAAACTGCCCCAGCTAAATGTATGTTAGGGAACTAAATAAACGAGGGAAGTAATTACATAGAGAAGAAATAAATATGATTCAAAGAGCAGAAAGCGAAAGGATATATGGAAAAAACATGTAAATCAATATGGAATGTACAATAATTGATAAATTCTTCATAGAAAAATATAGTATAATCATAACTCAGAATTAATCAATTCTTAAAGGAAGGCATATGTAACATAACCAAATATGGCAGTTACATAAAATGAGCCTAAAGGACGGCAAGTAAGATAAAAAATATGAATGTAAATCTAGATAAGTAAATCCATGTATATAAAGTGTGTATCTACAAATGTGTTAATATGAAAATCCAACTATGAATAAGATAATATCAATCTAGTGACATCAACTACGAAAAATAAGAAAGAAAATGAAGTGAGCCAAAACCAAATACCAATAATAGACCCAATAGGATCCAAAAGTGAGGGGAAACGACGAAATAAGAATTAACAAAATCCAAAAGTGAGGGGAAACGACGAAATAAGGATTTAACAAACTCCAAAAGTGAGGGGAAACGACTAAAGAATAATGACTACAATGAAAATAACAAGAAAGAAGAAGGACAAGAAAGCTGACTCAGAAGAGAGAAGAAGATGAATAAATCATACCAGAAATCAACATAAACCACGTGCACCAAAGACTATATAAGTGACAAGTGAAATAATGATTATCAAATGTGAGGATGAAAAACAGTGATTAGCATTTAAGGAAACACAAACAATAACAGTGCGTACTTAATAGATGTGAAACATGTGAATAACCAACTATTTCTACTGATAAAACCACACAAACAATTATAGTGAGGAAGTTTACAAGTATATGAAAATATGTTAATTCCATGATGAAAACAACAAAATGTTAAATAAGTCAAATAGACACGAACAATGAGTGTGACGCATTTAATAAAGTTGTGATTAACACAGATAATCATAAGTCCACCAAAATGAAACAAAATAGAACAATATAACTATGTTTTATTTTTGGTACAGAACTGACAACAATATAAAAAACCATTGTATCAAACAAAAGGGATTGAATTGAATTCAACCCATGACTAGAAAAATATCATAAATAATACAATAAGATATGTATTAATGTTTAAGAAGGAATGTGTAAACATGTGTCACAAAATAAGTAAAATATTATTGTGAAAGACCATACTGATACCATGTAGGTAGTAGAGACATACTGCATTAAAACAGATGGTACATTGTTACATAACCCATAGAGAAAGTACCTGTTAAACAGAAAACCAAAAATATCAATGAAAATAAATGATTATCAACAGTGATATCAATTAAGGAATTGTTATAAATAACAATACATCCTAATAGACAATACATTAAAATGCAACCATGTAAAGAAAACCAATCAAATGCAATGGCAGACAGCTATAGCAAAGATGCAACAAATATGCCAATTCAAATAGGCAAAGTGCAATATCAAAACCAATACTAAAGTGAATAACCATATTACCAGTAGTAAGACTAATATCTGGTAATGGTTTGAGAACAGATCTTTAACATAATAACAACAGTATTATAAACAAAATAATGTAAACTAACTAACCATGTACAAACAATCAGATGTAAGATGGACCACTGTATGGCCCATTAGTTAAGGAAAATAGTGTATTAAAACTTAAACACAGATTGTTCACAATATTACCAGTAGTTAGAGGGAAAATCAATACAACTTTGAGAACAGATTAGAACTATAAAAACAGTCAGTATATATGCAAATAATTAGAAACCAACTGACCATAGTGACAGAAATCACAAATAAACCAACCATGTTAAGTAAGTTACTTAGGTAAAATATGACATATAAATTTATCTAAGAGTAAATGAGAACATTACCAAAAGTAGGAGTAATGTCTAATACCAATGTAGAAACACAAACATAATGTAACAATAACAGTTTAAGTATTGTTTTTATGAAAAATAAATAACCATTATGTTGAAACACCATAGGAACAAGCCCATTATTAGAGAATTGAAGGGTACTAAACTAGCTAGAAGCTGACCAATATATGTAATACATTAAGTACAATGTATGTACACTAATGACATTTCATACTTAATATAATTCACTTAGAAAAAGACTAAAATTATATTGACAATTGTATGAGAAAGGTAGAAGAGGAAGAAGACAGTATGTGTATTATGTTTAATACAATCATGTGAGGATATTTAAATGTGAAATCATGTAAATAATCGTTTTAGTATTATTAGATTATAAGATTACTTGTATTAGATAAGGGAAATTCATTTTAAATACTTTTATATGAAAACCAAGAGGGACGCCTAATGACGCTAAAATAAGCTATTGTTAAGGAAATAATTATTTCCAAATAACCAATCAAACCAAGTGAGAAATGGACTCCAAGTGTTTATTTAGAAAGTGTTTTTATTAAAAATAATTAAATCTGGTGTCAAAAACTTATAAAAATAAGAAACACCAAGATAATTAATAAAAACATTATTTTAAGAGAAGCAATGTAAATAAAATAGTGTTGTTTAGACTTAAATTAAAGAGGAAAATGTCTATAATTCAATGGCATAACTCATGTAACGATAGGACGTTCAATAAGGAAGTTATTGTAACTATTAACTTTTCAAGTATTTTTTACACTAGTGCTTACGTCACATAAACCAGGACCCAAAGTCGAAATTTGGTAAAACACCAAATATTTTAATAAAACATAGGCCTTTGGGGTGAAGATTATAGTGATTACAGCCAATCAAATCAACGCATTTTGTCAGACACGAGAGAGACGCTTTGGCAAATTGTAACAGTCTAAGAACAGCTTCCAGACGAATAGGTCACGCCACTCAACGCTATGAAGAAGTATTATTTTAAAATTTGTGCGCGTACATTGACATTAAGTTAATATACAGACTTAACCTTGACACAACAAATACACTTCCGAGTGATATGTGCGGGATTACCGAACAACATAAGTACGATAGTGTATAATCCCGATCGTACTCGCGTATGTTGTGATAATAAACAGGGAGTACATTATTTTATTTAAATAACTTTGATTTTTAAAAAATAATATTTTGAAATAGACATTTTGATACTACGCGAGTCATTACTAGCGCAGCATCAAACTTCTGATGGAATTATTAGAATTTCAAAAAATGTTAATTTTTATTTATTAAAATATTAAACAAATATTTTAATTAATTTTTATAATTATCAAAGTATGTATAAAGTAACTATCACTAATTACAAGAGATTACATTTAATCACTCTTTTGACTAAACTTGTTTTGATTATTCGATATTTTGAAATAAATAACATTAACTTTCGTACAAAAGTATGAAGTAATTTTAATAGTAACATGTTAAAAGGTTACTAATATTATGTTCAAAAATATAAATTAAGAAATATTAACCAGTAAGAAATCATTTTCTGTAATAGCATTACCTGTGATCGCTAACCTCAAATTGGTAGCGGTAGCTTATTAATTTAACTGTTGCATCTGTTCTCAAATAGTTTCCAAACTAAATAGAAATCATATCAAGAGTTTTTTTTTGTATTTTATTAATTTTTTCTCTTGAAAATATGTATTTATCAAATTCATTGTTGAAAATAAAACGATACATTGAAACTGTACAAGCCACGAGTCTGACGCTGGCTATAGAATGTTATAAGGTGCGTGCGCATCCAGACGTACGATAATTACATACTTACCATACATATGGTATTAAATTTCATTGTTTTATATTTATTCGGTATTTTTTAACCATTGTTTAATTTTATTGATTCTATTAATATTACATCTTGACACTGATATCATGTATCCTCAAAGAACCTAACAACCTGATAATATATTAACGAGAAAACATAACCTTATAAATTCAAATTATTGTACTAAAGACAGGACTACCAGCATTGAGCCTGGATAGAGTTTTATGTGAAAATTAATCAATTGTAATTATTATTTAAAGGGTTATTAGCCTAAATGATTGTTAATTTTTTTTTTTCTTGAAATTTGCCATTTTAAAATTTGTTAATAAACCTACACTTCTTTACCAATGAACAAGAGTATCATTTCAAATAGAAATTAAATTATTTCTTGTAAATCAGTTCTACCAAAGGTGGCGGAAGAATTCAAACAGAGAGTAATATAAAGTATTACATATATGTGCTAACTCGTTCATATTGTGTGCACTAACTGTTTTAAATATTCAAATTGAATATTTGTGCGTATTTTGAATGTATGTATTTCAGCAACAACCGTCACAGAACAGGACTGAAACGGATACTTGTGGTAAGTGAGGGAGGCATACGACAAAAAGTGCGCGAAACTTATTTAAATTGAAAGAGTGAAATCTTCATAAACACTTATACAGATTATACAATCACACTAATAACTCCTAATAATTATAATTGGAGCAGTTTTTATAGAAACAACATAATAGCAGATACCGGAGCGTATCTGCAAGCACACTACAACTATAAATACAAGTACACTGTACACAGTATAGTACATTATACTATACTATACCACAGAATCTATACTTGTTGTAGTTACTACTACTATTTGTTCTATAACAAGTTGACGCATACAACGTGGGGCTTTACGAAAGGAGGACATACCAAACCTAATAATAAAACCCCAATATATATCATACTATATACTTGTTCTATAACAATATTCTAAACAATATAATTCAATAACACTATTGATACACATAAACAATAATATAATCAAAATTCAAAACATCAATTATATGGCAGGCACAAAAATCAAATTTTTTTTTCAACAAAATATTTAAATTTATTAAAATATACTTTTCTCAATATTCAGAAAATTTAAAATTATTTAAATCAATTAAACAGCAAAATCTGCATCACTTCATTGCCAAAATTTGTCTAGTTTGTAACATCAACCATCAGCTGGTCAAACTGGGTCAAGTCAACAACCTTGACCTACATAGGTTATACATAGGCTACCTCACAAAATACATTAAACATCTTTAAAATTTTTTATCTTCAAACATAGTAACATAATAAAATATGATATTTAAAATTGACATAGTATTATTATAATTAACAATAAAATTGACATTTAAATTACTCAAAATTACACATTTTACAACTTTAATTACTTTCAACTTCTATTAAAATCTGTCACTTGTTTCCATTAATTTTAGATTTTTTACCATGACTCTTTCTTTAACATTCTCAATCTCCATTAGTTTGGGTGATTTAATTATTCATAACAATTTAATTTACCACTTGGCATGTATATATACTCTTAATCCCCTTCTGACTCTAATATCACTAACAGCTTTAATTAATATGACACCCCTCTCTATCAAAACATCTATCAAACATTCTCTAAACCCAACTTACTACTCAACTCAATTCGCATCATTCTACCCTTATATAAAAATACTCTCTACCCCTTTGTACTCAGGATGTGTTCCCCCCCCCAACAGCTCATTCCCTTATCTGGTCCCTGGTCTTTCCTAGGCAACTCTTTCCAGTGCTAAACGGTCCCTTCCCATCCCAACACCTTTCGTTGCGGACTCCTTACACACCACCCCCCCTTACAAAATTCCCATCAACTCTAATTACTCTCCCAATACATCACTTTCAACTACAAAAAATTTCTCCACTTATTTATTAACTCAATATATCAATCAGTACTCTGCATATTTTCCCCATAGCTACTGTGTCACCATTACATCTCAAATTCTACACTACATTATTCATAACAATATTATTCCCTCTAGTACCCCTTTAAACTCAACTTGGACTGATCTAAATGTCCTAACAAAATATTAATCACCCAACATCTCCCATCTACTATCTTTCACAGACCATTGAAAATTCTCAACTATACCAAATTACTTCCATCATTTAAATCAAAACCTTTTAACACATTAAAATCATTATATTCAAACATTAGTTATCTTGGAAATTTGCAAACAATTTATGAGTGACATTCTACAGCGGATCAGCTGATTTTCTAGGCAAGGCGAATGACCTTTGTTGAAAAATGCTACACAAAATTATATAACGAAAAATACATAACACATATTTATAATTCTTACACTCTAACATAACAAGATTAATGACCCACTAAAACATGATAACCAAAATATAATAAACATCTACAGTATCCATTTTCTCAAATCAAACAATTATTTAATTACTTCCAGAGCGAGTTGCCATTTCTAAATTGCAAAATTTTAATTCGTTGCTCCCCTGAGCAACCACCCTGCCACACACACTATTGCTTTTTCTGGTGGACTGTTGTGCCCATTTGCTTCCACAAGGACAGCATTGGTGGAGGAATTTATCATTTCCGTGTCCTTGCTTCAGCGTTACATTTTAATATTATTTAGATATCATCATATCTGTGTTATATATTTACATGCCCTTAAAACGGGTCTACCACCTGGCCTTGCTGTTCCTACTCGAACAGAGTGGCAGCCGCTGTTCCATAGTTCTGGGGATTTCCCCTAAATTCACCCCCCATCAATTTCAAATATACACCAATTTCAAGCCAGCTATGGTCAAGGTTCTTAATTTATGGCTATAGCTGACCGCTAGCCAAAACCACGATTAGTGCTGGTAAGGCAGTAATTGCCCGAAAAGTCGGGGAAATCAACTCTACATTCAAGCATGTTCTCTACATCATTATTATACACGGCACGGCAATCTATCAGTATATAATATAAAATTATACAAAAGGTGTGCCATGTATTTTACACCACTTTGGCCTCCGATGGAGGTAACACTCTCTGTTACCCCCAACACTTATCGCTACCTACAGTGGCACATGCCACCACCGTACTAGCCACTTAATAACTAAACTAACCCATCTACCTTTGCATTTTCTGCACTCCCTAAGTATAGCACTTCTATTAACACCACTCAACCCCCCAAAATTTACCCATATATCTTGTATGATATCATTACATAACATAATAAACAAACAGACATTAACCTTGATTATCAGCATTGTTACATTCACATCAAACAAAAAATTCTCTTTTAAATAATTTATACAGAAAATTATAAACATTATTCCTTGAAATTTTTTTTTTATTAACTCTTTAATCTATCATCATTTAAATTATTTATCACTTACTACAATTGGATTTCTCAAAAATTTCAAATTCATCATTAACATTTATTTTATCTCATATTTCAGTTATTACTACCTTTTGAGTATGGTTTCTATTTAGTACAATTACCTCAAATTATTTTCATCATTAAGTTTAAAATCTTTTCAACACCTGTAAACATTTTACTCTATTTAACTTGTATTATAGAATTTATACTTACAGTACATTGCTCATACCCTGTCATAACACACAAATATAAATATCAGTAACTCCCTGTACTTTCTGAAACATTTTAACAACAATGTTATTCCATACTAAACAATTTAACATTTATTTATTTATTAATTATCAAATTCACATCTCATAAAATAATTTAAACTTATTAGAAAAATTCAATTATACAACATTTAAATCAACCAAAAATATTTAAACATCTCAAATTATTTTAATTAAGTTAATTATGGAAATACAACATTTTTAATTACTTTCACCAATTACCATAATTACAATTCATTTGTTATCCTCTTCAAAATTATTTTTGTTATTTATTTAGACTGCAAAATATTATTATTATCACAACAATTACCTACACACATTGTTTACATTATCTACTTGTTACAATACACACAATCAATTTCACTATCAATTATTTACAAATTATTCGTCATTAATTGTTCAATTTTATCACGCTTCATTTCCAAAATCAGCAAGTCAGAACCATAAATCAAAATATTTAATTTAAAATGTCCATTTATTAAGTTTATGTTCAGCCTCCATCATCAAAAATTAGTCTGGGTTTCACATAACATTTTTCAATTTTATTTATGCACCTCATATGGCTATCCTGTGTGTAATAACCATAAAATTTTAGTTTATTCATTTTACCACAATAATCATACATAGGGTTACTTCCCATTATAATTATTTTATCATAAACCAAGTCAACATTATTTATTTTTGCCCCGTCTCCATTAGTAGTTATATTCAATATCAAGTCAGTCATTTTCTCATCATAAGTTAAATTATTATTATTTAAGCAGGTATCATCAAAATAATTCCCAATCTCTATTTTATAAAGTAAGTATTTCATATCAGTTATCTGTACCACTTCTAACATCTCTTTCAACTCATTATAATCTCTCTTTAATTTATATAATACTATCTCTCTATCAACACACAACTCTCCATCTAAATCTCTCTCATCATAACACCATCTCACACTTTCAACACCATTCCACACAGAGGGTACTAACTCATAAAAACTCGGGGAACAACTCAAATCTTCCACTAATAAGGAACTCTTGCCCTTCACCAATAACATCTGTGAACACCTTGGTTCATCATACATATGGGGAAAATTTACCCTCTGCCCTACATACTCATCTACTCTCTCTTGCCACTCTTTCTCTAATTCATGAACGCTAATTACTACTCCGTTACAACCTATTACTCTCTCTCTCTCACTCACTATCTATTTTCAACGTCTCACTCTCTGATACTACATTCTTAATTATATTATCATTTTCAACATAATTTCTATCACTTGTTACTTTTTTATTATCATTATTATTTTTACTTTTAATCTGTTCTCCTACTGACTCTACTATTTTCTCAATATCTCATTTCAATTCGTTACAACTACTTTCACATTTAATTTTTACCTCATTAATGTCAAATTTAAGTACATCAAATTTAGCGTCAAATTTACAGTTAAATTCACTTTTAATTTCATTCAATTTTATATCGTTATTGTCAAAACGATTATTTATGTTTATCGTATGCTTTTCCAACATTATTTGTATCATTTTTAACATTTCATTACTATCGTCCGGTTTTTTATTTTGGACCGGCGTCGACTGACTTTCTGTATTATTCTCAGTGAAGCTGACTTCATTGTCATTAATTTTACTTTCCCTACTCAATTTTGGGGTTATTTGAATCCCCGAATCATCTGTACTATTTGTTTCATTTGTAATATCTAGTTTTATTTTATTGTCCTGACTCACATTTGGAGTCGAGTGGACCTCGATATTATGCATAACGACTGATTCATCAAAATTGTCCACACTAGTTATTTCATTGATATTGTTTTCATTATTTCCTGTCATTTTTAAGTGGTAATTTTACAAAATTTTGTTTCACTAACTTTTAATCTACATCTACAACATATACACACAAGTTTATGTACTTTACGTAATTTTTCGTACTGTCACTTAACCTCGAATCACGCTTGCATTCATCTGTAGGTGTGGAATTTTAATTATTGAATTTCTAAAATTCGTTCCAGTTCGTGGCGCCAAATGTGATATTACGTTTTATTACGGATTATAAAATTGTATTTATTTTCACTTACCTTAACTTCTGTCCAGGGTCCCAACACGAACTGTGAATGCAAACATGATTGCAAGGTTACACTAATAACATACGCAACTCGTATTTAGGAAGAGAAAAACAAATTAACTTTTATTAAATTCTTTAGATTTTTTAACATGTTGGTTATTCACCTCTTTAACCATTTAATTGCTTCTTGCCAAAATTTAAAATAAACAAAACATTCTGACGATATTTATGACATGGTTATATATTACTAAAATTCTATTACCTCTTACCTTAAAGAAAACAGCCCAGCCTGCTTACACACACACACACACACAAACCATTCCAAAACAAAACAAACCCCCTTTTTATTTATTTAACATGTTGAATACTTTACGTAACACCCTTGCCGGCAACGTGGTGTTTTCCGACCTATAAAGTTCACTATATTGGTCCGAAACAATTTGTTAATTCATTTTTTCTGCGATACTGCTCTCACTACTGCATTTTTTGAAAACGGTTCTTACTTCCGCATTTTGAACAAACTACACTTACTTTTACTTAATATTGCAAATTTATTAGTAGGCCCTGTTTGGCCGGCTGCCTGCGCAGGCGAGCGTTAGTAAGAGACTGGGCAGAGCGTTCACCAAGTTCCCCCAATTACATTTCTGTCGGACCAGGCGGAAACCAATGCCTTATTCGTTAAAGTCATAGCTGTGGCACTTTTAACAAGTGCAAACTCCCGTGTGCTGGACGTTGACGAAATTGGGTGTCCAGAGGTTTACGTCACAAAATAGGCGGGACTTCGTCAAGACTTCCGCCGTCACTAACGCACATATTAGAAAAATATCAGCTTCAAGCCATGTTGTTTTTCGCTTCTTGGCGTGGGTCCGGCGCTCCTGCGGGTGTTGGTGCTTGCGCGTTTGTGGGTATGTGTCACACAGTCTCATAATTCTCGGAATGGTATGGCGTGATTGCACGTTGCCGCATTCCATTGTATTAACTTCGCCTTATGAGTACTTGGTTCGCTACGATGTAGATTCAAACTGTGACTGGCCACGCATATGAAATAAATTGTTACAAAAAATTTAATAAAATAAAAAACCCCTCATTTTAGCCCCGTTACAATACATAGAATGTAAAGCTGTATACAAAGAAAGCTGAGGCAAGTTCATGTTACCTCATTCGTTTTAAATGAACCATGTAGACTGGTCACCTGTCATTATCTAGTGGTCGCTCAGTAAAGCATGTAATTTCGGTTTAGTAAATTCGATAATCACTGTAACAATGTATAATCTTTACGTTATGTAGTTTGTACGTATTTATAATTTTTATTCTACAGAATTTATTAGGATAGGCATTGCCTCAATAGCTTCCATGGAACTTCACCACCACTGGTGCCACCCCTTCTGGTGTGTTACTTGTGCCAGCTGTGGAGCCTTAATTCAAGTTGGTGAAAGTTAAAACCTGTATGTGTGTGTCCGTGAGTGCGGGTGCCTGTGAGTGGTATACCACTAGCAGCTGCGATATAGCATATGGAGTGGTCTGTAACTAGCCAATTCCGTACAACATGTTACAATTCTTTGTCTGCTTATCATCAATAACTTGGCAACAGTGGAAAAATCCCCAAGCAATAACATCGGTAAAAATAACTAAATTTACCTTATTTTGTCCGCCTTGTGACTTTTTATAATTTTTCTATGACGCGTTTCAGAGCTTATGCTCCATCATCAGATATATATTGTTACAACACAAATAAGCCACCCCAATACCAGGGATAAAAATAATGAATCAACTATATAAAGTGTTTAAACTAATGAAAATAAAATGACAATGACGCGACAAACGACGACATGACCTAACCCAAGTGATTGACCAAGTAAAAGGAAACCAGATGAGAAGGGGAAAACCAAAATAAAATGAAAGTGAAGAAGGAGGAAAATGAAACAAAACAAGTATAAAGGAAATAAAAAGAAAACAAATGATAAGACACAAACAAATAATATAGAATAGAAAAAGGAGAAATGATACACTCAAATATAATAATGGAAATGAAACCAATAACTAACCAATGTAAAAGATAATTATTATTATCGATTAAACGATAAATGTAAATAATAATTGATAAAACCCAATAAAGTAATGTGAAAAATAAAAGTACACTAACCAAAGAATTAGAGGTTAAATGTAATAAAGAACTCTATAATGACATAAACTTATTAATCGTATAAATAACATTTGTAAAGAGAGAGATAGTGAGAAAGTAAACATAACTAAGTGACAAAGAGAATGTAATGTTAGGGATTACCCACTAATAACACGTAAAATAAAATTTAAGAAGTGCAAAAGTGAAAGTGTAAAACCCCAAAATAATGAGAAACGCTATTGATAGGTGTAAACACTTAATAATCTGTGATAAACACTAAAAGATTAATGGTGAACCATATTAGTAAATAAGAGTTTTGTTAATGATAGTAATAGGTGTAAACACTTATTAATCTGTGATAAACATAAATGATTAATGGTGAACAATATTATTTAATAAGAATCTTGTTATTGATAGCATTAAGTTTAATGGTAAGTAAGGGATACAATAGTACTAAAAGGGGGAATCCCATGGAAGGTTAATAGTTAGGGTTACCATGACTAGAAGGTAAAGTTGGTATAAGAAAAAATATAATAAAGAAAATAAGAGCAAAATAAAATAAACACCCCATGTTCTAAGGGATAATCAAGTAAGTACGTTTAAATGGTGTAATGCTGTTTATCACCCAAAAGATAAGTAAGAATGAAACGAATTGTAAGCAAACGTTGCATAATAACTGTTAAAACATTGTTTGATTTAGTCTATGAATAGGATATGGCTGAAGGAATTATACAGACCATAGGCCTAGATGTTATGTTTTATGTAATAGAGAATAGTAAGTAATAGCCTAGTTGTTAACAATGGCAAAATAAGTAAATAGAAAGAATACAGATCTAATAACACTGGAAAATCAGTTAGGAAATAATTAACAAACTATAATATAGAAACTAATGGGAACATACAATTATTATAAAAACAGAACCAAAACACATCAATAAGTAAACAAATCATTTATAATATCAAAACAAAACATGTATGAGGGTACATTAAGATGTAATTTGTATAAAATGAGTAAATATAATCAGTTACTACTTAGGCCTATTAAATGCCTAACTGTAAAAAACAAATAACTACAAATTGTAAAAAACTAACAAAAATATTAGCAAATCCAAGGCAAGCAACTAGTCAAGGATAATTTGTGAATCAGATTAAAAGATAAATGTTAGAATAAGGACATAAAATAAAAAAGAAATGTAATTAACAAATATCAAAATAATTGTCCAAACATAATACATTAGAAAACCCAACCTTATGGGATGTCAAAATGATCTTTGAAAGAAAATACAAACAGTAGTGATAATATTTAATACGTAGAGAGGAAGACGGAAGAATAATAGCAATCAGAAGATATACAGTGATTTTGAATAAAAATTCAAATCTGATAACAATGGTCTTAAGTCAAGCTAAGCCAATCAGAATTTATTAGTAACCATGACAACGTTGGTTACGAATTTTCCATTAAAATCTATTATTCAATAAGTGACGCTCTTCCAGAATAGATGCCAGGCCGTGAATGACCAAAATTTTAATATAACATGTTTAAAAAGTAATCAAAATTCAAAAAGATGAAAACGTAAGAAGCAGACGAAGGACGAGAACATTTAACTGATGCCAAGGACCAATTTAACGAATTCTAAATTAATAAATTTTGACAACTAATATGAAAAAGATGCCAGACGTACTTAAGCCCCAAGAATATTGAAAATTGATGACGATTGAAGACCCCATCCCATTACAACTGACTGACAGTACACCACCAGTCAACTGATTTGATAAGTATTGTTAAATTACCCAAATTTCTGAAATAAATTCACTTTAAATTTTTCTCACAGTAATCTGAACTCTCACTATAAACTGAATATTATTTCTTTCAAAGATTAGTTTAAAAAATAAAACAGTGAAATTTTGTTAACTAGAAAAATAACCTGTATGAGAATTACGAACTCTTGAAACACACTTTACCACACTTCAGGAACAAATTATAATTACACATTATATCATCGAAGTACAACTAATGTAAGGTAGTGTACTTTATTGTAATCATTATTAATATCTTTTTTGTAATCACAAGAATCCAGGTTTATTGAACGACAAATTGTAAAAAGTAAACATTGTTCTTCAGACGCCATGTCGAATTAACTAACATCGTTCAAAATTGATTTTCGCCAACCTTGAGATATTTGTCTTAATTGTCGGTGCACATTTATTGAATAACCAAATATAATTTTGTGTCAAACTGAGTAATTACCAATCACCAATAAATAAACTAGTACAGAGTGTAACCACTGTTTTTTTATTCCATAGGAAAGTATATTATGAATTGTGTATTATTTAGCTAGGAGCGAAAATGACGGTAAGCGCTCATGTCGCAAACTCTGCGAACTAACTGCTCGATTAAGAAGTTCGAACGAAGGCGGGAGTAAGTTTGAATACTCCATACCATCATAGCGAAGAATTTAATTTAATTGTTTTAATTAAACAATTTGGCGCCACCCAGGGTTTATGAACACCTAACGAAAAACAGGTAAGGTTTCCACTCGTATTGTAATGGTAATTGAAGGATCACTACGGACATCGTTAGCACAACATATAAGTAACGACCACTTGTGTGAGGCGATCACACTATACTTACACCTTTTCAGAGTACGTAAGAATTTAATCATTACAATATTAAAATAAAACTATCACTCTTACCGAGGTCGCCACATGATATAAAATGTCAAAAATCTTTGCATACAAACAGCGTGTGGAAGTAGGGTGCGCCCCGGTTCACGTTCAATTTGCCACTGAGTGGTCGCTACCTTATCTTAGTACCGGCGAGCAGTTTCAAGGCCATATCGTACAAGTGGTTTGAAGCAAAGTTTAGTTGATCATTCAACACGTGATCGCAACTGCTTGGGTCGGCGTATGCACTATAAATTTCGAACTCCAAGGCATTCATGAACCGACCCTTCTTACATACATGTAACGGAATTAAGTTTGAATTGAAGTCCATATAGTTGTGATTATGTGAAGTTAGGTGTCGGGCGTAGTTGGATTTAATGCTGTTGATATTACTTGTTTTTGGTATATGTTCTCGTAAACGCTTAAGGAAACTTCTCCCAGTTTGTCCAGTGTAAAAACTGTTGCATTTTTAAAAACGAATATTATTAATTCGTACAAGTGACTTGGATACTGCATTCAACATGAATATTAAATCGGTAAAATCTCTGTCAGTAATCCCCAATGTAGAAATCCGGGCTATGCAACTGCTTTAGTGTGTACAAAGTTTCCAACCTCAGTTTGAAGACGTACAATAGCTGTTATCCACTGGTACATAACCAGTCCATTACCCTATTCTCCACTGCACTCAGCCGTAGTCACCAGTATATGAAAACCCAACTCGGTCATCTATCATGAACAGGACACTACTTCACACTCCAACAAATGACATTGTAACACATTGTAGGATCAGTAGCACATACATTTTTTATGTTAATCATATAACACATGCAATTTACTCTAAACACTACATTCTTAGGGATTTTCCTGTTCTCAGGTAAGTTTGCTTACTGGTAAGCATGTATCGCTACTGCTTTGCTTCAAACTCAAAATGGTCCGAGAGGTACATTTCAAAATAAACCTGTAACCACTCAGTCAGTGGTACTGAAGTACTTCAGAGTAGCAAAATATGCACACATAATCATGAATACTATATTATGCAAGTTTCCTTTGTAAGTGTATTAATAAAGGTGTTTTAAATATATAAGAGTTATTTTGTACAGGCTATTTCACAGTGATTGTTTTTTCGCTTTATTCACTGTTGTTTGTTTTTTGATCGTTATGTACTTTTTAAATAATTTCACATACACACACATACAGAATCTTCATAAATGTTAGCATTTACATATGTTGCTATCCAACAGGACTGTGCTTATATACACTTAACTGTTGAAGTGTTGGAAACTTCACTGAGAAATTTATGTCCACCTGGCCTATAGCCCCAATGTCGTATAACATGATTTATCATCTGCTTTTATGTAAAAGAAGCGGTTTGCACTGAATAGTTGAAAATAATGAAACTAGAGATATGTCGTAATGAGTGTTTCTAGACATTTTCAGCAACTTTTTTATAATGTCATGAAGAACATGTTGACACAATATCTAAAATGTATAAAGTTGATGGTGGCTAATATAAATGTGTAGAATGCCTCTCACTTGTCTTTATTATGTTACTTATTTTAAATAAACTACATTGTATCATGCAGTTTTGTAGTTTTATAAAGTGCCTTTCAGTGTGTCAATGAAGTACCTAGATATTGATTGATGACTCGTTGGGGATTTGGTGAAACATATTACTACAAAGGTTTTTTAAAATGTGAATGAGGGAGTAGTTTTCAAAGCAGGCAGGGGGGAGGCATCATTTTTATGGTGGGAACAGTGAGCTATTATGGCCCATACTTTTATTACAGGGAGAAGCATACAATGTTGCCAAGCATAATATAAACTCTTGAGTACTATGAAAATATTTGTATGTTTTTCTCTTGTTTATTGGTATAAAAGAAGGGAGTTGTGTGTATTATATGGTTTCAAAGAAAAATTCTATGGATTATAATAATATACACACACATCTAGTCAATAAGAATTCTGGAGCTTCATAAAATTTCATATTTTTGGGAAATCTGAGAAGAAAATTATGACTTAAAGTAGTACATGAAGAATGGGATTGTTTTTAGTTTGTGATCTGGTACAAACTCAGATTGAAAATCTTGCAAATAAAGATTATATTTTATGAAGAAATGAAATGCCTGGAGTTATTTAAATCTTCTGCAGTTCTGAGTCTTCTGCGATGGGGCTGCCTAGGTGCTGAACTAGGAGAGTTGCACCCATGAGATCATCGCGAGTTATTGATATATGAAACTGCTGAGTCTTCTGCGATGGGCTGCCTAGGTGCTGAACTAGGAGAGTTGCACCCATGAGATAATCGTGAGTTATTGATATATGAAACTGAGTCTTCTGCGATGGGCTGCCTAGGTGCTGAACTAGGTCGCGTTTAGGAGAGTTGCACCCATGAGATAACTGCGAGTTATTGATATATGAAACTGAGTCTTCTGCAATGGGCTGCCTAGGTGCTGAACTAGGTTACGTTTAGGAGAGTTGCACCCATGAGATCACCGCGGGTTATTGATATATGAAACTGAGTCTTCTGCGATGCGCTGCCTAGGTGCTGAACTAGGATAGTTGCATCCATGAGATCATCGCGAGTTATTGATATATGAAACTGAGTCTTCTGCGATGGGGTGCCTAGGTGCTGAACTAGGAGAGTTGCACCCATGAGATCATCGTGAGTTATTGATATATGAAACTGAGTCTTCTGCAATGGGCTGCCTTGGTGCTGAACTAGGTTATGTTTAGGAGAGTTGCACCCATGAGATCACCGCAAGTTATTGATATATGAAACTGAGTCTTCTGCGATGGCTTGCCTAAGTGCTGAACTAGGTTACGTTTAGGAGAGTTGCACCCATGAGATCACCGCTTTCACCAGCCATAGTCAACGTCTTAGGAATAATTTTGGGAAGAAAGGTTTAGACTTTTCTAACTTAACCTGCCTACCAGGACAAATATGTGGAGATGTTTTCACTTATTACACAGAAGAAAATACCTGGAAAACGTTCATCAGGACATGAACAGCTTATACCTCATAACACTCACAAACTACTAACAAAACAGAACACACATACAAAGCACAAAACAAATTTGATCTACCTGGTGTTTACAAACTAAATTGCTCAGATTACAACAAATTCTACATAGACCAGACAGGACGTAGCTTCAAACAAAGATACATTGAACACACAAAGGCACTCCACTCCACTATAGAAACCACACATACAAAAACATCGACAATAACATGGACATTCTACATGTACACACAAAAGTCCGAAAACTAGACACTAGAGGTGCCCATCCCCCTCTGTAAAAGGGGAAACTTTGAAAATTAAGACTTCAAAACTCGAGTTTTAGGTATATTTAGACCTAAATCTCGGGGTTTTTCAATAAGCCTGTACAAATTATTTTAGTTAAAAAAGTCATGAAAAACAAAACAAGATCCTACACTACAGTTACGATAATTGTTACACTTGTTAAGTTGTTTTAAATTGTATCATTGTTTTAAAAGTTAAGGCGCTACACTGGTGTGGGTGTGGGTGTGGGTGTGGATGAGAAGCAAAGACATTTGAGAGATATATTTTAAAACATATTGGAACGTGGATGGCCAGTTTAATCTTACAGAATTTTATCATTAGCCCTAATAATATTGTTTAGAAGTTTTGTATGTCATTACTTTGAACAAAACAGGCTAGTTTCAAAGGGTACTGGAGTTATTTAATTAAAAATCAAGCAAATATTGTACTTAGCAAATTGTATTTAACAAATGTGTTGCTAAACTAAAAATACATTTTAAATAATTGTACTATTAAAACCAATGCAATGAAATGACACAAAAACGACATACAATGTAGTTTAAATTATGATAGGAAAAATATGTTTGTGCAAAATATACATTTACATTAGTTATCACCTTGTTTAAATGTCTTGTACAAAAGGAGCTTTTTTCTTTGTACACTTGTGATTGCAAATTTGTTAATGATTTCTTCGTTTTGTATCTGGCTCAGTACGTTGTTCTCACAGGATAGAATCAACAAACTTGACAGCCAAGAGTCTCCTATGCTGTTCTGAAGCCGATTTTTCACTATTTTCAAATGGCTCATCGTTCTCTCTGCAGAGCAGCTGGTCACGGCAAGAGATAACAATATTCGGTACATCACTGTCAGATTAGGTAGAGCCGAAAGGTTAAGGACACACCTGAATGGTCTAATGAATCCTCTCATTATCCATTGGTCCATCATCCTATGTTTCTCACTTTGTAAATTTCCTTCCTTTACCTCCTCATTTTCACTGCCATCTGGATCCTCTGCCCCTGCCAGGATTCGCACTTCATTCCTCTGTTATCTCCATCCTTTCAGCTTCAGGGGAATGTAACATGTCTGATATGTCGATGTCTGCATGAGTGACTTTGTACACATTGCAAAACGTCTCCAATTCTGAAGCAATTAGGTCATTGTCCAGATTGTAATACTCACACAGCTCTTTTATCTTATCGGGGCTGAAGCCTTTTCCAGTCTCCAATTCATGTGCGATTTTCACAATTCCTCCATGATAAAAATAAGACATTTGTTTAACCATGGCAAGCGAGCTGTCCGGGAAACGATCATTCAGTTGAGACAATAATGAGTCTAAGACTAGGAAATAAACCTTATAACTTATATTTTTTATATAATATCTTCTTCATAGTTTTTATTTAAATTTATTATTTTCACTTGTCACCTGAGTTCACTCTGAGTTTAAATTAACACTGGTTCGTTAAATATGCTTGTTAATTAATAATTAATTATTTATTGGTTCAAATTAATTATCTTGTTTAAATAATTATTGTGTATTCCTTTTGAGTAATTATTTGGTTGTAATCCCTGTATGTTCTGAATGTAAACAGTTTTGAAGACCTCTTGAAGTTTGTTCGCATTCACGTTGAATTGTGTCGTCTGTGTATGTTAGTGTGTAGTTTAGATAAAGTTATGTTTACAATTCAAACCTTCACGTACCTTTGATGTTGTATTAGAAGTTCAGTCGGTCTCAGTTGATTAATAAACTGTCAAGTTTTTCTATAAAACAGTATAATAGTGCTGTTAGTGTTCGAGTGAGCACTTATGAATTTTACTTGGGCGCCATACGGAATTTCGTGAGAAATATTCCATAAAAAGAATTCTTTTGATTAGTCGAATGATTAATTTTAACTGATTATAAGTTAATAATTGATTGAGTGGTTGAATCAATATCAGGAATTAATTTCCTTTTTATCTGTTTAATAGATTTTAATTGTTGGCGGTTCAATTGTCTGAATTGTAGCCAACTTTACTGATTGCTTGCCTTGAAATCGCAATTCATTGACTATTAAAAAAGATGTAATTACTTATTTAAATAATTGCTGACACTATTTATTAATTCACAGCTCATTGGTTTATTGTTCACTCTATGTTTGGTTTAATTAAATACATTCAGTTCAATACAACACACGGATTACAAGTCATCCGGCTTTCAATTTTTTTAACTCAGTCTATAGGCTATGACAACTCTAACCCTAATCGAATGATTATTTATAAACATTGGCTATCTCAAGGGTGACTTCTTTTAATTTACAGAATAAAACGCCACTGCTCCATTTTACAATGCTATTACAAAATACTAGATTATTAGGTTAGACACCTTTAGTTATTGAAATTAATTAACGAAAAGTTCGTTTAATCTGGACAAATTTTAGGTTATTTAGGATAACGTTATTACATGAAATCTTATATCGGAATATTATAATTCCTCTAAATAAATTTAAAACAGTGTTTAGTACTTATTGTATTATTGTTTCTTGCATCAGTATAGAGGTGTATTATATGATACTGCTAGTAGCTTACTCGTAAACAATGTAAACATATACACAGTACTCCCTGATTAATAATCTCAATTATTATTTATTAACACTCTTCATGATCTGGTACACTGATCGTGGTTACACTTCACTTAATTTCGCACATGAACGATTTTATTTTCTTCTTGACTGACTATTTAAATGGTTATGTATGATACTTAACCTCATTCTCTAACACGCACTTCTAGTAAAAGTATCACTACTGTTATCGATGCACTGTTATTTAATTACACTTCTTACTTCTGGTTGATTATAAAATTTTGATGAGAATTCGGCCTGGATTAGTTGTTGTTGGTTGAATGGAAAGAGACAAAATGCTTCTTTGTTTACAATTGTGATCGTATATATACTTTCCTTAGAAGGCCGCTAGCCAGCGTTGGCGGGTTTCTAAAGTCGTTCGCGATTGGTAGAAAATGATGTCATGATGACGTAATTCTATTTATAGCCATTACATAATTGTAATGGAACCATCACTGTCGTTTTTGTTATTATTTCATTGTATTTATTCGAAATTCACCAAATTTATGATGCTAACGTTAATATCTCAATTATTACAATTACAATTCAGGTTATATTATTAGCATTGTAAAGCTTGTTTATTTCCCTTTATTTTGACATGTCTTGGTGACAGTTTGGTCATAGCTTTCATTAACAATTCTTTACTATAAACTAAATAATGCATGGTTTACAGGCGTCGTCTGCTAAATGTTACAGATCCGACTATTAACTTTTTTCTTATTCTTCGTTTAATTATTCTTAATTTCTAATTTGAACATGATTATGAACAGAACAATGAAAAGAACACATTATTATATTTAAATGCTGTATCCAGCTGAACAATATTAATTATTAGTATACATTTGTTGATTTTTTTTCATAAACTTCCATATTTAACTACTCCTACTTCAATAGGTCTTTCTTATTTCTTATTCTTATAACATCACTCAAGTAGTGGTGCTTTACATTCTTTTTGTCATTATCATTATTTTACTTCCCTATGCTTATTAGGGTCTCTACCTGATTCTTACTTTTATGACTTAATTGTGTCATTTTTGGTTTGTTATCATTCCTTTACAGTGTTTTGTTCCTTGACTAATATGGCAAACTCACTAAGACTCCATTGAAATGTGCATGAGGTCAAAACATAGTGACGACCTCGAAAGAGTGATGTAATTTATTTGAAGTTACCTGATAATGATGCATGTGCCCCAAAACATGTAGTACTAAAATCTACTTGAATTTATACGGCAGATTACTAAAGGATAGTCTGCTAATTCCATTGAAATGGTTTCATCTGCAAACAAATACAAGCACACTTGGCAGATCCCCGTATGCACCCAAAGAAATAAAAACTGCGACTATATAAACTCCACCCTACATTAGGGTTCCCATAATGTTTTTATTAAAAAGTGTGACATTTATAATTTTGCAGCCTAAAATATTGGACGTTTAAAAAAATGTTGGACAGGACAGAAAAGTTACAAAAATACGAATAAATCTACTATAGATAGAGTCCTGTAGTTTCTATTTCACTTTTTTGAAGAGAAATATAATACAAAAGTATTACAGAAACACTAGACATTTTTTATTACACACAATCAGAAGATATTCATAAAATATCTTTGGATTTACATTTGCTCTAGAAGTTTTTCCTTTCAACATTTCTGAATAAAACTGTGTACAAGTGAAGTCTTTAAAACATGTTTTCACTATTATAAGGCCTTTCATTCTCTCTATTTTAAGTCTGTTTTTTCCATTATGCCAAAATGCATCTATTATAGAAAGAAATACTTGGATTTCGTTGCCCATGACGTGTTCGTTACTTAACTAAATATAATTATTTCACTACCAACTCGAAACACGAAGTTATAAGTTTTTTATGGGTAAACCGTAAAAGTTTTACCTTATAGCCTGAACCGGTTTTCGCTTTTAACACTTATGATACATAGACTCAACAACATCCCACTAGATGAAAAAGACTACAAAGACGAACTAAACACGATAAAATATCTAGCAGAATCCAATGGATACGACAGAACAATAGTCAATAAACTCCTACACAAAACAAACAACAGACAAAGACAGAAAACAACAAATTCATAACACTAACATACATCAACAACCAAACTGAAAAAATAGCCCACAAATTCAAAAAAGCAGGATACAGAATCGCTTACAAAACTACTAACAAAACAGAACACACACATAAAGCACAAAACAAATTCGATCTACCTGGTGTTTACAAACTAAATTTCTCAGATTGCAACAAATTCAAGGCAGCTTCAAACGAAGATACATTGAACACACAAAGGCACTACACTCCACTACAGAATCCACCTTTGCAAACCACCTCATTGAATCAAACCACACATACAAAAACATCGAAAATAACATGGACATTCTACACGTACACACAAAAGGCCGAAAACTAGACACTCTAGAACAATTGGAAATATACAAACACACAAAAATGATATCCTAAACGAACAGATACAATTCAAATCATACGCATTATTCGAACATATCACACCCCACACACACAATATCGATCTTTCAAAAGCTGATACCATTGCCAACAACAAGACGGACAGTGCTCCCAGCGGCAGCCTCTGAAGAAGCTTTTTAAAAGTGAAAACCGTTTCAGGTTTTAAGGTAAAACTTTTACGTGTTTACACATAAAAAACTTTGTGTTCCAAGTCAGTAGTGAAATAATTATATTTAGTAAAGAAATACCCTACTTTCTGTAGGTGCAAGGCAGCGTGGCAGTGCAACGTAAAAACTAATCGGACACTTAGTATTGTCAGTACTTATAAGTCTATTAATTTCATTTTTCACATCAATTACCATAACATATTGTTTTTCGATGTATTTTATGGTGCTGTAGAAGACAGTTAATTGGTTAGCAAGAAAACTAAGAAGGATTTATGAAAGAGAGATTTCAAAGAAGTTCTGAAGGCTACCAGGACACTTATCAGTGGAAAGAAAATATGATTTCAGTGCAGGAAATGTGCCAATTATTCTCTGTATTGTGGCAGGAAAGAAAGACACCTTGTTTTCCTGTGACTCAAAATAGTTTTGTTTTTGGTTTCAGTAAACTCACAGAATGACTTCATTGCCTCAACTCGTACAGAATAAATATGGAAATGTTGGTAGCGTTATCCACAGTACGTGCAGAATAATGGATACCACTCAGATTGTTGACTGTATTTTCTTGAATTTTGTAATAAAGATTATTTTTTTCCTTTCCTTTTCTTACCACCAAAATTGTATTTGTATTATCTGCTAATACACCAATAAGTTTCAAGTTCGAATTCATTTAACACATCTAGCATGTAGAAAGTGGGTCAGAGAGATGTGGGACGTCCAAGGAAGCGCTGGAGTGACCAGCTCTAATCTTTGCCTATTTGAGATTGGAACAAACCATCCTCGGTTTAATCCGTGAAGACGATGATGAGCATCTAGAAAGTAGCTGATCTGAAGTTTTCCCATTTATATTAACTAACCTTCACCATTATATTCCAGCACCTTCACCATCATAACTTTTTCTGGATGGTAGTACCTAATTTTTTGTCCAAGTGATTAGACGAATCGATCAGACTGATATAAATCTGGATTCTTTCAATTCCTGGTGTATTTGTTGTACTGAAAATGGTATAATTACATTCATTTGTTTTCTTTACATTTGATTTACAAATACATAAATTTATCATTAATAAACTGTTTCATGTTGGTTGCTGTGACAGTCCCTGGACTTTAAACTATGGTTATGCACTGCTGTATAATAGTCAAATGTTACTGCTACCAACACTACAAATAAATCATGGGTGCTGCTGTTAGACCAAGGGGTATCAGTGTTACCAAAACAACCAGTGTCAACACTTAAAGAACACCACATTTGAAAGAAACTTGAGGCTGTGGGACATTTTGTTAAAAAGTGGGACGAATGGGAACCCTACCCTACATCACTGACACAACAGATGTATTAGCAAGGTACTGAAGAAACACAATTTGCCAAGTCCAGCTGTGAGGGGGTTTGCTTGGATATTTGCAGCTCGGACGTAAAATTTACGTGCAAGTCGCCGCACAGTGTCATCCAAGGAGCGGACACCGAGTACACTTCTCAAAAGACGAGAAGGGAACCGATAAGGGGCTTTGGCCTTCAACTTTCTTTTGCTCCAGACGGGAATGGCATAGGTGACGATCGGCAACAGGTATGCGTTGACGATCAACTTACCTAGCTTGCAGGTCATAGCATTGTTGATAAGTATCGGAAACAGAGACGCCAGACGAGCGGATGATCAAGGTGGACACCGAGGTACTTAACTTCTCTCGACCAGGGCAGGTACGTTCGACCGAGTCTCACTCGTTCTCGCGGTTCCTTCCGGCGCTTGGAGAATACCACCGCGGAAGTTTTGGTATCGTTAACGACAACTTTCCAGTTTTCCGTCTAGGTCCTGCACGCTGGAGTCATAGGATAGCTCTGTCAGCGTTCCGATCGGCGGTATATACCGCCGTGTCGTCGGTAAACAGGGCTCCAGGCTCTCTGGGTACGTCGTTGACGTAGACGCTGAACAGAAGAGGCCCTAGGACACTACCTTGAGGTACACCGGCTGAGATGCGTCTCTCGGAAGAGACGTGGTCGTCTGTTCTCGCACAGAAGGTGCTCTCCGTCAGAAAGCTAGAGATCAAATGAAGGTAGCAATCTGGGAGCTCGATTTCCCGGAGCTTGACCAAGAGGCCGTCATGCCAGACACTATCACATGCCTTCACTATGCCTTCTTCACATTTAGGAAACGGGCGACAGTCTGCTCTTTCCAACAGCCGGCGTCCATGATGTATTCCACCAACGTCATCAGCTGACCCCACAATGCCACACACGGAAACCGAACTGTTCGGGGACCAGTAGATCGAAGTTTCTCAGATGGTGTAGGACTCGCCATTGTACAAGACGCTCGAGGACCTTTGACGTGGCTGACAGTAAACTAATGGGCCAGAGTTTGTCGGGACGGGAAGCATCCTTTCCCTGCTTCGGGATCACTATAACCGCGCCTTTCGCCATGTTTTGTCCAGCAATGGCGGGGATGCGAGGTCGACGCCTCTTCCCCGTCAAAGCCGAAGGTATCCGGTATGGGCGACTTTTGTCAGATCCATCCCCGCTTGGGCCACGGCGAGTTCCCAACAGTGTCACCGTTAGGGCCGTATTTCATGACGTAAAATGCTGGTCGCCTGGTTATTCTCTGCCTTGTCGGACGGATCACGAGTCCGCTACCAGCGTCTCTGGAGGCGATTTCTCTCGCAAGCGAGAGCACTCGTCTCCTCTGGGATCCGCTGATAGTGGGGCGTGAGACCAGGCTTCATCCTGGAAGACGCGTCAACCGCATCAAGCCTGACGACCTCGTCGACTTGGCGAACGGTTTCAATGGCCCCGCCTCTGGCAATCGGCGACAAAGCGCCAAGCCATAGCTATCCCACTCTACCACCTTCCTGACGTCTCTGCGTGTGACGTGTTGGGTAGCGACGTGGACCACGATGGGGAGATGATCGGACGATAGTTTCGATAGCACGGAGACACGGACCGGGCAGTCAACTCCCTGAATCATCGCTATGTCCAAGACATCGGAAGGCGCGTTGAGTTGTGAGGGGGTAGAAAGTAGGTTGGGCGGGCCCAAGCACCGTAGCCCGACGAGCATCACAAACCTGCGTAAGCGCTTCCCGTTTGGGGCACTCAAGTGACTGTTCCAATCGCGATGCTTACAATTCAGGTCGCCGGCTATGACTGAATCGCCAACTCTCACGCAGAAGGCCCTCTCCGTCAGAAAGCTAGCAATCAGATGAAGGTAGCAGTCTGGGAGCTGGAGTTCCCTAAGCTTGAATAAAAGCCCATCATGACATACGCTGTCGAAGGCTTTTTCTATATCTAAGAAACAGCCAACGGTCCGTACTCTCCGACACCCGGCGTCCGTGATGTATTCCACCATTCTCATCAGCTGATGAGTGGTTGAATGCCCCACACGGAAGCCGAACTGTTTGGGGACCAGCACATCAAAGTTAATTAGATGATCTTGTACACGACTGCACGAGTCGCTCAGAAACCTTGGATGTAGCGAAAAGTAGGCTGATGGGCCGGAGGTTGTCGGGGCGGGAAGCATCCTTTCCCTGCTTCGGGATCACGAATGACCGTCGCCTTTCGCCATTTCTTGGGAAAGTAGGCCTGTCTAAGACGCGCATTGAACAAGTCAGTCAAGAACTGGACTCCAGGCTCCGGGAGAAGACGTAGAGCGGTGTTCGTGACACCGTCCGGGCTTGAAGCTTTTCTTGGCTGAAGTTCAACGAGCCGATCTGAGACCTCTTCCAAAGTAATGGGTTCGGGCTCCGCCGTGATCGGAAGAGACAGAAAGTCTTCCACATCCATCTCGACTTGTTCGTCGAAGTCCCAATCCATGGGCGGGTTGGGAGCGAAACGCCGCTCGAAACACGCGGCCAAGTACTCGGCCTTCTCCTCCGGGCGACCCAGGAGTTGCCCGAACGGCCCTACGAAGGCGGAGAGTGGAGGTCGTCGCCTCCGTCCCGTCATCGCAGTAGGTATTCTGTACTGGTGACTTTGCGGGTCCGCATCCCCCGTTCGGGCCACAGCGAGTTCCCAATAGCTACGTCGGAATGCTTTCAGACTGCCACGCAGTCGTCCAGTGAGCCGATTGTATGCTGCCCTATCGGCCGGATCAAGGGTCCTCTGCCAACGTTTCCGGAAGTAATTCCTGTCGACAGCGAGAAGAGAGACTTCCTCAGGGATGCGTTGGTAGTCAGGCGTGAGACCGGCTCGCATTCGTGAAGACACGTCTACTGCCGAGACGATTGCCACTTCGATTCCCGCAACAGCTTCGTCTAGGAGGCGGACGGAATCGAGTGGGCTCGCTGGCGGCAGTCTACGGCAAAGAGCCGGGCCGTAGCGGTCCCAATCGTTTACTTTCTTCTTGTCCCGTGCAGTAGCGTGCTGGGTAGCGGCGTGGACCAAGATGGGGTTGTGGTCGGATGTCAGCTCCGTAAGCAAGAATACCTCGACCGGACAGACAATTACTTGGGTGACCGCGATGTCCAGAACATCGGGAGCCGCGTTAGGACGTGTCGTAAAAGACGTGGGTTGCGATGGGCCAAACACCATCGCCCGGCGTGATTCAACATATCGGGAAGCGCTTCCCGTTCGGAGTAGTCAAGCGACTATTCCAAACGCGATACTTGCAGTTCAGATCGCCGGCCAAAATTATCCTTCGGTGGGAATCGAAGATGACGTCCAGGTCGCCGACAAGGAGTTCAGCGTTTGGGGGCTTGTATACTGAAACCACGAGGATGCCGCCAAGAGCTCCGGTGGACCTCAATGGCGGTGGCCTCTAGGTGAGTACGCTGCGCCAAAACGACACGATGGTGACCTATAGAGGTCCTCACCGCGATCGCCTCCTTTCGCCCAACTCGGTCATTCCGATAGACCACGTAATTTGGTAATCGAAACCGGTTCGCCGGGGTCAGGTGGGTCTCTGACAGTAGAAGTACGTCGGGTTTGAACCGAGCCAGGAACTCCAGAAGATCGGAATGCTTAGGACCGATGGAATTAGCATTCCAGGCTACGAGCGAGAGGTATCGTTTTAGGGCTCGGTTCATAGAAGACCTATGACTGTGCAAACTTCCACTAAGAGCATAAACCTCCTCAGTTGGGTCGGCAGTTTCCAGGCGGTCACGGATGGACCTGAAGGTGAGTGCGACTTTCTTGGGGTCGTAACGCCGATTCCAAACAAACAAAAAGGATTGATGGATGGATGATGCGCGGGCGTCTTGCGCCGTAATTTGTGTGCGTTGTCCAGGCCTAGGCCTGATGAACGCCAGGTGCCAACAGGTCAGCGCGGTCGTTTGCTCTGCACAAGGGAGTTATGGTGCAGTCCGCGGGTCCATGATAAATTACATGGCCACCACGGAGGCAAGCTTGAGCTTTTGCTTTATCCAATTGTCCCGCCGAGGCGCGACACCATGGTCCCCTCAGGCTAGCCTTTGGGAACGTAGTGACGCACTGGTGAGGACAAGAGGCTCGAGCGCCCTAGGGCGTCGGCCGAAACGGTAAGGAATGACTCCTAGACAACCAGCTTCCGCAAGGAAGGCACTTGCACAACCTCGCGGGAGCCCGTGTCTCAGGTCATTACCCTATCGAATCAGCAAAGCAGGTGCTGACGGGGATCCTAGTGGTTATGGCTTCAGCCAATTGCAACGCCTGGTCGCGGCTCCTTGGTCTCCGAGGACATAGCCCACGGAAACTAGAGCCACGCTGGCGAGGACAAGAGGCTCGACCGCCCGAAGGCGGCGGCCGAGTAGAAGGGACTCGTCACCGGGGCAGTCGGCTCTCGCATGGAAGGCATTTGCACAACTTCGCGGGAGCCCGTTTCCCGGATCAGAGCCCTGCCGAATCGGCAAAGGCGATGCTGCCAATAAATCAATCCAATCCAATCTGCCGGAGCATGATTGACTACAGTTTCGGCAGGCGCAGGTAGTGAATGATGGTGATCAGTTCAGTCTCCAGAATGTTGGGGGTTTCGTTTCTGGGGGGTTCATGTGATGAATTTAGGGGGGGGTCTAACAGCGCCCTAGGGCGCCAGACGCGGCGAGGGGGCGGTGTATTCACCACGCTATTCAGCCTTTGGAGGTGCGGATAAGGGGACTCGCCTGCCTTGGCGAACAAATTCGCTGCCAAAGACCAGACGAAGACCTCTAAGTTGGGAACACGGAGGCCCCGGTGAATGGCGGAATTTCGCACATACCACGGGGACCCCGTGAGGGAGCGTAGGGTCCAGTTCTGGAATGTAGTCAGCCTATGCCTGTTGGTGGCCGAAAGGAGAGGCCACCAAGCGGGCGCCGCATAAGTGAGTACTGTTCAACAGTAAGTGAGTGGAACAGTATAGGTGTGCTTGTCCATTGCAGACTGGACGAGGTTCTGGAGCTGATGTACCCGGAGATCCACGTCGTCACAAGAGACGAGTGGGTCCGGAGGGACAGATGGCAACTGCCTGGCCAGATCATCGTGATAGGATCGCCAATTGACTCTCCTAACAGGACGATCGGGAAGTCGGGGTGAGACAAGCAGGGGGTCGTGATCGGACGAGAGGTCCGACACCGCGCTGACTTGTAGATGGAAGGGGATGGCCTTGACAATTACAATATCAAGGACATCCGGCGGATAACCCGCACTGGAAAAGTATGTCGGTTCGGACGGGCCGATGATGAGGACACTGGGATCATCTTCGACAGTCCTACGGAGAGAATTGCCGTAGGGGTTTGACGTTCTGCTGTACCAAGAGGGATGCTTGGCGTTAAGGTCTCCGGCTACGATGGTTGGGAGATCGCTGTCTAGGAGGGCGTCCCACTCCTCGTGCGGCGGAGCTCGATGGCCGGGCGGGTGGTACGCAGAAACAAAGCGCACCTCCAGGCCGGCAACATCGAGCGCCACAGCACATGCTTCGATGAGGGTTGTTGCAGGGGCAGGGAGTTCTCTATGAGAGTTCCGCCTGTGGACTAAGATCGCCACTCCGCCAGATGCGATGTGGCGATCAGGACCATTCTTGTCGTTCCTGTAGCAAGCATAGGCTGGCAGGGAGAATCGACGATTAGGGGCAAGATGTGTTTCAGAGAGGAGTACGACATCTGCATCGTACTCCACAAGGAAAGCTGCCAGTTCTGCCCGACGCGCCGGAACACCATCGGCATTCCACGCGACGAACCGAAACTGTCTAGCCATGGTTAGATGTAGGGACAATCAGGGCGATCAGAGATGTTAGGATCACCATGATCCTAAGTCGGGACATCCCGAGCAGCAAGAATTTGCGGGACAATGCCGCTGACCCAGGCCATCAGCTGAGCCTCAGTGACCAGTGGTGAACCACTGGCCACAGGGGCCTGACTAGCCGGCGCTGGGGCCGCGGAAGGTGCAGATGCCGCCTCCAGGGGAGGTTGGGCAGTTGGAGCTGGCGAGACTTCCATGGAAGTCGCAGGGGACTGGGCAACAGAAGCAGGCTCCTGGCCGGGTAGATGCTGGGCAGCCGGAGGCGCGTTGTTAGCCTCCGGGTATAGTTGTTTTGCCACTAGTGGCTGTCTAGCCTTGCGCTTAGAGCGCCGTTTCTTAGGCGGCTGGGTCTGTGAGGGGGGTACTGCGGGCGTTGCCGCTAAAGGAGATGGCACTCCGGCAGGTGCTAAGGTTCTGGGGGCCACAGGGGGCGCCATAGCGACCGCTGTAGCGTAAGTTATGGTTCCTCCAGCGGCAGGTGCCGTAGGAAGAGCCGTAGATGCCGAGGCGGGTGGTTGGACTGCCACCCGTTTCGAGGGTCTAGGAGCAGGGCGAGGAGGTTCAACCTGACGGTTTTGCTCCCGCTGCTGCTTCTTTAGGGCCTTCTTATAGAAAGAAAAAGGTCGTTATATACAGTTTTATATTCAAAATACATTGTTACCGTGATTCAAATTGAATCAGTACATCTGATAACAAAGAACTAGGTTATGTTATAAAATAATATTATTATTTTTAAGTTTATTACGACGATAGACCTGTTTTACACATAGAAGAAGGCACGTTATTCAAGAAGCATCTATATCAGAGTACAAGAGTTTTTTTAACCTGGCGAAGAAATCGTTATAGAAAAAGACTACAAACTTGTGGACCTAATAAGAAGTTTGAATTAAGCGGTAGTTTGCATTGAGAATTGCATTGATTAGCTTCTTTTTTACTTCTATGCCTGTTATTGTATTTGAACAATTCAGATTTCTTAGTATTATCACCGTAATATATTTAAATCTGCTCTATTTTAAATCAAGTAAACGTTACTAATTACTTATTGGTATTATATGGTTTGCTACTTAACGGGAGGAAAAGTATCTTATTAAAACCGCAAAATAATGGTGAAGAAGAATTTTAACGTAAATATATTTTGTTTGGGCAGTTGTTAATGATTTCATTTAGTACAAACAATTTTCAAAAAGTACAAACCGTTTGACAAAACGAAAACGTTGAAAATTGAGAGAAATTTCCCATTCTTACTTGTACTGGTAGGCCTGCTGCTAAAACAGAATTTAGGTGGATCTCACTGTTTTGTTTCTAATTTGTGAATATTTCTGTCTCTTGTTGCTGTGTTAAAAAGGTTTATTGTGCTACATAATTTAACGTTTTTTGAAGTCCGACAGTAATTTAAAAAACGTCAGTTTAGGTTAGTGTCCGTAATTACTTATGATAGTTCACTTAGTGTAAACATTTGATAGATACGGCGTATATTAGTGTGCCCGTTTGTAAGACAGGATTAGTCATTTCATAGGTTTAAAAGGTTGGGAGCAACAAGTTCTTTATTTTGTAATTAGTTTGTGAATAATGTTAAATTACTGTCATAGGCTGCAACCCAGTGAGTGCATCTAAATCCAACATGTATTTCAAAGATTCATTAACTTTTTCTTATTAAATAGTGTATTGTTTTGATTTAAAACGTTTACTTAGTAATTTTATTATTTCTATTATAGTAAAATTTATGAAAATTTATTTTGAATGCGTTTTTTGGGGGTTAGTGTCAATATGATTTTTTGTAACTGACTTGTGTGTAAGTAGGTTTTATTGTTTGACATAATCATATTGAAAATCAGTACCTACAGTGAGTGACATTTGCTTGTAGCATTAACATTAATTTTGTTTTCTCAGTACATAAGGAAAAGGATGAACCCAAATGTTTAATATAGGGCTGTGTAAAAGTGCTTGCTTAAAATACTGGCCAGTTTATATCCTGGGAGAACTTCATGAACTACAGCAAAAAGGTTTTTGTACATTCTTAAGAGAAATTTGTGGACAGCATTTCTAATGTTATGTAACTTATAGTAGAGAATTACATACGATTTGTAATACCAAATGTTCTTTAAAAATAGTTATGTATGTTGCCTTTGAAAGGAACTGTCAGATGGTTTTTCACAAATTTTTAATTTTCTAAATTTCTGTTGACTGTTATTTGTCCAGACTCCTACTTATATATGCTTCCACTTGATATTCATTTTGTGTACTTTTGTAATGTACATAACATTTTTTTCAAAAGATAGGCCTACTTTAATTATAACTTAATAACATAGCACACACTATGTTAGTTTTTATAGGATCGTTATTTAAGAGATTAATTCATTTTCTCATGGTGTGTACGTCTTCATGTAGACCAACATTTCTATATACCCTTTTTTATTGTTACAGCAATATATATAGCTTGTACGTATATTTATATCCTTCATGTTTAAAGCTATTCATGTACTGATTTCTTTTGTACTGTGTTTGCCGATAAGTTATTGATTTGTTAGACAATGAATTGTGTATTGTTGTATTCTGTGCTATACAGTTTTTTGTGGTCTGTTATATGAGTGTGTTATGATAGCGTAGTCCTTTACTGAAATAATAGTTAAATTTTATACTTTCATTGTGCGTCATTTGAGGTAGAGAAATATATTCTTATATTTAAGAATACCTTCAGTTTTAATGAGCCAATTGTAATGACAGGAAGGAACTGTACAGAATGATTTTGTGTTTCATAACAGCTACAATTTTCAGTTATAGCAAGCTTATACAACCACATAAATTTGCGTGCAATCTAAAGAAGTGATATTACTAAAAACATGACGTATGAGCTACTTATGTTTTATAATATTGGTTCGTCAGTTACACATCTAATTTTACATAGCATTAACAAGCCTTATTAACCAACTGTAATAAATGAAATTGTATCAAGGTACCTTGTATTTCAGTACCTTTGTTAAATCAAGGGAAATATAACTAAAGCAGAATACTCATAAAAGCATCACTAGTACTGTAAGACAAATCAACAGACTATAAGACCAAGGGAATTATTTAATTTTTTTTTTAGTTGTTGACTTAGTGTATGTCATGCAGGACTGAAATTTTAGAGTTCAATCATCTGAAAGTAATTGTACATTAATATACACTTGATTATAAGGAACTTAGTAATTAATAATATAAACTTGATTATAAGGAACTTAGTAATTAAGAAAGATGTAAGTATTTAATTTATAATGTATTATTTATCCCTGCACTATTAAATTATGGTATTCAAATTACTGGGACATAGGAGGTTCATCAGAAAGTAAGTTGATGGTACATAGCTTTATGTTTTTATAATGTTAATGTTTTTTGTCTGTCACTATGTTGTACGCCAAAAGAGTTATGAAGAAAACAAAAATATGATGTTTTATGTGTTTTGGTAACTGTGAACATAATAATTATTGTTTGACCTGTGATTTGTGAGATGTGGTTATATATATTGTTGGTGCAAAGTTGTACATTGTGTCAATGATCTTACAACACTACAGTGATGATTGAGTTGGGCATCTTTAGTTTTCTGTATTCAGTTATATATAATTTTTGTAAAACTCTTCCAGTCTTTCGTACCTTGGTTGCACTAGGACTCGTGTAATATAATTTATGTAGGTATCTTACCAGTCTTTTTCTCCAGGTTTTCTGTAAAAAAGTTGGGTCAAAACCATAAGAACTATAAACCCAACAACCACATTAACTGGTGCAGGGCAGGGGAAAAATTTGCACCTGATGCAGATCAAGCTAGTCGCCTGTTTTAGATATTGCTGTTGGTGTTTTTTTTTGCATTGACATTTTCTGCCATAGTTGGCATTAAAGGCCTGCCTTAGATCCCTCAGTTGTGTATATGAATACAGAAATAATCTGGCAGAAAACATTTATTACCATGACAACATATATAGAAGTTATAGCAAGAAATTGATATACCGTGAGATGTGATGGGGGGATCTTGACAGTATAGGGAAGAGGGTATACAAATAGTGGAATTAATGGATTACAAGTAGATGCCGCAGCAATTGGAAATTGAACATTAAAAAAATCCAGATATTAGGGTATAACATGCAAGTTCATTTTTCATATCATGAGATTCTTGTAATGTATGACAATATTTTACTGTTAATATAGGCCTATGTACAGTATATATGTCTATATTAGTGTTTCTTGTATTATATAATATTATATATTGGTTATTTTATGTTTTTTCCTTATTGAAATTTATTTTGCAGCATCCTTGGAAATTAAGTTTTATAAATATTGATCGATGTAATCTACCATTGCAGTAGAGATCTTGCAGTATTTTTGATCCGATGTTAAATCAAGAAGAATTTATAAAGTAGTATAGATTTGTTTTTCTTTTAAGAAATGTAGGCCAAAATTCTTGTTTGGTTGTATCCTGCATGAATTTATGACTTCAAAAATATATCTTTCCTAATTCAGGAGTTCTTTAGAAATCATCCATTCATTTTCACTTGTTAGGTGCTGTACTATCATCCTGCATAATATTTCATGATTTTTTTTAAAGATTGTAACACTAGGAGTATCATTTTGATTTGAAGTTACATGGGATTCTTATATCTTGTTGCCAATGATGGCGTGGTTCATCAACTCATCATTTTGACATTCTACCATGTGTGAAAGATAAAAAATCAATAGTCATAGCTTTTAGAGAGTATCATCAGTACCCAGTATGTGTTCAGTTTCTGAAAATTAGTTATCCAATACAAATTTTGTAGAGATTAAGTTTTTGAAAGGTGATTGAAAACAACAACTGGAAAGCAGTAAAATTGTTAATGTCTGTTCCCGTAAATTTTCAATACAGGCGCACGCACAGAAGTGATTTTTGCTACTGGGAGCCTGTGAATTAATTCTTCATTATTCTACTATAAAGCTTTGTTGAATTGTCTGATCATTGCCTAATACATCATTTTATTATTTGTACTAATACATCATCATTTTATTATTTGTACTAATATATTTTATTATTTGTACTAATACGTCATTTTATTATTTGTACTATTTATAGACATCACATATTGGTGATAAATCTTAGTGCAAGTGGTGTCACAATTCATGCATTAAAAAATTGATTAACAGGAAACATTTCACAGTTTGTAGGCTGCTTAATCACCTAGTTGATTATACAGAGCATATGACTTGCTGTTAAGTAAACTGTTCTTCTAATGGCATCTCTAGCTTGATAGTAAACGAAAGAAACCAAAGAGTGTGTATGCTCCAAATGACAGCAGCCATGTTAATTTGGTACTTACTTTCTGAATATTCTTTTTACTGAATAGTTTATGTACATTAAAAAAAAATTAACATGTTTTGTCCATATTGTACATATTGACGATGTATTTTTTATAATGGTGATATCGTTTTTTGTATTTGCTTTCAGATAACTGTCTTTCATATTATAATTTTGATATTATAATATTGAAAATAAATAAAAAAACAAACAATAACAAACAAAAATGAACAGTGTAAGATTTCGAAGTACAAACAAATGAAATCTGTATTTATCACAAAATACAATGTATATGAAGAAACAGCTGATTTAATTTTAACTTGGGCCGAAGCAGTCCAAGCCATTTTTGTTGGAGTGTTGATGATGTCTTTCCATGATTGCCGACCCTCATACAAATACCATGAAGAAGAGGTAATGGCCTTGTATATTGAAACTCTAACCGGAACCACATTTGAAGTGACTGTGTCACCCTACGACACAGTTATGACAATAAAAGCGAAGATACAACGTGTTGAAGGTGAAACATTTATATTCTTTCTTAATTGTGTATTTTAAAGATCTAATTAGTGAAGTCCACTAGAGCACAGCTGTGTGTGAGCACTGCAGCAACGGTAGATGTTGTAAGTGCTTAAGTTTGTATATTAATTTCTTTGGTAATTTAAAAGAAAAGCCTGGCAACTTTTTTTTTGTAAATATTTACTATCATTAGTTGTAACTGATGAATAGAATTTAAAGATTATTTAAGCTTTTATATGTAAAGCAGCATTTTATCACTGCAAGTAAATAATAACCATTTGAGATGCTTCATTCACAATGATACATGGTTACACGTCCCTTCCCCCAGAAAATTACCAAATAAATGAATATTGCTGAAACAGTTTTGTTTTAAATGATCAGCATGGTAGAAATATGTAACAGAAGAAAGTCTGGAGAACTGTGGCAAAGATGGGACCATTGTCTCACTGTTCCCTTCTGCTTTCTTAACCGCGTTATGGTGGGAGAGAGGAATCCTAAATCCCAAATGTGCTTGATCACGCTAGTTCATGTGACTAGACATGCGCAGCCTTCATGCAGTAAGTGTCTTAATTCCATAGGTATGCCACATTACCGAATTCAGAGCTATGTAGCATATTGTATGCTACTTTATTGTCACGCTGTGCTGTGCAATGTTAACATTGATAAGTATTCTTACTTTGTGTATTGTTACGACGGTGTCACTGATCATCGTATGGTGCAGTGGAAAACAAAATACAAGACACCAGTGAAGTCACTAATAACCAGCTTTAATTATCACAAATAACAGTTTATAATCAACTTGTACAGTAATCCAAGTTAAACTTGTTCACACGCAATAATAATGTCAACTAATAGAGTACCACAGAATTTATAACACAATAACACTTCACACATTACTTCGCCACACTCTCGATCCATGCTGAGGAAAATCGCTCGCGTAACTGACTGAAGTAAGTCAGATGCTCTTGCTTTTATAGGTTGCGCAGAGGTCCAGTATAGCTTACCCTCCTTACTGCACATGCGTTAATGTGTATCTCAAGTGTTCTTGAACACACTAGAACCTACTTGTTGCTGGCCTTGACTGAGGCACACCTGCCACACTTGACAGGGTGGGGTGGGGAGTGTTCTGGGCTGTTTGATAGAATAGGATATTTAATTGAACATTGTTATTCTAATGTTTCTCTTATTTATGTTTGTAATAATTTTACTTCCATGTTCCATAAGGAAATGGAAGTATGGTGATGGCGAAAAAAATCGTGTTCGAGATAATTGCAGATTCTGATTGTACTACCCTCAAAACATGAAAAAAAGTCATTTTTCAAAAAGTGTGTGTGTGTGTCTGTATGTAGATTTTTTTTCTATGGCAAACGACAAGAGCCACAAATTCAAACAGAATCAAATAATTTTTTGCATACAGCCCTGAATTGTAGAGTACTCAAGACCTATTGTTTTTGGTGAAGATCGGTTAAGAGAAAGGGGTAGTTTACCTGCAATGTTTTATGTTTTAATAAGGGTAATTTTTCTTATGACGAATGATACCTGCCGCACATTAAAAGAGAATCAAATAATTTTTTGCATACGTTCCTGAATTGTTAAGTACTCAAGGTCTGTTGATTTTGGTGAAGATCGGTTAAGGGAAAGGGGTAGTTTACCAGCAACACTTTAAGCCTATGTTTTAACAACGGTAATTTTTTCTATGACGAACGATAACTGCCGCACATTCATACAGAATCAAATTTTTTTGTGTACTTTCCTGAATTGTAGAAAATTCAAGGCCTATTGATTTTGGTGAAGATTGGTTATGGGGAAAGGGTAGTTTACGTGCAACATTTTATGGTTTAGCAAGACTAAAGTACTTAATTTTGATAAATAAAGTATCCTGATAAGAAGATCATAATAATCCATTGTAGAAACGTCAATGGAATATCTATAAATGAAGATGCTAGTTGAAGAGGGTGTGGTAATTTTCTATAAATGAAAATGATAGTTGAAGTGGGAGGGGATAATTTTTATTTATATGTCATGTGTACTACGTTAGCCACAACAAAGAAGTAGTTTGTTGTTAAAATTCCTTCCCGGGCTGATTGGCGTGGTCCATGTTTTGTACAAAACCAGACGTTTCGGCAGTGCTATCGACTGCCATCATCAGTAAAAATCGAGTACGCTAACGTGATGTGGTATACGTTAGTGACCACAGTACTGTGGTTAAGGCTGAAGAAAGATGTAGTTTCTTTCGAAATATTTCATTTTGAAAATGGTTTTAAATATAAATCTTAGAACATGGAAGTCATGTATGGTTCTCCATACCGATATTTTTGATTTTATACAGGGTTAATTGTAAATTATATTTCCTTGAAAGTAAATACTAAAGTGAATGTGTTCCTAGAGAGGGTATGTGGTACGTGGTAATTATGGTGGCAGCTGCTTAATGGAACTGCATAATTGGGTTATAGTTTACATGTACAAGTGGTTTCCATCAGTATTCAGTATTATACAGGCATGGAAATAAGAAAGGTGTAGATAAATTTTAATGGTGCCTCACTTTAGATCTGGTCCATTGTGTGCCCCACCCACTTCAGTGCTTACAAGCCACACTGATAGCCATCTGAAAGCAGAAGTGAAATCATAAAGTTGGAACAAGTATTTTGGGATATTTTCGTTTGGTGTAAGAATCAGTGGACTCTTATTACTTTATAAGTGCCATTTTGGTTTTGTATAGTTATGTTTTTCACTTCTGGGGAAATATGATTATTATAAAAATGGTTAAACTGTGCTGGGTATAATAATATATTTAATATTTCTGTTGACAAACTACTACTCCTGGTCAGGTGTGTAGAAGAGGCAGAAGTGGATAATTACTTCATATTCTCAATAATAAACTCAAACAGACCAAGAGCATTATTATACAGTATGTGTAATTGTACCATTTTGCATAATTATGATTACTAGTAGTATGCAGAAATAGTATCGACTATTGGGAACTAATGTAAATATAATTGCATATATAATTGTATATTGTATACATAATTGCATAGTGGTATGTGTGATCTCACAAAAATATTTTGAACTTACGTTAACTAAGCAGTAGATTACTAAGTATCATAATGTTGGGTATCAGTGTGGAATGACATTTGAAAAGTCTTTTACTGTCCTATCCATTAAACCAATTCAACAGAGTGAGAAGTTGTCTCGTCATTTTGTGGAGTGTCCTTTACAGCAAAATCATCATTCTGTATATCATCAAAGTCTGAAAACTAATACCTTTGAAATATATAAATACGAGGTCTGTCTAGAAAGTATCCAACCATGTAATGTTTTGAGAAAATGGCTGACTTAGCACAATAGGACCTTACCCCCCCCCTTGAAGTACTCCCTATGGAACTTCACACACTTGTTTCAGAATATCTTTTATTTCTCGAACAGACTGCAAAGTCCTCTTTCAGAATTACTGTCAACTGCCTCTTTGCAATCTCTTGAATCTAGTCCACAATTAAAAATCTCTCTTTCAGTTATGATTTTGGCTTTGGAAAAAGCTAGAAGTTGGAGGGAACCATATGAGGACAACCTAAACAATGTGACCAATACAATGTTTTGACAAGAAATCCTCTACCAGGCATGGCAATTGTGCAGGTGCATTGTCATTGAGGAAGTGTCAGTCACCACTCGCTCACAGCTGTTTCCATTGTCCCCTCACTTAATACCTCAGCCAGCAAAGAATTTCTACTTAGTACTCCTTAGTTATCATCTGGAGGAGCATATTCATGATGGACCAAATCTTCGTGAGTCAAAAAACAGTTAACATGGCATTGATGTTGCTTCCAGAGTGAGATTTGTTTTTTATGGAAAATGCAGCCATCTTGGAAAGCATTGATACCGCACTTTAATTTGAGCATCACTCATGGAATTCTCAAAAGCAATGTTAATAATTTCAATGTCTCCTGTGTACGAATGTCCAAGTTTGAAGTAAAACTTTATGGAGATTCCCTGAATTACTTAATCAGTCATTGAGAGTGTGATGGCCACACAAAATACAGGTTTACTTAATGATGTCTCACTGCTGAATGAGGGGTCTGATGGGAGCCTGACTGTTCATACATGAACAGTAAGGTCTCCTTTGATTGGCTGTGCAGTTTTGAGAAGTCACAGAGCATGATTTGAGATATTCAAAATGATTGGATACATTCTGGATTGACCTTAGAACACTGTGTGCGTGTGTGAGTGCGCACGCGCATCTTTTGGCACCCCACAGTGTAGGGGTGAGTATAAAAATGTATGCTAACAAAGAATTTGGGTTGTTTTTACAGTCTGCATTTTACAGTTTCCTTAACAAAAATTGTCGTGGATTGTATGAATCTGATAGGTACGTGAAAGTGTTTACTCTGACAGGTATCTGAATATAATAATGAAGGTGTTTACATAGTGGGAACAATTAAATAGTATACAAAGAAGAAAATAAATCAAATAGGACAGCAATCAAGACGTTTATATTTGTAAAACCCACAGAATTTGAAAGTGTATCATTTTGATGTTCTGAGACTGAATTTCAGAGCACTAGCTTTTAAATTTTGCATGTTAGTGGATTAGTCTTTTCTTTTTTAATTTTCTGTATCAGATTTACCTGTCATATGATCTCTTAATTATCAGTTCTAATAGTGTTCTTTTAGTTATCCATGCTGTTCCATTCATCTTTGTTACTACAAAATGTGCTCAGACAACATTTTTTTTTGTTTGCTTATATTTTGTTTTTGTTGTAGTTTGATTTCCATTTTTGGAAGCATAACTTTCAAATATAAACCATAGTTATGTGTTTAGTATTTAATCACAAATTGATTGTCTATTGTAATAATATGTTATTTGTTCTTTTAAATGTACTCTGTGTAACTCTTGTAATAAACAAAATTGTGCACACATTAAGCTCTTAGTTTTTATGCAGTTGTCAACAGTCCAAAGTATGTGTAGATCGTCTTGGAAGTTTTCCATCCTTAAAGTATGTTTTTGTTTTGGTGATTCTGTAATGTTGAAACTTCTCGAATTAATTAAATTATAATTCTCTTACCTTAGGGTTTTATTCCACGGGTCGTTCAGACGAAACCACTGCAAAAAGGATTATTTGGATTTGATATAGGCAAAGATCAAATACACCGTTTGTGCTAACACATTGCCTCTGATTTATTATTCAAAACAACTACTTCGTCTCTTTCATAACATTTAGAGCAAATACTTGTAGAATGAGCAACAATTTGTGAAATCAAATTTAGTAATAAAATATTTCTTAATTAACTAGCTTATTACAACTATGGTATACCCCAACTATTTACTATCTGCAATGAACCAATACGTGATTTAGCTACACACTCACACACATTCATTCTTTGATTTCATCGTTCTATTAAACCCCACTTCGAGATCTCTTATTTACATTTTAGATTTATAATTTATTTATGTTGGATCATACTCTGGGAAAAAAAAAAAGGAAATGATCTTGTTTAAAACTCAGTTAATACTCAACGTCTGAAGAACTCCGCTGTTTTGCACCTCTGCTGTGAATGCACTGTTTAACACACCATAATTTAGTTTTGACACTGTTTACCCGCGGTACTGTTATTGACTATTTCATATTAGTTTGATGCACCACTATTACTTTAATCCACTTTAAAATAGCATTCCGTGTTGTTTTGTCGGCCGACATATATTTTCGAACACTTAGTTCGCTTAGGTTGGCCGCGCGTTATACAGTTTTTATATTAGTTTTAGTATTTACAAAGATAGGCCTACTCTTAACTGCGGCCTATCTTACACCCGAGGCCACTATGTAATTTTTATCTGCACTGTATGCTGCTTATTACCACTCTCTCTGATGACACACAGCAGACTGTAGACTGAGTCATAAAGCTGCTGCTATGTGATTACGCAATGCGTCTGGCAATTGTTTTGGCTGACTGTATGTGTGTTGCATTGCTGTACTGGAGGCTCCTTACAGGTGAAAGTCTGGCAATTTGGAAAGTGCTTAAAATGATGATTTGAATTAATATGAAATTAAACTGGGGTGGCTCACAAATTAGTACCTTTACAATACCCCCCCAATAAGAGATTGAAGGCCGAAGCGTTCAAACTCTTATTGCCTAAACCTAAGAGGATCAGTGAGGATATGGCGCCGCAACCCCCCTGAACACTCTACTACATCATGGGTTCTTACCCCCTAGTCTGGCGACTGCGACAGCACCCATCCGATCTTACTGGACTTCTCTGTTCGAGATCCCAACACCGAAAAATCGAACAGATACCAGACCCAGTATCGCCTGACTTTAAAACATGTAGTTAAAAATTGACAAACGGCTTTCCATCCCTCCATATCCCACATCTGATTTGTTTCCTCTTAGCCGTACTGGTTCATTGACAACGTACTGGCTCATTTTATATTATAGACCCAAAAAAAATATAGTATTAATAAAACAATATTGTTTTACAATGGTACACATAAATTCCAGTTGAATTGAATAATATTCCCCATACACTATTGCCCTCCAAAATGATACATAGATTATACAAGGTATCCTTAACTACTATATATGTATAGGATAAAAAATTCATAACATGAAAAATCTATATGGACAGTAATATACACACCTTATTTTCCAGACACTATCTCATCCTGAACATTTTCCATCAGTTGTCAGTGTTAAATAAATGTTTTAATCATTATTGGCATCAATTAGCATTTAATTTATAATTCCAATTTGAATTTAAATGAAAATAAAGTTAAGTTCATTGTTAAAAATCATTGTTTCTATTAATTTTATTACTAAATTAATTTAATTGTATTTAATTTACTTTAACTAATTCAATTAATCTCAAAAGTTACAGTAATTGCCTCATTATTATTTGGTCTGTAAAAAAAATTTAATTTCAATTCTTTTCTATCACAATAAGGTTTTACTCAAGATACTGATTCAGCAGACTACAACATTTTTTGTTATTGTCACCAAGCGTGACTCCAGACATTAGTCTCAACATACCACACCTGTTTATATAAACACTAGTCTGCAAGACTCACATAGTATAAACATTCTGGTTACATCATGTACTAACACCTGTACTTTTCAGTTTTTTATAAATTTTTTAGATAACATATTTATCAATGGCTATTTCTTACAATTTAAGCCAAATATTATTTTAATTCACCTTTCAGTTATTATTTCTCTTTTAATTACAATTTCTATTTAATACTATTATCTCCATACCATTATTATTATTGTTACACTCTTTTCACACCTGTAAGCATTTTATTCTATCTGATTAGTATTCTGGACTTTATACTTACAATCCACTTATTGACATGAATACAAAATACACACCACACACACACACACACACACACACACACATCAATATCTCCCTCGTGACCTCTGAAACACTTAACAACAATGTTATTTCATACAAACAATTCAACATTTTATAATACATACAATTAATTTCACTACATATGTATTTACAACTCTTCAACAATAATTATTCAGTTGTATCACACTTCAATATCAAAATTCAGCTAGGTCATTGCCATATATTGACATATTTAAATTGTTCGTTTATGAATTTCAACCTCCATCGTCAAAAATAATCGGGGTTTCAAATAACAATTTTCAATTTTATTTACATTCTGTATACGGTTATCTTGTATATAGTAACCATAAAATTTCTGTTTGTTCATTTTACCATAATAATCATATACCAGGTCAACATCGAGTACATCGGCTAAGTCTCCATCAGTAATATTCATTATCAAGTCAGTTATTTTTTCATCATAAGGTAAATTATTATTGTTTGAACATGTATCATCAAAATAATCTTCATTCTCTATTTTAACAGGTAAGTATTTCGTCTCTAACATCTCTCTCAACTCATTATAGTCTCTCTTTACTTTGTATAACTCTGTCTCTCTTTCACTACACCATTCTATATTTAAACTTCTCTCATCATAACACCATATCATACTTTCTCTCTCATTCCATGCAGAGGGTACAAAATTATTCAACAAAAATAAGCAACTCAAATCTTTCACTACTAAGGGTCTCTTGCCCAAAATTAACACTTTTGAACACTCTGGTTCATCACAAATAAGGGGAAAATCTACCCTCTGCTCTACACATTCATCTACTCTTTCTTTCCATTCTTTTTCTAATTCAACAACACTAATTATTACTTCATTACAACTTATTATTTTCTCACTCTCACTTACTGTTTCACTATCTATTTTCAGCATATCACTCTCTGATACCACATTCTTAATTATATCATCATTATTTCTCTCACTTGTTACTTTTTTATTGTCATCATTACTATTACTCTTAATCTGTTCTCCTATTGACTCTATTATTTGTTCTTTAAATGTATTGAAACATTCATTCGTCTCATTTAAACGTTTATTAATATTGTCTTCTAACTTAACACTCTGTTGTTTCATATCATATAAACGCTCATCAAATTTTGTATTCATTTCACATAAACGCTTATCAAATTTTTGGTCAATATTATTTATGTCACTCTTTAATTCATTGAATTTAACATCACTTACATCAAAACGACTTTTCATAAAATCAAATATATCCTCCAATGACAATTCTTTTTCTTTTATGTTTGTTTTAATTGTAATAGGGGTGGAAGTTACTCCCCCCTCACTAATTACTACAGATCCGTTTACATTACTGTCACTGATTGACAGCGACTCTGTCTGAATACCTGAATCGCTTTTATTGGCCGATTCGGTTGACATATTTTCATTTACTACCGTTTCGTTTACTCTTATTCTTATTTGATTTTCAGCACTAGTGCTAGTTAAATCAATATTGTTTTCCATGTTTTCAAGTGTTTACTTATACACAATTTATATACTTATACTGACAATCGCCCTCACTCCCAAACAACCCGTTCTGCAGCTTGGTTAGGTCCGGCGAATATAACCACAAATTATATTCGCTGTCCCAGTTCGGGGCCAATGAAACTTCTCTAATTAATTAAATTATAATTCTCTTACCTTAGGGTTTTATTCCACGGGTCGTTCAGACGAAACCACTGCAAAAAGGATTATTTGGATTTGATATAGGCAAAGATCAAATACACCGTTTGTGCTAACACATTGCCTCTGATTTATTATTCAAAACAACTACTTCGTCTCTTTCATAACATTTAGAGCAAATACTTGTAGAATGAGCAACAATTTGTGAAATCAAATTTAGTAATAAAATATTTCGTAATTAACTAGCTTATTACAACTATGGTATACCCCAACTATTTACTATCTGCAATGAACCAATACGTGATTTAGCTACACACTCACACACATTCATTCTTTGATTTCATCGTTCTATTAAACCCCACTTCGAGATCTCTGATTTACATTTTAGATTTATAATTTATTTATGTTGGATCATACTCTGGGGAAAAAAAAAGGAAATGATCTTGTTTAAAACTCAGTTAATACTCAACGTCTGAAGAACTCCGCTGTTTTGCACCTCTGCTGTGAATGCACTGTTTAACACACCATAATTTAGTTTTGACACTGTTTACCCGCGGTACTGTTATTGACTATTTCATATTAGTTTGATGCACCACTATTACTTTAATCCACTTTAAAATAGCATTCCGTGTTGTTTTGTCGGCCGACATATATTTTCGAACACTTAGTTCGCTTAGGTTGGCCGCGCGTTATACAGTTTTTATATTAGTTTTAGTATTTACAAAGATAGGCCTACTCTTAACTGCGGCCTATCTTACACCCGAGGCCACTATGTAATTTTTATCTGCACTGTATGCTGCTTATTACCACTCTCTCTGATGACACACAGCAGACTGTAGACTGTGTCATAAAGCTGCTGCTATGTGATTACGCAATGCGTCTGGCAATTGTTTTGGCTGACTGTATGTGTGTTGCATTGCTGTACTGGAGGCTCCTTACAGGTGAAAGTCTGGCAATTTGGAAAGTGCTTAAAATGATGATTTGAATTAATATGAAATTAAACTGGGGTGGCTCACAAATCCGTACCGTTACAATGTGTTATATATTCGTCATCTGTCATTTTGAAACTTCTGTAGATATTTTTACTGTAAGAATGTATAGATGAGTATTCTAAAGACAGTTTTATGTTGTTAAGGTTTGGGCTGTAGGAGGAACTTTTTTATGAATTATGTACAGAATCATTAGAGAAATCACGATCTCTTGAATCAGGCTTAAGAAAATGTATTTTACATGTCAAAGAGGTTTATCAATTCAATTTTTGGTACAAATGAAAAATGAATGTTAGAAAATGGTTGAAAATATATTTGTGATGAATAATTGTTCATGAATATATTTAATGAAATTTGGTGAATACATAGAGTTTGTGAAAGGCATTCTTTACATGACCACATGCTTTACAGGAAATGACACATGCAGGTTTCATCATATCATTATACATATATCTTATCATTATACAAATTTATAAATGTACAAATATGCAGAACAATGTAGGTTTCAGAATGTGTTTAGATAATAATTAAATTACAAGTAATGAAAACCAGCATTTAAAAAAATATGTTGTCGGTATATATTCAGCATTATAAAATAGTTCTTTTTGTTTATCATCCGGTTTTACTGTCTGACATAATAACTTAATAATGAACTAGCATTTTATTTTAATCACATGGCTTGTAATATTGTGTGTGAAACTAGGACTGCAATGTGGAATTAAAAATCAATAAGTTTAGATATAGGCCTATACAATACTCAGTGCGCACCAATGTTACCGTACCAATTGGTTAATGGTATCAATTTTACAAAGTCGTGTCTGTCAGAAAAAAGTATGCTGAAAAGCCCTCTATGTGATAATTAGTCCTGTGGTTTTGTAATTATTCTGCCTATAGTGAAAATTGTGCTGCATTTCAACCCTACAGCAGATCCTCATTAGGCGTAAGTATGTGTAGACAATGGTATTCTCAGTCTTTCTTGTTCATACCTTAGTCGAAAAGTCTAAGGTAGTATCACTTGTACCGATCAGTAAGTTTGGAGTAATTTTTTAAAATTTATTAAATTGTTCTAACAAAAGTTCATCGAAATGATTCGTTATCAAACTGGAAACATGATTCGTTTTTAAAAAGTAAACAGTATACATAAAAATATATTCAATGCTTAATAATAAAATTGTAACAAAGTTGTTCAAGAAATAAACAAATTAGTAACTAAAAAAATTAAGAAATATCACCCAATGCTAAGTGTGTAATACAAGACAACTTTTATGTGTGACCGAGAGACAATTGTAAACAGATTATCGTATGAATATTATAGATGAGTATGGCGCCTCAACGGGAGACATGAGAAGTCATGAGCTGGTTGGTGCTTCATTGGTGCAACAATCTTGTGCCTGTTGGACTGGCAGTTGGAAAACTGAAAGAGCATTTGATACAATACAGTGTGCTATGTTAATATGGCTGTTGCACAAGATGAGAACACTTGTGTCTGAACGGGAAATTTGAATTAGTAGTGAATGCTGCCAACAATCCTCTGATTTGTGATGCTTAATTTAAACTCTAATAATTATTGCTTTGTTATTTATATTTATAAAGTAACATTTCATAATTTATTGTTTTAATTTTCTTGAAAAATTGGTACTGGTACAAGCCTTTCAGCTGCTACTGTATGGTAAAATTACAGAAATTGGGAAACTCTGGAAACTATGATAAGGATGTTAATTAAAAGAAAAAAAAGAAAGAAAGCTTCTTTATAATGTTTCCTTATTACAACTTAGTTGAAAAGTTTTAACAAATCTAAATAGTCTCCAAAATTATTTTGGAAAAGCTTTTACTCCATTGAACCTTACCATTAATATTATTAAATGTTTACTTTAAATAATTTATATGTATTTATTGTATACATTATCAGGTAAATAGACACTTGTATTGATAAATATACTCAGTGATAAACTAGATTTCCCTTTCTTGGCCACTCTTCATTAGAAATGTTCGTTCACATCTCATCAGATTCATCCTGAATTTACAACAAATCCTTACTACTTGAAATTTTCAGCATTCATAAAGTTAACAAAATAGTGAGAAATGCTCATTATAAAGACAACACCAGAAACATTAGAAACCATTTCACTTGTATAGACAAGCACATGTGACGAATTTGATAAGTACTTAAATTAATGCTGTGATAAACTCTTATTGGAATGAGTGAGCACATATGATACAGTATCAAACATTGCTGACTAAGCAGTGTCGTGAGTCATATAAAGATATCACAGAATGCTTGATAGGAGTATATAGCTGATTCTACAAAAAAAAAATCATCTTTAATTACATATTCCAGACATCTGATATCTTCTTAACTCTGTACACTATAAGGTTACAACCTAAGGTGTTGCCATCGATGTATACTATATGGATCGCATGCCGACAGGCAAAGTGAACGGCAGAAAACGGTCCGAAGCACGTACAGCTTCCCATATAATGGTGGGCAATAAAGCGTCTGGCGCAAAGTTAACACGTGTATTAAACTAGTCATTCAGTCAGTAATGCACTTGTGACACCCTACAATTATTACATTTTGGACAGTTCTACTGAAAATTTGTGCTTATGAAGATTTTATTATTATAACAGTTTGTTTTTACTTTGCCTGACTGATAACAGATGACAATAACTTGAGCATTTACACTCATTTTACTGACTTTGTGTCAAGCGGAAAATTAATTAGAGCGTCTTCAGAGGTTTTAAAGATGGCAAAATATGTGTATAATTTATTGGTTATATCTGACAGTAAACTTAATACCGAAACAATGATTATATCAGCTTTCAAAAACTTTGCCGGCACAGCGTTTAGAAAACATATTTCAAACAATGATTTTTCTTAAGACAGCCATGAAGTGAAACTTATCAAATTAATAGGGACATTATTTTATAAAATCTTTTGCTATGATATTGCTAAGGAAAGAACTGCTGCAGCTACCTTCTCTAAGCTTGGTGTCTGCCAAAAGTTAAATAAATTTGTATTATTTAGTAATGTTTAATGTAAACAATTTTTATACAATTAATACATAGCTAATTAAATAAAATAAAAAAATTTAATGTAAACTAGCATTGCTAATTGAACACTTTAATGACGATGGCGAGCATATACGCCAGCTTCTTTTACACAATAAACATTTTAAAATTTACAGCTCACGTCTTATTATTTGTTTCCCTTATTATCTTTATTCGTCTGGCTTCAACATTAAATGTTCATAAATAAGAATGCAGCGAAACTGTTTATGAACGCAACAGAACTTAGCAACAAACTGAAATAATGTGTCAGAACACTGAAATCTTACAGTGAAACAAATGTGTTTATTTTGGAAAAGAACTTATTAAAAACCTCCAACTTTGGAGTCATTAATTGTTAAAATGACATAGGTGTACCATTTAACGCAAAATATGCTCCGCTAAAGGAACAAAAGCTATAACAAAGCAGAAAAGTCAGACTTTGTAGATTTGTAGAGATACAGTATATAGCATACACAGTGTTCTTGCCCACCACTGGTGCAGCAGTCGGACCAAATTCAGTGAATGCAGCATGCGATCCATATAGTATACATCGATGGGTGTTGGAGAGCTGAGTGTGTAGTTCTGTTCTGCGCGCGTGTGTGTGTGTGTGTGTGTGTGTGTGTTTTGAACACACATTAAAAAGGTTTATTGATTGGTTAAACTTCATTTTTTATTTTCTGTTCATTTCAAAATATGTGTATAAGATTTTGTTTTGTTTTAAAATTAATTTTGACCTATTCACAAATTGGCAGTTGAGGGATCTACCCACTACAATTAATAAGCATAATGTATATCGAAATATGAATAGCTGACATACGATTTCAGTGATCAGAAGTTTAATATTGACCACCTTGTGATAAACACATTTAAATGAATAGTCGTGACACCATTTTGTATATTACACACACCACTGTTTGTGTATAAATCAGTCCAATTTGGATTATCCTCAATGGGCTGTGGCAATTGTTACGTTGTATGCTGTATAACTGAAATAAAGGCTCCATATTCCTTGTATTGATGTTGAAATTAAATGTTTTATAAACAATTTTGCAAGTCGTTATAATGTTGTGTGAACAGTGAGTTACAAATATTGTTAGTTTGGAAAACAGATCTACACCGGCTACAACAAGACGGTCCACACTACTCACAGTAGTTATCTGCTAAATGAACAATGCAATTAATGTCATTAACAAATAATCAATAATATTGTGTCCGAAGACTTAGCCGCACATTTCTCTACTGTACAACATACACCACTATCAACAGTTGCATTCTTGCATATTTATAAATAATACCAACTTCTAACATTCTGCTCACAGTTTTTTCTGTGATATTCTACAGTGTGTAACTAGTGTTCAGCTGTGGTTTAATTAATTGTATCATCAAAATGTTATAAGGGGTAGGTTATTTTCTTTCTGTTCGTTTCTTCTTAACCAGATTTAAATAATTTACCTTATATTTAATCCGCTAAGCGATCTTCTGTTATATGTTTTTACAACATGTTTCGGGGATAAATCCCCAACCTCAGGTAAAATGTTTATTCATCCTAATGCATAGGGGTCGTCGAAAATGTTAACGCACATAAAACGTAACACATAAAACATACAACACACAAGCGCGTGATACGTGACCCAGTGCACTGGTCCGGCTTCCGATCGTCAACTAGCTTTTACGCACGTTTCACTTCTTATTTTCAATGCGGTCTCATAGAGCGCGTTAGACTTAAATATCAGCTGGTCATTAAGTAATTGTTCTTTATGTATTTTTGAGGCCCTGTATTTTCGACGACCCCTATGCATTAGGGTGAATAAACATTTTACCTGAGGATGGGGATCTATCCCCGAAACATGTTGTAAAAACATATAACAGAAGATCGCTTAGCGGATTAAATATAAGGTAAATTATTTAAATTTGGTTCTAACAGCGGTCTGGAGACTATACATAAAATGAATTGTTTCTTCTTGCTTACTGAGTTGTTATACAAGTAATATACATAGACTGCTTTAAATTAAACGATTTAATAAAAAGTTATACAGATTGTATACTTCATGCTTCCTCGTTAAAAAGCTTATAAGTTTTAGTACAAAATCAGAAAAGATAGTGTCTGTTTTTTAGTCGTGTGTGGGGCTGTATTTTTAAAGTAACAAATAATCTATGAGTCTATAAAATACATTTGTAATAAGTTTGTAATAAAATGTGTTAATTACTGCATGACAAAAACTCTACAATTCTAAATTATTAATATTCTACTGTGTATGCCCTCCCTCTAAATTTCTGAGTATGGCTACAATATTTTGTTATATAATCATTGATACAGTAACGGATATTTATATTTAGACACCTTCAAGTATACAGTATTTACATAAGTTAGCAGGTATTGTTTGCTTGATCCTTTCCTTTTCATTTTTGTTGAAAGTTCAACTAAAAAAGTAAAAAAAAACTTTATTTAGAGCTGTCCCAAGTAAGATCAAACCTACGAGGCAAGAGGGTGATTATTAATTAGTAGCAGGTAAGGGAGTACTATTGGCTTAAGCTAAAAACATTTTTTAATATGAAATTTGAAGGAATATGTGAATTGTTTGTTTGCTGTGGTGAGGAAGTGGTAACTGGTCAGACAGAATATCAGAAGTTGAAGCTTTCTGTCATCCACTATAATGATATTTTGAAAGCATCCCCCCCCCCCCACATGAACAAATTCTCTATTGACCACCTTTATTAATCATTGTGAAGAAAATGTTTCAGTATTTTTATCAGTCTAAAGTACAGAGTTCATTGCGTTTCATATTTTTATGAATTTGTGTATTGAAAGTTCTAAGAGATTTAACCAGTAGCAATGAACATATTACTTCCATGTTAAAAATATGTTATAATAAATTTAAAGAAGATAGATTGAAGCTGTTGTTGTGTAGCTGTGGATTATAGCTAATACATATTGGTATGCATTTGTAGGAATACCTGTGTCCCAGCAACATCTTCTTTACAACTTGCAGGAGCTTGAAGACTCTGCACTGTTGATAGACTGTGCACTGCATAATGGTGCCACCGTTAAGCTGGTTCTGTCAATGCGAGGAGGTCCCATCAGCACTGTACGGCGAATTCTGCCTCTTGATGATGCAGCTTGGAAAGAGCTGGTTCATTTCAACAGGTGAGCATAAATGTCAGATTGGCGTGACAAGGCAGTATTACATTCAGTGTTTGTTTGGATAGGAATATGATAACAAATACTGATGTCATAATTCTGTTAAGATCTGGTAAGGGAAATAGTTTGTGTAGTCATTTGTACATTCACCAGTTGGTGTAGGCAGATTCAGATCTAGAGTGCTCAGTTATTGAACCAACAAATGTTAGTAGAATATGTGGTGTTTTGTTTGGACTGCTGACAAGTCACTGTTAGAAATTGATAAACAGTATGATCTGAACAGAAGTGTTATGTCAGACAGTTACCATTGTTACGTATAATTTATCACAAACGTTTTGAATCTGTGATCATCTTCAGGTGTAAGTTAATCTAGTAGATTAAATACAAACTTTAGCCTACCCAAGATTCGTTCACTAAGTGTGAACCATCAAAAAATTAATAAACGGTTTACCGCCATCTACAAAGTTAAACACAACTATAGAAAAACTATATAAAAAAAGAACTGCTACATAAATTTATACAATGAACAATGTCAGAGACAAGAAACACCCCATTTAAATACAAAACTAAGCCTCTGGGCCTACACACAGCCCCCCCCCCCATGACATACATACTCTTTTACATTCTTAATTTAGATCCTAGTGAGATCTTTTACTAGGCTGACTGATACAGTAGTTATATGCAGCCATAAAAGATGCCTCTATGATTTTACGCATATAAGTATTTGTTTCCTGCTAAACTATATATACTTGATCCCACAGGATTATATGTTGCTCATCCCATATGTGTTGAGCTAATGTAAGTGTGTTAGTCTTCCTTTCTTTAACAATTTTCCTATGTTTTGCCAGGCGTACTTCCACAGGCCTTGGAAGTTTTGGCAAAATATTGTAAACCTCATTGACACAGGAGGGTATATCTAACATTTTTATACTCTAACTTATATAGTTTGGCGCAGTATTACATACAACTTTCCCTAAAGTGTTGTGGGAGTGATAGGCAGTACACAGTCCGTATTTTGTTGTGATCTGAATTCTTTCTAAAGTTCCCCCGAACTTATGGAATAACTAACCTACCCTTCACAACTTCATTGTTTTTATTGTAGGTTAAGTACGACAGTTTTCATCTACTGTACAATAGGGTAAGCAGTGGTTCTTTTCTTATATAGTTTTATATAGCTTTGTGTTCTTCTTGTATCATGTCTTAAGTAGGTTAGCAGTCAGCATGGCAGTTTCTAGTTTCAACATGACAGTATGAAACAGGGAAGTTGTTGATTCATTATATCATTTCCAAACAAAATTGTCGAGTCAGAACTCTTGCCCACAACCGAGACTACTCATTGGTTTTACTATTTGCAAAAGTTGGTGGTATCTTGGATTCCATATGACATCGCTGAAGTTGTATTTTTGAATGTACAAAATCCAACATCCAGGAAAATGTGGAGAACAATTCGTTGAGTAGATGTTCACAGGTTACCATGGATGATGAAATAAGTAACAAATTAACAGTTAAGTAGTTTCAATTAGTTACCAAACTATTCCTCTAGTCAGGTCATTGGAATAAGGTACCAGATTGTGCTTGGGTTCGATTCCTGCTGCAGGCAAAATATAATCTGACTGTTACGATACGGTTACACGAGCTTTTTTTCCCGGCCGTTTGTTTGTGGTTGGGAAACCCATTGAATTTAACACAAAGGCAGCAATGAAATTGGTCACACAGACGTGGAAAAGGCGCACGGGTTGTCAACGCTGCTCTGTTTTCAAGGTCTTCTGCATCGAAATACAACCTGCTGCATTTTAGTTCCGTTTTTAACACGCACAAGGGTGGTCACATGGACGTTTCTGTGCAGTTGCGTTTTACCTTTCAGCGCCATGGAAAATGTGTATATAGACAGTAAGTTACTGATCACTGAAGTTGAAAAAAAACCTTGTCTCTATAAGATTAGCAGTGGGGAATACCATGACAGAAATTTAAAGCAGGAAGCATGGGACGAAGTTTGCAGCGTTGTTCTGGGCTGGAAAAGTTGAAATTTTCCTTTGTGTGCTCTTTCACTTAGTAGAGGGTGGATCCAGAATCTCTTAGCTCTCTTACGCCTTTGATGTCTAACCAGAAGCGCAGCTAAGCAAACTTTATCTATAAAATCCATGACCTACTACGCATCACACATTCTGACTGTGAATAAACAACGCTACTGTCCGATTATAAACCGCCTGTGGGACTATACTTCCGTTCATGCATGTACGAGAAAAAAACCACACGTGTGACCACTGTGCGTTTTTCCAAACTCCATGGGCATGCACGGCCAGAAAAAAAATGCTCAGGTAACCGTACATTTGGACAGTTACTCTCCCTATGCAAGATGGTAGCAAACCAGTTGGTAGTAATTCTACATAGTGACATGTATCTACTGAGCTGTTCAGACCAAGTAGTAAACTGTAGATGTGAGAGAATCTGTCTGTAAACATACCGTCTACAGTCATATGCTGTAAGGTGGACTAAAAGTTTAAATTAGATTCGTAAAATTATAATTCAAGTTGACATTTGGGTAGATGTTTGTTACTGATGAGTTGACCGTTACAATTACGAGGGTCATTCAATAAGTAAACAAACAAACAGCTGTGGAGCAAAAACTTTTATTCAATCAATACAATTTTTTTTTACTTTAACGTAATCTCCAGCAACGTCTGTGCACTTGTCCCATCTCTTTACAAGTTTTTTTATACCCTCAGCAAAGAATTCTTTACTTTGATGTTGAAGCCAGTTTTGGATTTTTTCCTTCACTTCTTCATTGCTGTTGAACTTGACACCACGCAAAGTCTCCTTGAGTGGGCCAAACAAGAAAAAGTCAGATGGGGCAAGGTCAGGGCTATAAGGGGAATGAGTCAGGATCTCCCAACCTACTTTGTTTATTGTTTCGAGCGTCAGTTTTGCCGTGTGTGGGCGGGCATTATCCTGAAGAAGAATCACACCTTTCCTCTGCCATCCCGGACATTTCTTCTTCAATGCAGGCTTAACTTTGTTCACAGTCATGTCAGAATAGTACTGACTATTGATGGTGTATGCTGGTCTTGTAGGTAATCACAGAAAATTGGGCCTTGGGAGCTCCAAAAGATGGTTAACATCACCTTACCAGCCGATGGCTGGGTTTTGAATTTCTTTTTGGTGGGTGAACTGGGATGCTTCCACTCCATGCTTTGTCGCTTTGACTCAGGTTAAAAATAGTGAATCCAAGTTAGCGGTTATAGTGGTTCCAAATCCAAAAATCTTAGAAACGCTGTTCTTTGAAAGTACAGTCCTCAAGAGGACACACCATCATAAATAAAACTGTATTGGTTATGTTTATGCAATATATTATTGAACAGCTGATCAAAACTCACAACTATGTTGCCAGGTAACACTCCTGAAAGTTTCAATCAGCTGCTACAATTAATTTCTTTTCTACAACTGTTTGTTTATTTATTGAATGACCCTTGTACAAACAATTATAGCAAAGGCAGATTCACAATGGCAAATTTGTTGTAAAACATAAGATGGGAGAAAAATAATATGGTAAAAAATAATGACGATGATAATCAGTATTATTTATTATGGGAATGTTGTTGTTATAATGAACTACTTTGAATATGATTTAAACTGATTTTACACAATATTGTTGACATGTATTAGTTTTGTACTAGCTTTCTAAATTTTACTGTTGTCAGGGATGAGCTTCTGGAAGATCTACCACCTGGTTGTCGAATGGCCATCTTAGTGTTCAGAGAAGGAGACCAGCTGAATCTTCTCAGAGTGTTGGAAAATTTGGACGGTTCGTATTCACCTTTGTCAGAATCATGGAGTAGGTCATCAGTAAGGTATGTATCATTGTGTATCAGTCATGAGAAACAATATTTCCTGTAATTATTCAAGTGCTTGTGTGCACTTATATTTAAACAGGATGTGATATATTTTTATTAACTTTTTAAAATTTTAAGGATGGTGCTTACATTTTTCGAAACAGCACTTCCAGTGCTTTTTTAACTGTGTAGTTTTTCTTGACATGTTTTTTATTACATTCTGAGTATACTCATTTTAATAAAACACATTACTTTTATTGAAGAATAAAACACAGAGGAGGAGACAGCTAAAGTTCTATAAGGTCGTGTCTGTGCCGACTTTATGGATGTGAAATATGGACTCTCCTGCAAAAAGCTATTTCAAAAATACAGGCCTCAGAAATGAAATTTTTAAGAGCAGTTAAGGGATGTACTTTGAGAGATCATGTACGAAACGATAACATGATGAAAGACCTGAAGCTACAGTCAGTTGTGGAGAGAATAAAGGAAGACAGGCAGAATTGGAAGTCTCATGTGGAACACATGGTAGACGCACGTATTCCTAAACAAGCGTTTGAATATAGGCCAGTGGGGATGAGAGATTGTGGAAGACACTAGAAAAAATGGTCATAAACTCTGTGAAGTTGGAATGGGCTATAGCCCAAGGAATGTAGTGAAGAAGAAGAAGACATTACTTTTACAGATTGTCTTTGCATCTGATAACAGATCATTTTCTGTACCTCTCAGTTGTTAGTATTTATGATGTCTTGTTGATTTTTAGTTCATGTTAGCAGTATTGTTGTCACAAATTGAACTGTTATTGCACAGTGTAAATTAATGTTACATTTTTATTGTTATTGTGAAAAAAGTAGTTCAGATTCATTTTTACAATCATCAGTTTATTCAGTTGTATGTTGAATTGTTTCGTTTAAGCCAAAATGGCATGTGAACAATTAACTTATTGCCCTCATATATATGATCAATATGTTAAATGAAAGAAGAACGTTTAAAGTTTCTTGGACAGCAATTCTTTGTAAGCTGCAGGAACACAAAAACTCAGCGATTTCTATGCTATACATTGCACAAAAGCGTGCCCCTCACAGTGTTTTACAACTAACTATTTAAAAGAAAAGAAGCCCTTGGTAAATTTAGTGTGCATTTGTTAATTACAGTTCCAAGTAAGCCTGTATGTAGACTTATTCGGCTGGTGCAAGGAAGCCATACTGTTTCCATTCTTAGCTTAATCCTAATGTAAACAAACAGGCGTGGCACATCTGAACTGAAACGCTATTTGCTACTTGAATTAGAGGCATGTCACTCTGACAGAAGGAGTATAGACATGATACATATAATATTGATACTGTGTAAACACACGTAAATTGTAATAATCTGTCCTGACCAAAGTAAAATTAGTGTGACAATGTCAGACCGACAGTGAAACATTTTATAACACCAGTTAATAACTTTTTTTATTAACCATTTAAATATCGCAACAAAGAAAAAAGTAAAGTTTATTTAAAACGAAATTAGAAGCTGTGATAATTACCAGTGTACTGAATGCTATCAGTTGCTGTCAGAAAGTAATTCAATGCCTTCCATATCTGTGTCTGAACTTCTATCATCACTCGAGTCAGCGTTATTATTGATAAGATAGTTCATTGTCTACAATGATGTCGGTAATATGGGCATTTGCCGTAGCTTATCATCTTCCTTGATTATAATCAAAGAAAACGACGTGCCCCGATTTAAGTGGCAAGATAACTCTCACATGACTATACAGACATTCTGCACATGCACGTAATAAATTACTGTGTGAACAGTGTCAACGCCCCGGACCAATAGCGTTTCAGATTTGTCACGTGGGTTTGCTTACACCAGGATTGAACTAAGAACAGAAAGAGTATACATAGTCCTCTTTCTGTAGTGAAAGTTGGTGCGTAAAGCACAGTCACAACATAACAACCTGCAAGCCATTGCTTATTGTCCACGCAGTTTCCTAACCACTCAGTCACATATTGTGTTTATTACAATTTTGGTTCATGTAATGTGATGTCTTAATATGATTAACAAATTTACATTGTTTTAAAATTCAATGTATTTATAACATTAAGTTGGTATAATCCAAACAAAACAACTGAGTTTTATTTATAAAAAATGTTGTGTATGTTACTTTTAGTTACTACTGTACTACTTGTGTAATTTGTTCCTTCTATAGTCTTTGTATTTAGCCTTGTGTATCAGTGAATCACTAATCACTGTGATTTGAATGTTTTACGTTTATAAAACTTTACTTGCTTTTCATCAGAATTTATTAATAACTTGGCGTGCGTTTCATTCAGTTCTTACCGTATTGAATTGTTTGTTTTTGATTATGTTTGATAACCTTTGCTTCTATGATTATGATTTCCTGATAAGTGTAATGACTAATTTATGCTATATATGTATATATACAGTAGCATGCAAATTAATCCGAACACAGGGACATATCTGTTTAACGCAGGGAAATTTCAGTTTATTTGTTCACGGTGGTAACACTGTTTAACCAAAACACATTCTCTTAGTTGTCTTCATGTTGTTTAGAAGTTTGAGGTTATGTTCTTGGAGTTTTGAGTTTATTGTGTTGTGAATAAAATACTTTGAGTAAGTTTTGTTATTGCTTCTTCTGAAATTAGAATTTTAAAGTTTCTATACTTTGTGTAGTGTAGTATAGTGCATTTGTAGTAATGGATATAATGCCGAGAAAATGCTCCAAGATTGTTGCTCTTTCTGAGCACACCAATATGACACAGCGTCAAATAGCTATTGAGTGTGGTGTAGGCCTAGGAACTGTGAACGCTATTGTAAAGCAGTTCAAAGAAACTGGTTCGGTTTCACCACGAAGAAAGGGAAGTTGTGGCCAAAAAAAGAAAACTACTTCGTCACAAGATCGGATGTTGGTGAGAAAAAGTAAAATTAACCCTACAGTTTCTGCTGTGGATTTGAACCGAGAGTTAGCAGCTAGTGGAACAAATGTTCATGTGACAACAGTTCGATGCAGACTGCTTGCAGCTGGACGAAAACCTCGGCGACCAATTAAAAAACAGCTTTTAACCACCGCAATGTGCAAAAAAGGCTAGCGTGGGCCAAAGCACAAGACTGGAAAAATATAATGTTTTCTGATGAGACACATTTTTTTTGTTCAGGGACAAAAAGTGCCTTACGTTAGAAAAGCAGCTAATGAAAAAACGTCACCAGCGCACCTCCAGCAATCTGTTAAGCACCCCGAAAAAAAAATGTTTTGAGGTAACTTTACTTCTAAAGGCCCTGGATCATTGGTTCCAGTGAATGGTATTCTAAGAAGTGATGAATACATCAACATTCTGCAAACAAGAGTCATCACACAACTTCAGGACCTGTTCCCAGAAGGCAACGGAGTGTTCCAGCAAGATTTAGCACCACTGCCAAAAAAGTAAAAGCTTTTTTTCAACAACACAAAATTTCTGATTTAAATTGGCCTGGCAATTCACCGGATTTTAATCCAATAGAAAACTTGTGGGATATCGCAAAGCGGAGAGTGGAAAAAATTAACTGTACCACAAAAAATGCACTTATTGAAGCTGTCATAAAGGTGAAGAAATAAAAAAAATCTGCAACACACTTGTCGATTTGATGCCGAAACGTGTCTCTGACCTCATTAAGAACAAAGGAGGACATATCAGCTACTAGTTATTTTTCTAAATGTACTTGTGTGGTTTTGTTTGTGAATAAAGTAGCTTTTTATAGAAAAACATCTGTGTTTGGATTAATTTGCACGCTACTGTATATATTAAGAACTTTATTTAATAATAATTAGTTATTAAATTTAAGTGTTATCAGTTTCATTATAATTGTGTCAACATTGCTTACGTTATAATTGTATATATTTCTTAACAACATGTGCAGGTTTTAGATTTTTTATAAGACATGCAGGGCTGTAACAAGTTTGCAAAGGGGATAAGCATGGTTGTGTGTGTGTGTTATCATTAAAGCTATATACTGTACTCATTTTCAGAGATTAGATATTCTACTGGCAGTTTAATGTAAATGGCAGTTATGAATCATGTCACTTACCTCATTCACCTCCCACTTCATCGTCAACCTTCCGCTGTATCTCCTTCACTGAAACCTCCATTTTTTAAAAATAGAAATCTGTTTTCTGCTTACTTATTGAATAATCTTAATTCTTGTGCTGTAGTAAGTCTCACGCCACCCCTGTTTTTTCACTTGCACATGATTCGTTGTGGTTGCCTATTCCTTCAGTTTCTTCAGCCCATGTGTTGCGGTTGAACCTGCTGTCCCCTTGCGTAGCTTGGGGTTAACAGCTGTTCACACTTTAAACCATAGGCTGGGTTTAATAAAATATAAAACAATAAAAGTGGACTGTATAAAAACGGTTTATTATAAAGAACAGATTAAATTATACTTATGCGATTCTGCGTATCCGCGCGTGCCCGTACGACTGCATATCTATTAATTTAGGCTAATTGAAATTGAATTGATTAAATCGTTAACATATTGATGGCCATAAAGTAAATTTGCGTAACTCGCGTGGAACAGGCTCTTGCAGGTCCGTGAGCTAACTGCTAGATTGGAGGGGGGCCGATAACGCGATATGCAGCCGACATCACAAGCGGATCATAGTTTGAACACATTTTAGGTCTGAACATACTGCCCATCAAAAATACGAGGGTTATCCAGAAAGTAACAGACGTTTTGACCGACCGCGGCGGTGGGCGGGGATAGAGCCGCCATCTTGGTGTCAGAACGTTCCTACACTCAGTATGCATCCAGCTGTGGTAACGTGCGGTCTGTGCCCCTCTTACTTTGCTCTCTGTGACGTGTTAAAATGTGCGCTGCAATAGAAAATCCCGCCACTTGTGAGGTGTGTTCTGTGTTAGGTTTTTGTTGGCAAAAAATCACAAACCAATTGAAATTTATCGCCAACTTTGTGATGTGTACGGAAAAGGACTAATGAGTGAAAGCCGAGTGAGGCAATGGTGCATTGATTTTAAAAATGGCCGTACCAATGTTCACGATGAGGACCGCAGTGGTAGACCTAGCCTTGTGACTGATGAACTGGTGATGAAAATCAACGACAAAATTCGTGAAGATCGTCGTTTCACGATTACGGAACTTTCGAAACATTTTTCCCAAATTTCACGGAGTTTGGTGCATGAAATTGTGGCGGAAAAGCTTGGTTACCACAAATTTTGTGCTAGATGGATTCCGAAAATCCTAATGGAAGACCACAAAAAACAGAGACTGGCTGCAGCACTAACTTTCCTCAAAGATTACGACAAAAATGGTAACAAAGTTATCGATCGTATCGTAACTGGGGACGAGACTTGGGTGAAGCATGTCAATAGTGAAACAAAAAGGCAGTCGATGGAATGGGGACACACAAATTCTCCCAAGAAACCAAGGAAGTGTTTGCAAACGCTGTCAGCAAGAAAGATCATGGCTACTGTGTTTTTTGGACTCTGAAGGAGTGATTCTCGTTGATTTTCTTGAACGTGGCACAACAATTAACTCAGAGAGGTATTGTGAAACACTGAGAAAGTTAAGGCGCACGATACAAAACAAGCGTCGGGGAAAACTTAGTGCGAAGGTTTTGTTTTTTCATGACAACACAACGTCCACACACGGCCAATCGTACCCGAGAGCTCTTCGATGGTTTTGGATGGGAGGTGTTCGATCATCCACCATACAGCCCGGATTTGGCGCCGAGCGACTATCACCTCTTCCCAGCGATGAAGACATGGCTTGCTACACAACGCTTTGATACTGACGCCGAACTGCATGCCGGTGTAAACCAGTGGTTGAAATCGCAGGCGGCAGATTTCTACAGAGACGGTATTGAAAAACTTGTGCCACGGTATGATAAGTGCCTTAATTTGAATGGCGATTATGTAGAAAAATAGCTTAAGAGTGTACCTTTCAAATGTATATAATAAAATTTTGTTTTTTCATTTTGTAAATTTTTTATTTCAAAACGTCTGTTACTTTCTGGATAGCCCTCGTAGAAGATATCGATTTTTCCGAGCTTGATGCAGTGAGCAGTTTACTCACCCATGACGCCAACAGTGGCTATGTAAATTGGTTGTAACACATAATTGAATACAATACATAAATTGAATAGAATACATGAATCGCATAAATCACATAACTTGAATACAATACGTAAATTGAATAGAATACATGAATCGCATAAATCACAACTTGAATACAATACATAAATTGAATAGAATACATAGATTGAATAAAATATATGAATTGACTGCAATGCATAAATTACACGAATTGGATGAGTATGCAAATTGAATAAAGTCCTCTGCACAAGGCAGCATTACTGAGGACCAGAACAATAACACCCCTTCGCATAGAGTGAAACCCACACGAGTGATGACAATCCTCATTCGTTGGGCACAGGTAAAGCACACAGCTTATGAATAGGTCGACACAATATACCACGGGGAGTGCGGACGTCAACGACACGCACCGACTGGTCGTCGCCCATGAAAATCTTAGTGACCACACCCAAACTCCAGTGTAATGGAGGGGCGTTATCCTCTATAATTATGACCACATCACCCTCCGCGAGGTTCCCCTTGGGTGTCTGCCATTTATTACGTTGTTGAAGCTGGTGCAGCTAAACCTTGTACCACCTGCTCCAGATAGATTGCACAAATTTCTGGAGCAATTGCCAGCGTCGCAGTTGGTTCCATGGAGTGGCTGCAAGGTCAGCATCGGGGAGGGCTGTCAAGGCCGAGCCAATTAAGAAGTGTCTGGGTGTAAGGGGCTGCAGATCCCTAGCATCAGATGAGATGGCAGAAAGAGGACAGGAATTCAGACACGCCTCAATTTGAGTAAGGATCGTGTATAATTTCTCAAAGTTAAGAATGGTGGCGCCAATGGTGCGGCACAGATGATGCTTGACGTTTTTTACACCACTCTCCCAAAGGCCGCCGAAGTGTGGTGAGGAGGGTGGAATGAACGACCACTTGAAACCTTGGGCAAGTGAGAATGAGTGAATACTCGTTTTAAATTCCTCAGCAACAAAGTGGAACTCGCGGCCTTAAAATTAGTGCCATTGCCAGACATCATTTCCCCGGGAATGCTGCGGCGGGCAATGAATTGTTTAAAGGCGGCAATAAATGCCTCTGGAGTCAGGTCAGACACCAATTCCAAATGAATCGCCTTCGTAGCAAGACAGACAAACAAGCATATGTATGCCTTTGAGGTAGTCTTGTATCGCTGCCTGCCATGACGGATCACGATAGGGCTGCCGTAATCTACAGCAGACGAAGAAAAGGCCTTGGTCAATACCACTCTTGACGAAGGCAACTGACCAAGTTGCTGCGTTTGCTTGTGGGTTCTGAAGCGAAAGCATTTGATGCACTTACAGATGACAGAACTGACAACAATCTTGCCATAGATGATCCAATACCTTTGACGAACAGAACTATGCGTTAACTGAACGCCCGCGTGAAGCAGCCTTGATTGCTCACCCTCTATTATTAATCTAGTGAGGCGGGCCTTTGGGTGCAGAATAATGTGATGCTTAGTATCGTAATGCAAATCGGAATGTTGGAGACGACCTCCAACCCAAAGTAACCCCGAATCGTCGATGAATGGATCAAGAGAGATAATTTTGCTAGATATGGATAGATTGCCGTTCTTTATCTCAATGATCTCCTTGTGAAAGTACGTCAATTGAGATTGGCGTATAGAGAAATTTAAAGTGTTGTTTAATTCCTCCCTGGACAATCGCACGTCATGTCCCGAACCAGGGGAATTCGATCTCAGATTATAGATAAATCTGAAGCAATAGCTGATAACGCGTATCGACGTCACAGGCGGATCATAGTTTGAACACATTTTAGGTCTGAACACCATGTATGTGTCTCAGTATCGTTGTTTCACAAATTCTTGGTCTTTCTCATTTGTTACAACCACTGTAACCTTGTTTTTGTGAGTCTGTTTAATGGCATTCAATTGAAGCTTTGGATCTACTTAGTCGAAACCTTATATCAATAATAGATTTGTGTTGCTATCTGTGATGAAATAAAGTTATTGCTGGAAGCACTATAATTACGAAAATTCATTTGTTAACAGTAAAGTATAATAGTAAAAAAAAACTGGTTAAGTAAGTCATTTGTATTTAATTTTATGCTTTATTTGAGCAGTAGAAATGTAAAGAAGAAATGTGAAACATAAAACATAGAAGGATAAAATGTTTTAAAGTCATTGTACTGGTATCCGCGTCACAATTATTATAATTAAATTTTTAAAAGTTTTACCTTAATCCATCTATGTGACCGCTTGGTTTCTGTCTTCTTACGCGTTTCGGATTATTTTAATCCATCATCAGAGAGTAAAACATTCGTCGGTTATGACTTCGTTAAAACATTTAAAGTGACATAAAAGACATTTATGTATATGTTCTACAAACACAGCGACGTACGCGGATGTGAGTGCGCACTCGACACTGGTTGACGACGTACTGCCTAGTGTCGTCATTGGCAGTACGTCGTCAACCAGTGTCGAGTGCGCACTCACATCCGCGTACGTCGCTGTGTTTGTAGAACGTATACATAAATGTCTTTTATGTCACTTTTAATGTTTTAACGAAGTCATAACCGACGAATGTTTTACTCTCTGATGATGGATTAAAATAATCCAAAACGCGTAAGAAGACAGAAACCGCGGTCACATAGACGGATTAAGGTAAAACTTTTTAAAAATTTTAGTATAAGGATAAAATGTTGCATTTAAAACATAGAAGTTTTAAGATAAAACATTAGTTTTAAAATATTAAGTTTGATCAAAACGTTCATGCAGTTTATGAATTTATCATGCTTAGAAGTATCCAATTAAAAATTTTTTTACTCTGATGTTGGTGTACAAGTTTTGTCAAATGTCTAAAGTTTTAGCTGACTGTACAGCGGATTGAGTGAATTCTGTTCTGGTGTTTTAGGCCTTTTTTTTTACGTTGTGCAGTGCAAGGTTAAAGAACTTGAATTACGTTTTGCATAAAGAATAAGAAAAATTGCCCTAACATAGTGGAAGTGTTGCAGAAGGCTTTGCACAAGAAAGTGGTATGTGTGTGAACCAGTGGTTTAGAAGTGTTACAAAAGCTTCAAGATGGTTACAAATTAATCGAACGTCATGATATTAACATGAAGATTGTGGCATTGTGTATCATGATTTTTATCACTAGATGCTACAGTCAGTAAAAATTACTCTTTGAGCATTTTGCACCACTTGGGTGAAGGTATTTGACGAAAGTGGAAGGATGGCTTGTTGAAATCGCACCCTGTTAATGCACCAGCACACACATCACTGCTTGTTTACAAATTTTATGCAAAATCCCATTGTAGTGACATCAGTCCCTGTATTCATCAGATATGTCCCCATGCAATCTGTTTATGTTCCAAAAAATAAAGTACAATGTTGTTGGTTGGTTGAAAGTACAACGTGGCTGTTGAAAGCATAAAACAAAAAAATGCTAAGCAGGCTCAAGGGTGTAGTACAAAGTGCATTCCAGAAATGTTTTGTTGGAATGTTCCAGACTGGAAAAACATTGGAATAAAATGTGGTGGGAATTACTTTGAATTGGGAAATATAAATATAGAAAAATGAAGATGTTTTTTTTAAATAAGCAAAAATTGTACGACTTGAGATCAAACCTCATAAATGTCTTCTCAAATGTGTTTTCAGCCCATCTGAAAAAATTTTAAACTGATATGTTTATAATATTATTTATTGATGAAATTATGAGATGTAAATATAAACAAGAAAATATATTTTTTCAGCAGATTGTGGCACTTTGTAGTCTTTTGCCTTTGGCATGCTTTAACTCTGATCACATTAAGCTGTAAATCAAACTATGATAGTATCAAGTCTTGTGTACCTGAGAGAGTTCTGTCTTGTTGTGCAGCATACAGTTGAGAAACCTTTCTGTCACACGTTCTCATTAGTATGAAGTCTTGTGTACCTGAGAGAGTTCTGTCTTGTTGTGCAGCATACAGTTGAGAAACCTTTCTGTCACACGTTCTCATTAGTATGAAGTCTTGTGTACCTGAGAGAGTTCTGTCTTGTTGTGTAGCATACAGTTGAGAAACCTTTCTGTCACACGTTCTCATTAGTATGAAGTCTTGTGTACCTGAGAGAGTTCTGTCTTGTTGTGCAGCATACAGTTGAGAAACCTTTCTGTCACACGTTCTCATTAGTATGAAGTCTTGTGTACCTGAGAGAGTTCTGTCTTGTTGTGCAGCATACAGTTGAGAAACCTTTCTGTCACACGTTCTCATTAGTATGAAGTCTTGTGTACCTGAGAGAGTTCTGTCTTGTTGTGTAGCATACAGTTGAGAAACCTTTCTGTCACACGTTCTCATTAGTATGAAGTCTTGTGTACCTGAGAGAGTTCTGTCTTGTTGTGCAGCATACAGTTGAGAAACCTTTCTGTCACACGTTCTCGAAGATCCTGTTTTCTCTTTTCTGTCTTTTTTAGGATTAAACATATTTGTCTGTTTTGGCTTCACTTCTTATCATCAGTCAACAGGATTATGTTCTCAGTCTTATCTCGATGGTCTGTGCATTACAGTTTCCTTGGTATGGAGGAAAACTCATCGCATGGCCCCTTCAGCTTACTGTGTTGGTACTCTTTAATTATTTCTGTCATATATCATCATTTATTTAGGTGTTCTAACTTTACACAACCTTTTATTGCCTAAACCATTAAAAGGTTCGTATACAGGCCCAGATTTAGGTGTTCTGCCACCCCTAGGCACTATTGTTAGCCCCCCCCCCCCAACAAGTAACTTCTATATATTCAATTCTCCTTGGCTGCTGAAAAAATTTGCTGAAAATAGTCATTTCAACTATATTGCAAATACCTCATTTGATCTTAAATTTTAAGGGGAAATGTGATTGAATTGTGAAAAAGACTACATTTTTTAACTTTTATTAATATTTATTTACGTGTACACTTTAGTAACACATAGATTAGTTTTATAACAAGTAATATACGTAGGTCTACTTTCTTTTTATTGGTTTATTTGTAAGCCTACAGGGTTTGGTTTTATCATCAAACATAGTAAAATCAATGAAAGTAATGTAAATTGGATAAATATAACAAATAATTTAAAAATGATGAATAAGATCCCAAATTACACAAATGGCTTGATTTTACATTGGCTTTTGTCTTGCTTTGATCAGTGAAAATTCTTCAATAAGGCCTTCAAAGTTCATTTGTTAACTGTTTAAAAGTTCTGCTTCAACATGCAGGATTGAGAGTGAGTTGAGTTTTCAGAGCGGACAAGAATTTCAACGGAGTGCCCAGACCTGTATATACAACCATGCTCCTCTCCGACCACCGCTATTGATAGGCCCAATGTCAATACTGTGTTATTCAATAATATAATTAAAGGTTATTTCTTCAATTTGGCCATAATGCAAGAGCCCAATACAAATACTGTAATTAAAAAACCGAAAACATGAAATTTTTAACAAATAATTTTTCACCTCGTGCCGCCCCCTGAGCCTGCCACTAGGCATGTGCCTAGTGGGAAATCCGGGGCTGTTCATATACTTATAAGATCTGACAGTTATGTTCATGAACTCACTGCCTTCTGTTAATGATGGCAGTACAGTGGCATAATTGTAATTGTGATAAGCGTCCACTGCAGTGGTTGAGCATATGTTAATTTTTCTGATTAAGTGTCCTTTTTGAGAAATAATGGGGTTTTTATGTGCTTGTAACATTTTAGTAACTTATTCGATGACGATGACTCAGATGAATGCAATAAACGCTTAGAAGAAAATACCATAACAATGGAAAAAGTAAATGAATTGAAAAACAAATTAGAAGAATTATCAATTCAACGGAAAAGCCATACTAAGGTAATGATTTTATATAGAATTTCCTAAAATATTAATTTGTTTATTATCATAGGTTATATTTGTTATATTTGTTTGACATTTGAAGAATTACACGTTATTTATTTGTTGAAATTACTATTATTTAAATATAAAGTATAATCTGTAAGGTATAATCCAGGAATTCGTTTAGTGTACTTTGGCAGAGAACGGTGTGCAAATACAAATAACAATACACAAATCAAGTAAATATAACAGTATTTATTTATTATAGCAAATACAAATAACCATACGCCATACGCAATGTTACTCAGTAATTGAGTAATTAAATTTGTCCCTGTGATAGAGTCTAATTTGCAAAGAACAATATGCAAATACGATTAACACAATGCGTGTTTCGAGTAAAATAGAACATTAGCTATGTTCTCTTGAAAACATAGAAAAGATTATGAACACACTTATTTCGCTTTAAAGCGTAAAACTGATTATTAGTAAACTACGTATATCAAGTTATTAATACGTATATCAAATTTCGCAAACTCAACACTTCTTTTTTAGGCCTATATTAATTTCTCATTCACACAGACATACACATTTATTTATTTTTTTTTATTCTGTTGAGCTCAACTTAATAATTTATAAAAAAGCCAGTATTTAAAATGTTGAAATGTTTTACTTCCCTTAATTATGTTGCGTCGAATTTCACCACAATGCGTGCGTTGTCTTACTGTTCTATTCTACTGTTGCACTTTCACATTTTACGGCCAAGTTAAAAACTGGTTATATTTTGAAGTATATACAAATTCACATTCTCTGTGGACTGCTGCTGTTCACAGCGAGAGGTATATGTCGACTAACTTTCGTATTACAAAACTTTCCGTGCTGTGCGTCGCACACTGTCTCACCCTGCTCCCCGCCATACATCTCGCCTATAGATTTATAATATTCCGCTGGGCTGAGGTTCACCTCTTCAATTTGTAATTTCCTGTTACCCGTCAACAAAATACTGGTGGAATTAATCACTGGCTATAAATAGATTTTCTATTAAATTAATAATTCAACCATGACCATATAAGGCCATGAAACTTACTGACTCATTTACTGCAGACTCTGTGTCGCCTTAAAGGGGCCTCATCTTTACATGTTATAGAATTTACGAAATTACACAATAATAATTAAATAAATTTAGACCCATTACACATTTTACTTCAACAGTTCCATTAAAGCAAGAAGCAGGAAATAGCAAGCTGTAGTTTCTGTTCAAGTATTTTCCTTTATAATCACTAATAATAGAAAATGGTGATAACGTCTTCCTTACTAATAATTACTGAGTAATTTTTTGTTTTAAGGAATAGTGTCACATCACATAAAATTATTTAGCTGGCTTATCATATATTACTTTACTGATGTAAGTGTAACTTGTAAGGGTATCTTAATATAGAATGTTCTATTGTGACAGGTGCTCTATAGAGTTGATAGTGGGAGCATAGAAGAAATTAACAAACCAAGTGCTTCAGCTTCGACATCAGCACGAAAGTCCCCCGTGCCTGCGTTCCCAGGAGTGAGCAGTGGCCACCAGCATGAGATCAACAAGAGGCGAAGGAGTGTGCTACACTTGCCACCGCTAAGAGCCACAACCACTACCTCTCACGACACTGATGAAGACGATAATGCCACTACAGTTTGTAAGAGCCGAACAGAGTTTACTCGTGTACCTGTCTTACCCAATATCACACCGCATGCATCACCCGAGGTCTCTCCAAGAATTGCTATTCTTGATTCAGAAATGGAACCTATAGGAGTGGCTGGGTCGCAGATGCTGTTGGATGAATCAAGACCTAAAACGTCGCCCGACCATCTGACTGGTAGACAGCTGTGTGAGATTCTGAGTGAGGCCAGTCGTCATAGGCATGCTGTGCTACGGGCCCACTGCAGTGCTCCCCATACGGTCAAGAGGTAATGTGTCATAATTATATGTAAACATTAATACAGTAAACTCCAGATTATCTGCAAGCAGTTTATCTGCAGGAACTTGCGAATTTTTGTTTAATAAGCAGAAATAAATTTCAGATGACTAATAAATCTTTTGTTCTACTAATCTGAATACACTATTTAATAACTACCAGTAACAATGTTGCATAAAAATTATATAAAGGTATGTCCCAGAGATGGAGTGTGTCACCGCTCATCAACACGTACAGTATTGTTTCTCGCTCTACACCTGGTTACTATGAATCATCCGGATGTATGTACTTTACTGCGACTGTGGGAACATTTAATTCTCTTAGTATGTCTGTCTTCATGTTTAGGCGATATAATTGAAAGCCGCTGCACTCCACTAGCTTAGTTAATGGTATGAAAAATTGGATATTAACTTTGAATACCACGTGTTGATGTTTGCTAACGGGTCAGCAGTGACTTCACTCACATGTATTTTCTGACATTTTAAAAATTATACATTATAATGTATAATTACACCATATATAGCATACACCATGAAGTGACAATGACGATGATATTAATACTTACATTTATACATCTCGGTGATTCATTCCAGAATCTAATCCCTGCTGCGCATGAAAATGTGAGAGACGTTCACTTGGAGTTTTTATAGGCCAATATAACTTTTGTATGTATGTAGGCAGTAACATCAGAAATACTTAGTGTAGTGTAGATGATACACATAAGACAATTATTGGAACAACTTCTTCTGACAAAATGTCACTTCATGTGAGTTAGTATTTAAACTGCATAGAAAATGTGATTATTGGTTACACAGTTTCAGTATGAATATATTGGTAATATTGTAACTGTTCAAAAAAATAAAAAGAAGAAACGAAGCCCCGATTATTACTATTCTTTTCGACTTACCTTTACAAAGTCAGAAGATTCCCAAAGTCCCAAGGTCGCCACCACATTTTTTGGAGGAAATGTGGAAACCATTCACACTCCCCGAAGAAAACAATTTTGATAAATAATTGAATAAATAAAAACTCCCTCACAGAAAAAACTCCAGGGCCGTCTAGGCGAACTTATTGACACAGAGAATGAGTTTGGGGTAGACTGTGTAATTAACTAAACTAACACATTATATTGAAAAATCTTATTTTATTTTATCAAAACACATATTTTCTTTGTAATGTAATATTATTATGCAATGTAATGTTATTAATTATGTAATGCAATAATTAAAAAAAATATATATATATATAAGACAAAAAAATTTTAAATTGCAAATCAGTACTTTGTGGTTTGTGAAATTTCCCCCTCCCTTTTATCTTTCACTCACGCTTACACACCCTATTGAGATCTCATCATTTTGTTTGATAGTTTTCATTTGAAAGTAATTTTACATTAAAAACAAATTTTGTATAATTTTGGCAAATTATTTTCGTCCTTTATGGTTACTTATCTCTTTCGTCATGGAGTCTCCTGGTTGTTACATAATGAATCGTAATTAGCTTTCCTGACGAAAAAAGCAAACAAAAAATGTCCCAAACATCCAATTTATCTTCACATGTTTTTGTTTCGATTTAATTTATATGTTTATTACCATTTTCAACACTTTAATACACAAAAAACTCGGTAGGCCTACTGTAACTTTTCGGCCTACCTTGATTGTCCACACGCACTGTTAAAGCTGTACTGTTTGGAGGTGGGCTGGAGACTGCGACGCTTCGTTTTCGTTCCTGCTCCACGAATTCAAAAGCGCATTTGAAACCAGTTTTCGTCGGTTTTCCTCACCCGTCCCATCTTGGTGGATTTACATCACTTAGTTTTCCGTTGACCAGCATGACACCATTTGGGTGCCCGCACCCAGACATCGAACTATTTCGTCGTACACAAATGCCTAACTGGTGACTAATCATGACTTCACCAGCTAAAAATATAACTTGTTACATAAAATTATATGTCCCGTAAAACTTTGTATTTAAAACTTGTCACCCAAATTTTATCCCGTTACAATATCCTACTTAGTAATATCCCACTAAGTACGTGGTTTTCACGAGGTCCCTTGATGAGCGTCTTAACAGGGTTTTACTTTAAATAAACAGCTAAGGTTAATAAACAATTTTCATTACTTTCTGCCCTTTTTTGTGCACACTGTAGATTATCCTCGGCAATCGTGCCAACCAATTCCGCAGATAATCAGGAGTTCACTTTATTTAACATTTTGATGGAGCCGATGGACGTTAGTTGACATCCTGAAGTGTCAGTGTGTTTATACATGGTGCCATGTGTATAAATACATCTTTGGAGTCTTTTTGAAACAGAACATATTCTATTGTACTCAAATCGTTGGCCAAATTGCATTTGCTTTTACTTTTGCAAAAGCTGAGAGAAACAGCGTGTAATTAAGTTGTGGTGTGTATGTGTAAAATTCTGTTGCGCTTAGAGCCATGTTTTAAAGTGTTTAGTTAAAATTACAAAAGTGTAACTTTATAAACTGATTATAGTAGAAACATAATGATATAACAAGATGTTAAAGTGTTTATAACAAATAATTATAACGTTGTGAGTTTTTAGTAACTACACATTTCTTGGCCAATTTCTTATTTTCCCAAAACATTGTTTTTTTTTTAACAATTAGAGGCAACATAGACACCTGAATCATATACAGAACACAATATTTTAGGCACGACATTTACGTCTTTATAAAAATGTAGGTGACATATTTTTACTGTTTGTTTTAGAAACGACAGCATTTTAAATGAATACAAAAAGCCCGGCCTGGGGAAAAGGTAGCCATTTTAAGGGCCCCAGTGTCAGGGTGATAGGAATGAGTTGTTTGTGTTTGATTCATAAGGGTACGAACATGCCGACGCAGCATTACTGGTAACTGCAGCTTACTGTGAGACATTAGTGTACTCTACGAGAGTGAGGTCATAACAAATGTATAGATTTGAATAGGAGCGAACATGTCAAAGATGCTTACTTTACTACATTACTGCGGAGCTTACTGTTAGAGTGAGGCAAGAACAAATTATTTTGTTTTTGTCTCGCGGAAGGCAGCAGTGTAGTATGGTGGCACGCTACCCGATTGGTTCACTCAAATCGCATGACTTCCCTCACTCCTCTGGCGCCTCACTCAAAACATCTGTATATCAAAACAGTATTGAGTGTTTAAATTATGAAAACACTCAGCATTGTCATCTAGGTCATCAAATGCCTACTTTGGATGAAATACCTTCTCCAATATTGTCATATTACAGTTAATCTAGTAGGTGGAAATGTTTATAAATGAAACGTATATTTCACACATTATAATAGATATTTTTATTTTATTGTATTAAATTTGATTGGAACAGAATTTTTTGAGGCATACAGTTTTGAAAAGTTTTGTACAAATTTTTAAAAATAAATTACCGTACAGTATTTGTAAAATTGTATATATATATATTTTTTAATTTTTAAGTTTTTTTATCGTATGGTCAATACCAGTCTTTCTAGTGGCAAAACTGGATTTGTATGGTAGTTGTTCTTGCATTTTCCAATTTTCGTTTTGATACATTTGTAAATATATTCGAGTGTATCGTACGTCACTCTCATATACGCATGAAATCTCTCTGAATCTTTTTTTAGTTGTTAAAATAGGTGATGATATTTGCCTAAATCTTGTCTTCTCTAATTTATGGAGTTGGCGGTTTGAGAAGTGAAATATTTGCCACCAATTTGTACTTAAAGACATACGTGTCGTCACTGTCACTATCGCTTCATAACGTAATGAGTTTTGATTTTATGAGTATATTTATAAATATTAAAAAGAATATACTCTGCCAGAATCTTACCTTGCGATCTTTTCTTGCTAACTTACCTTTTGTAAACACCAACAGAAGTTCAGGGCCGCCACCAATATCTTTAAAGGACATACATGGAGACCTTAACACTGTACCTTAATTAAAAAACGCTGGACAATTTAGCAATCTGACTTCCCACAATTCAGAAAATTCCACGGAACGTTAGACGAGTTTTTCAGTACAGAATTATTAGGAAATGGTAACGGCGAAATAACTACGCTAACACATGGTTATGCAGTTAACACAAAATATTTTATTTTTTCTCAAATTTACTCTTTCTCTTTCTTTTTATGTTATTTCCACTAATCTCTATTATTTAAAATGTTCCTATACTAATTTCTATTTACAGACCAGTACTCTCTTTTACTTTTTATTTCTCCCCTTTTCCCTCACACACACTCTCACTCTCTTTACCCCCGTTTTATTAACTGAGCTCTTTAGTAATTCAAATGTTTTACCTTACATAAACATTTGGCCAAAAAGAAATTTGTTTCAGTATTGTACTTAACTGAATTCAGTATCCGTGAGTGTTACGCCACATGTCGGTTTACACTTTGCCACAAAACTATCACAAACTCATTTCATAAATGTTACTTCTGTTGAACCCAACTGTTTTCTGTTGCATTACATCACAACACACTCTTTGGTAGACCTTGTAACGGGACATTTAGGCCTACCCGGGGTAATTTATTGGAAACAAAAATATAAAGAGTAATTAGAAAATATTATTCATGAATTATAACAATGTAGGAAGCAAGCGAGTGAAATAGTGTCAAGGTCAACATCCAGACGCAAGAAAAACAGTTACATATAGCCAACGAACTTTGACCTTGTAAACTATGCATTGAAACGAAGTCAGACCATATTACGTCAGAGACAAACCCAGCTTTGGAATGTAGGCGTGTCGGTGCCGGCAGTCTGTCAACGCTTGGCTTATGCAGTCAGTCGTCATCTAACACCTAACGGCGGCAGATGCGGGCCGTGTGCTCGCCCGTAAAATTCGGACAATAAACCCAGTCTGCAATAACAACTCGTACTGAACAGCCGTATAGTCCGCGGACAAATTTTGGGCGCACCCAAAACAAACAAAAATGTAAAATGTAAATCAACGAAATGGAAACATGAGAACATATTAACAGTTAAATTTCTTTAAAGGAAAAAACAAGTAGAATCAGTGAACGAAATACCGAGTAATCGACGTAGGGTGCGTGAAAATGTCGAAAGTGCATATCAAAATGGCCTGACGTCTCCCAGACAGTTAAACAGATAAGTAACAGATGGGGAAAATTAAAATAAAATATGAGCTCAAGGGGAAAATCTAAAATATGTTGTATGTGAGAGTGTGTGGGGGTCTTGCTTAATTATATATTAAACCATGAAGCGCTGGTTTACGTTCTATAAAATTGATCTTATGTTTAAAATGTATTTATTTCTATTCTAAAGAGAAAAAAAGAAAAAACCATGCATAATAAATGTTCTTATTGTCTGTATAAAAAGTCGTAGCAGAAAGAAGAAAGGGAGGGGGAATATTTTGTTTACGGAAAGATTGAAATGATGTTAAAGGGTTTTATTGTTTTTATGTTTTCTTTTGCTGTATAAAAATTCAATTAAACAGCAGTATAACCATAGTATAATAGTAATACAGTTGTACTTTCTTGAATAACCAATTCTGCTCTTTCGGAACTCTGGTGTACCTTAGGTAAGTAAATTTGGCAACAGTGTAAGATGGCGTCCAAAATACGGACGAAAATACTGAACGTAATTAAAATTAATTAAGAGTGGGTGTATGAAATAGTACAGTTGGCGCCCGAACAGGGACAAATTTATTTATTAAAATATTATTAAACAGTACAATTGTCGCTATCCGAACAGGGACTTCAACATAAAATGTTTTAATTTTATGTAGAAGTAAGCCTACTTGGAAGAACAGAATGGTTGTTTGAGATGAAATAAAAAATTTTTGATGTACGTAAAAATAGACGTAGATAATGGGGTTATGTTTTGATAATGCGATGTATTTGATGAATTATTTGCTTACTGTAAAATATTGGTGTTGATGTTTTGTACCAGGTGTTGTGAATTAATATATATATAATTATTGAGTAAAATAAAGGGGTATTATATAAATAATTTTGAACATGGCCGAGGCACAAGAAAATAAAGCGAGTGGATTAGGGGAGGTATGGAATACTACGGAATTCCTGCACGAGTTTGAAAGGGTTATGGAAAGAATGACTGAGGATGATTGGCGTAAATTCAATAATGAGCTTAGACAAATGGAAGAACAAAAAACGGGATTCTACGCTTCCTTGAAAGAGAATAGTGATGATACTAGTAAGGATAATAAGAAACGAAGTAACGAGGTAAGTGAAGGGGTTAGTGAAAGCAAAGTAGTGTAAGTGGTAGCGTTAGAGAATAAAATATTGAATAGTGATGATAATTATGAGAGTATAGTGGTGGTAGAAAAAGGTAGAGAGACAGACCAGTTTAACAAGAAGAAAGACGATCAGGTAGCAGATAATAAGGTAAATAATGATAATATGAGTGAATCTGATTATAAGATGCATATTATGAATTTGTTGCAAATGATTAAGACAAAATTAGATGAAAGGGAGGAAATGATGAATACACGGTTTAAGGAAAGGGAGGAAATGTTTGATATGATGAATAAACGTTTTGACGAGTTAAACACAATATTAGATGAAACGTTAGATGAAAGGAAGGAAATAATAAATAAGGGTTTTGGCGAGTTAAACACAGTATTAGGTGAAAGGAAGGAACTGATAGATAAGGGTTTTAATAAACTAAAGGATGTTCTTAATAAACAAGACGAGAAGTGGGAAGGAGATAGATATCGATTAAAGGAGAATACAGGTGAATCAAAACAGGTAAGTGGTAGTAATGGGGTTAATTATAATGATGAGAGTGTAGTGGGGGTAGAAAATGGTACAAATAATAAGGTAAGTGATGATTTGAATATACATTATAATTATAATGAAGAAATAATTAACGAGGTAAGTGATAGTTATAAAAATGAGTTAACAAGTAATAGTGCTAAGGTAGTTGAAAACGAGGTATTTAAAGGTGATACAGTGAAAATTAATAGTGATGATGATAATATAGAGACAGTAGGGGGTAGTAAGAGAGTAATGGGAGTAGGGGATGGTGAAGGAGTAGAAATTAGTTGAAGACGAGGTATTTAAAGGTGATACAGTGAAAATTAATAGTGATGATGATAATATAGAGACAGTAGGGGGTAGTAAGAGAGTAATGGGAGTAGGGGATGGTGAAGGAGTACAAATTAGTGTTTATAAGTTTGAGAGAGTATGAAGAGAATTATTTTGTGGATATGAGGCAGAGGGTGAATTTTCCCCAGGTTTATTGTGAACCAAGGTGTTTACAAATGTTGTTGAAGGGCGAATATCCCTTAGTGGAAGACATGGTGTCTTCAAGTTGTTCCCTGAATTTTAGTGTTGTTCCTGGAAGAGCCAGGAGGTGTTTTAATGTTGCAGTACCCTCTGCATGGGATGGTAGAGAAAGTGTGAAATGGCGTTATGGTGAGAGATATTTGAGAGAGAGTGGTATTTTGATAGGAAGATGGAGTTGTTTGAGATTAGTAGAAATTATAAAGAATTAGTAGAGAGGTTAGATATAGGGAGAGCTGATGATTATATTGAGTACTTACTGTATGACGTAATTAGTGCAGCAAATGATGATGATGTTGATGATAGTGTAACTTACCTGATTGTGACAGATCATACTAAGGGCGACTTGACTATACTCGATGGTGACAAGTTATATGATCTAATAATATGGAATAATCCTGTTGATATTGTGGAAAAGTATGAGAATATAAATAGTCGTTATATTGATAGAAATAATGTAATGTATTTCTTGGATTTCGTTGTCCATGACGTGTCCGTTACTTAACTAAATATCACTATAATATTGACGACTCGGAACACAAAGTTTTTTATAAGTAAAAACGTAAAGTTTTACCTTACAGCCTAAACCGGCTTTCACCTATAGAAGGGTTCATCAGAGGCTCAGATGTTTTATTGTTTTTATGTTTTCTTTTGCTGTATAAAAATTCAATTAAATAACAGTATAACCATAGTATAATGGTAATACAATTGTACTTTCTTGAATAACCAATTCTGCTCTTCCGGTTCGCTGATCCGAACTCTGGTATACCGTAGGTAAGTAAATTTGCCAACAGTGTAGGATGGTGTCCGAAATAGGACGAAAACACTGAACGTAATTAAAATTAATTAAGAGTGGGTGTATGAAATAGTACAACCTACTTTTACCTTTTCAGTCTACCAAAGTTTTTCCGAGGCTTCCGTGAAATTACGTTTGTACTGTTTAAGTAGTGGTGTCCAACTGCTTTGCGATAACTGTGCGCGCGGTTGCCTACCTGCCAGGCGTTGCCGTCAACTCATACTGTGATTGGTTTAAAAGTAACGAGCGGGAATAATTCGCCTCACCTCCGCTATGAATTTTGGGTCGGAGATTACATACTTTCCCATGCCCTTTTGTCCTCTGAGCACATGTTGCAAAAAAGCGGCACACACGCGCGCTCTTATACATTGAAGTGTGCGCAAAATTTTCTGCGGGCCCGGGTTTTATGCACTAACCGGGATCGCTGATTGGCTCGCTCTGAATGCTGCTGCCGGATTGGCTCGCTGTGTCCACCGCTGGTACCGGAGAGCAGATGTTCGCATACCGCTGCCGTCACAATATATATATATATATATTGTTACAAAACGAATTTCGGGGTGTTACTTTCTTATTTATTTTAATTTAATATATCGATTGTAGTTGAATCTCGTGTTACAATTTAAAACGTTAATACGAACTCTCTTTACTTTATATGCAATAATTCTTTTTAGTGATAAATGGTAAATATTGTTTATGTAGTAAAGTATGATAATTATAGTGGATAATATATTAATCGCTGGCCGGTGAATGAATGTAACCGTAGCGTTGATCTTGCAGTGGAACTCCTCTTCTTGGTTAAGTGTTGTCAGTGTACGTACCGTCAAGTCTCGTCTGGACAAATAATTTATAATAAAAAACACTTCCACGTACCTGTTAGTGATACTGGAAGTTCTGACGTTCACTTACCCAAAAATAAACTGTCAAGATGCTCTTATGACCAGCTTACTTTATAAACAAGGTTATATTACTCCTTGTGTGCAATGTGGGCGCCACGTGGGTTTACTTTAGGAAAAGTTCCCATGAAAAAACAAATTGATAAATTTTAGAATTGTATAGATTCACTTTATGCTTCGTTTAAATGCTTGATGCATTTACAACAATCCAAATATAATATGGTAAAGTCTCTGCTCAGAGTTATCTCACTGTACTCGATGTTGAGTATTAATTAGCTATATGAAATAAATGTAATCAAAGTTTATACTGAATAAAATCGTGGGTTTATTTTACCCTTTAAAACAATTCAACAAATAGAAATACAATTGTTACGTTAACACAAACTTGATGTTAAGTTGCCCGTCTACAATACGGCCTAGCTCAGTTTAGAACAATAAAACTTCTAACTATTAACAAATTTGACTTTTAATATATAATTTACCTCACGGGTAGGCTCTTTGAAATACAAATAGAATACTATCATTTGCCTTGACTGACGTTAATCTAATGATAATTAGTAATTTGGCCTCTTTTTAAAAACTCGTAATTATTTTTAAGGTTAGCGATCGTTACGCTTACTTATATACTAACAAATATTATGGTGCTTAATACTAATACAAATATCTTACGTTGGATTAATTAATCCTCTAAATAAATTGATTCTGTGTAGGTTATTGAAAGTTCTGTTGTCCTTGCGTCAGTACAGTGTTGTTGAAAATTATGATCAGTGCAAACAGATAAGCAATATAAATGGTCACTGTGTTACCTTATTTCTTTTAATCGTATAGATTAAAATTTAAAAACACTCCAGTGATCGGATTATAATGATCACTGGTTAATTACACTTTATACGCACTTGGAACGAGGATTCTGCCCTCTTCTTAATAAAACTGGGCTATTTAAATTACTGATTATAATACTCTCGCTCGTTCCGAACACCCGCACTAATTAAAATATTCACTTATTACTGTCGTAGCACTTTCTGTGTGGTTAATCGCTGTACTGTTAACTGTCTTGAAGAATTTTGAAATATTTACTGTTGTTATACTATGTTAAGTCATAAAAAAGTATTGCGCTGTCGAGCGGCGACTGTATCGCTCGAGTGATGTGACAAATCTGTAACGAATTTCTCTGCGCTGCTGGTTATATACCCCTTCGCTGCATCGCGCTTAGAGAGAAAAGTCGTTTAGTAAACTCTTTTTTGATTGGCTCTGATAACCGTTACAATGACGTATCGTTTTTTCTAACGGCCACCGGAGCGAACGTTGTACTCAGCTTTCGTTGTTATCGGTATTACTCGAACAATTTCTGAATTTTAATAACAAATGATGCTAACACGCACTATGCACTTATTATAATTCCAGTCTCGAGGCTATTACCATCAAATTAAAGTTTAGTTTCTGGGCTTTAATTTGATGTGGCTTAACACTGGTTTTAACCTCGTTTTCTTTGACAATGCTTATAAATAATGTTTTGAAACATGGTTTCTCACTGTCGTCTGCTAGCAATGCATAATGCGATCATTTCCTATCTTTTTACATTTAGTGATTTACACTGCGTTTTCTTTAGAACGTCATTATTTGAACACTAATACATCTATGATTGTAATTAAGAGCTATTTATGACTGTACAATATTAATTCTTAATATAATTATGGTAATACACTATTATAAAAAATCCTTATTCTCTAAATACATTTTTTCGGGCCTACTCAATTTAAAGTTATACCTTAATAATTGAGTGGTGGTATTTCACATTTCGCTTAATTATATTGATCGCTCAGTAAATTTTATGTTCACTAGGAGTCCTGTTTCCCTATTAATTTACTGACAAACATTTGTTTAGGCATGGGCTAGACACATTCTTAGTACTATGTTTATGCCTTTATAATGGTTACTAATTACATCTTGTCTAATAAGGAAGTTACTCATCCATACAAGGTTTCCTTTTATAACTATTTTTACCCACTAATATTACATCTGGGCTGGTACTGCTAGTTTTAATATACATTGGGGCCATAGCTATTCTAGTCATAGGCTTTGTCATTTATTGGTCATGGTTCTTTTACTTTCAGCCAAAATGCTGTTACTGATATTACATTATTTCAGTCATTATTTAGTTAGTTTTACTTTTACATGACTCTACATTAATGTCCTGGACTGGCTCGTTTGACAGCTTATTTTGAACTTTGCATGTCCATTAGTTAAAGTCAGTCATAGTGTTTGTTGTAGTGTCATGCCGTGTATTCATCACTGCTTCTTGGGATCCTTCCTCTTCTTTCTTCTTTGCTGGTCCTTCTCTTCTTTGCTACATTCATTATAAATGATTCACTTTTATCACTTTATGTAATTATTTACCCTTCTGGTGAGTGTCTAGGTTATGTAACATTTTGTGGTGTTACAATATATCCTTAACCTATACATATTACATTTGTTTTAAAATATATATATTGATACTTTTATAAGGTAGAATTCCAAAATAACAAAATTAAATTCAACAGTTCAACTATGAGTTCAATTTATCAATGTTTCCTTCTTCCATTTTCATTAAGATTTACAGTTACTATCTCCATTATAAGGCATACTATTTCTGTTTTTTTTTTTTTATGCAATACAAAATGTGATTATATACGACACAGAAAATATTCAATATAATAGATACATAATCATCACAACAACTTCCTCCAATACTTCATTACTATTAGCATCATCAAAATCTTTGAAACAATTTAAACTCCTCCTTCCACACACACTATTGCCCCTCCTGGACTGTAGCGCCCAGTTGCCTCCACAAGAACTGAAGTTTTTTAGGGTGTAGACGCTGCCTACACCATTCTTGCTTCGGCATTATAAAACATTCGGCATTACTGGTATCCGAGGACATCAGTAATCCTACTAAAAATTAGTTGCATGCCCTTATATGGTCTACCATCCCATTCGATGGATAGCCGCTGTTCCATAGTTATGGTGATTCCCCTGATTCCCCCCCCCCCGGTTAATTTCTAAATTACACCAATTTCAAAGGCAACCAACCATGGTCAGTGTACAATAAGTCAGCCCATAGCTGGTTGTAAACCAAAACCATGGTCTGGGCTGGTAAGGCCGGGACCGCCCGAAATATGGGAAATCGCATTTAAAACATATCTTATACATGTTCTATATCACTACACAATTACATACTACTCAGTTAGACACTTTATGCTTCTCATAATCAACATAATACAACATAATAAACACTCAAATTAAACATTACCATTGTTACATTAACATAAACATTTCATCTCTAAATTTGAATAAAATTTCCTACCTTTACACAACTTTTTAATTTCAATTTCTGTTGATTCAACATTTTAATCATTTAATTTTAATTGTCTACCATTTATTGTATCCATTTCAAATCAAAAACAGATTATTCAAATTTATTACACATTTCTCCATCTTTTAAATGAATTTAATTTTCATTATAAACATTCATGATTACATAATGACAATTATTCAAATAAAAATTTGTTACTATTACAAAATCAATTACAACTATAAATTGGTTACACAAAATATAATATACACATAACACAGTGTATCAGCTGATATCTTATCATAACAGCATAACCTTATACAGAGAACATGAAAACATAATACAACTTTAATTTCAACTTTCTATTGTATCTTCTAATTGTTACATTATAACTTCTACTCAGAAAATTTTTTATTTCATATTCTCATTTGTCAATAAACGAGTGACTCCCTTTCAAGAATAATAATCTGGTTTATCTACTTATTTTTAACACTCAAGTTCTGGGAAAGATCTAGACGAGTTGACCACAAACACTGGAACGGTTTTACACCAGCAAACCATAGATTAAAAACGCAAACTACCCCTATCCAATGGGCTGAGAAACTCAGAGACAAATACAAGGTCAATACGGGAAACCCTGCACCCCTGCAAGTATACAACACTGTTTTTGATGCAACGCCGGTGAAAAGACTAACTCTGATTGACCAGTCGGCGCCAAAATACCTTACAGATCCACATGAACTCAAAAAATCCACTATAGAAACAATCCACACCCTCTATCCTGAAAAGGAATGGTTGCATATTTTTACTGATGGATCAATGTTACCCAACCGTGGAACTGGTGCCAGAGCATATTCTAAAATTTTCCAAATAAGCTGTGCTGTGGGACTGCACTCCAGCAACTATGACGGCGAAGTCAAAGCTATCCAAATGGCCGCAGAACAACTAGCTAAATGCCAAAGTATCCAACTAAAGCGAGTCGTCTTCTTTATCGATTCTCAAGCCGCCATTGTCGCACTAGCTGAAAACAGTCCCACGGACTGCATCTTGACGCTCCGTACACGTGAAGTTCTCGCTACCCTCATACATGGCAACTGGGTTGTCCACCTACAATGGATCCCCAGCCATGTTGGTGTTAACGGAAATGAAGAAGCGGACAAGCTAGCAAAAAATGGAGCCCTAATGCAGCAACCTGACACCCCCCACTAGCCTATCATCGGCGAAATATCAGATTGACATGGCCGTAAAGAACTACCTGAAACAAATACATACAGAAGCCGGCAGAGGCAAAAAGTGAGAGTCTCTTCTTACAACACCAATTTCACGAACCCTCAAGAGATCGACTGCGGTCGCGGAGTTCAGACTATGCACTGGCCACGACTACCTCCAAGCCAATTTACACCGATTCGGCCTGGTGAATTCCAACATCTGCCCGCTGTGCAATGGAGGAATGATGGATGGACAATACCTGCCTGTCTGTCCTGAACTGGCGAACCTGCAAACGCGAACTTTATTCTGTCTGTACTGGGAGGCTCGCCGCCGAATGGCTGAACTGCCGAGAGCGGGGATTGGATAAAGTAAAGTAAAGATTTATCTACGGGCATTTAAAGCTAACCCCACTCCTCACCAACACCATAAGATCGGGCAGATACCCGCCACAGTATCGCCTGACCCTCTAACATTCGATTAAAAGATTAACAATCGGCCTTCCTTTACTCCATATCCCACACTGATTCGTTTCCTCTTAGCTGGACTGGTTTGTTATTAGCAACGTACTGGTTCTTTTATATACAAAGTGCTGGTTTAGTTTTTAATTTTGATAATATAAACTTACTGTCTACTTACAGCTAAATCATATAAATTCCATACAAATTAAATAATGTTCACAATACATTATTACCCTTCCAAAATAACACATTGATTAGCCCAAACGTTTTTTTTATTTTTACCCAGAAATTTCCTGCATTTTTCCGCTTTAAATGAATATTTCAATCATTGTTTTCATCAATTATTATTTAATTTACCATTACAGTTAAAATTCAGATCAAAATGAATTTAAACGTCTCCCTAAAATTCGCATTATTAAGTTAATTCAAGGCCAACCAAAATTTTAATTTAGTTTCTTCCTGGGTTCAAGACAAATTCATTTACTTTAATTACATTTATCAAAATGATTCTAAATTAACAACATCCTCTCACATAAATATTAACTGCATTACAATCAAAACACTACATTATTTTCTTATGTTATTCATAAAAATTTACCTACCTTTCATCACATCTGGTATTTCTTTTGTTTCATAATAGGATTTGCTCATAGTACTGATTCATCAAACTACAACATTCTTGTTGTTGTCAACTCAAGCATGAAACAAACAATCTGCCTGTTTATATCAACAGTTGTATGCCAGACTGGTTTTATAAACAGACTCAGTCTCAACATTCCGGATTACATCACCACATTATTACCTCCTTCAATTTTCAGTTTCTATAATTCTTGTAATCAGTTACCCTTGATTTTACAATACCAATCGCAGTATATTTAAGTTTATGTTTATATTCGCAGTCATTTATATTTAAATACATTACTGAATTGCACATTAGAAATCAGTTTACTTTCAATTCAAATCCAAACAATTACTTTAGTCACATTATTTAAAACACTTTGAATACAAACACACAATGCAAAATAAAATTCATTATTACCTCTTGTTAATTATTATTGTTAATTAACAAAATAAAATATTATTATTATTATTATTATTATAACATACTACAAACATTGTTACATAAGCTATTGTATACAATCTACCAATATACCCTGACACAATACATTTAACACTAACACATTTATTTACAGATTTTCGTCATATCCAATTATTAGTTATCACACTTCATTACATAAATCAGCCAAGTAATTGCCATTTCTCAAATAATTAAATGTTCATTCAATATTTCTCTAACCCCCGTCATCGAAAATTAATCTTTTCTGCACATAACAAATTTCATTTTTATTTACATTCATCATATGGCTATTTTTTGTGTTATAACCATAAAAATTTGTTTTTTCCATTGTACCATAATAATAATGCATAGGTTACCCCCCATCATTACTTTGTCATAAGTCATATCTACATTAGTATTTTTTGTCCATTCTCCATCGGTATTTATTGTTACAATTACATCATTGAATTTTTTATCACTATAGACATCAGCTGTTACTAATACGCTGACCCTCACTACAGGCAAGTGTATATTATTATCATCAATATAATCATTGTTTATTAAACAAGGCAAGTCTCTATTATTTTTAATATAATAATTTCTTTCCATATTTATTCCCACTACTAAACCTTCATAATCTCTACTTAATCTGAACAACTCAATCACTCTCTCTCTTTCTTTATTATCACTTTCAATACCACACCATTTCATACTCTCACTCCACATAGAGGACAATATCACTTTATTATAATTCCATCTGGACTTACCAGATAAACCGCAAAAAATTAAGGGACATTTCGGAGACCATTTGCCTCCCACAAAAACTCTTGAGGAACCTTTGTCCTCCAACAACATTGGTGAAGCCTTTCCTTCACCTATACAACAAGAAAAATTTGCCCTCTGTTCATACTCTACCTTTAAACTATCTCTCCATTCTTTCTCCAACTCATCAGTACTTATTGCTACTCCATTACTAACGCCAACTAACTTTCTACTCTCATTATCACCACAACTATTACTCAACATATCACCATTTATTTTATTCAATAATATTTCACTACCCTTATACTGGTTACTTATTTTAACACCGCCACTTACCTTGTAATTCATCACCTGTTTTGCTTTTAAACTATCGCTTGTATTAAATCACCTACCTTGTCATTTTGTATCTCATCACACCGTTTAATTGCTTCATCAAATTTAGCATCATTGGTGTTGAAACGTTTATTTAATTCACCGAATTTAATCTCGTTAGTGTCAAAACGTTTGTTTATATCGCCACTCATTTCCTCGAATTTAGTCTCAAACTTTTCATCATTATTGTCTAAACGATTATTTAAGGCATCTAGTTTACTGTTCATCTCGTCCTTAAATTCATTAAAATTATTGCTCAACATCATACTTTGTTTTTCTAACATTACTTGTATCATATTCACTATATCGTTATTGTCACATTGCTTGTTTTGGATATGCATTGAATGAATCTTAGCACCTTCCATTGTCACTGACTCTGTTAGGCTTATTTCGTTTATTACCGTTTCAGTTATTATTGTATTTACTTGATTGTTTGTACTTGTACTGGTCAAGTCAATGCTGTTGACTTTATCACTATTGTTTTCCATTTTTATATTATTGTTTACTTATATACTTAAGCTTACTAACTACACAATCGCCCTCACTCCCAAATAACCCGTTCTGCAGCTTAATTACATCTGGCTCATGTAATGAAAAATTACACTCGCCGTCACTGTTCGGGGGCCAATGAAACAAAAGTATTTAATTCAATTAATAATATAACATCTTACCTTCGGGTTTCTCTTCCAGAGTCCTACAGACGAAAACAGCTACAGACAAAGTTATATGGGTTTGAGTTTCGGAATAATTACGCTAACACAATTTTTGCGTATTCTAACAAATTGGCTTTCTTTAATGCAATATTTGTTTTCCCTTTACATTCACCCTACACTTTCAATACGTAACAAAAAAGACATGAATATTTAACCAACCAATATCAACTAATCTGAAAATGGCCTAAAAATAGCGTTATTTTGGGAACCAGCACTTTGCAACACTCTCTCACTCATACCCTTTACATTTCTTTTTTATTTTAAAACCCCGTTATTATAGTTCAGTATTTGTATTTATTTTATAGATTTATGGAATTGTTCAGATAGTGTTATGGAAGGTACTTAACACATCCACGGCGTTCCTTACTGTTTCCTCACCGCGTCGTGTGGTTAGCTGTTTCGGGTCACTTCAAAAATGTTATTTCAATCGTTCATGAATGATTTACACTGCCGCGACATTCTCCGTCTTATTTTTAAGTTTTAAGTTTTACTTTCCACTTTTTTAACATTTTGTCGGCCGACGTAATTTTTGCTCGAGCACTTAAGATGGTTAATTGGCTGGCCGCGCGGCCATGAGTTGCAGTAGAACTAACTCACTACTGCGCTAAGGCTGTAATGCATGGAGTTCGGTCTGGTCACGTGATCACAAGTCTGCGCTCCAATTGGTGCTTTTTAAAAGGCGTTATAAGACAGGCATAGAGTTTGGCAACATTTTGCCGCCTGGTGAAATACATGACTAGGCGTCATTTGTTCCGTGATTCACTGCTGCCACAAAACGGTATGTCGTTATGCAATGTGTCTGGCCAGTCTGAGTCCAAAGACAAAACACAGGCGTATTGTTTGGTAATAACCCTGCATGTGGTTGATGAAAGCGAGGTTCCAAAAAGGTGAACGCTGGTTACATAGGGACTACAACTTTTTTTAAATATTACTTTGAACCTACAATTCTGTACCGTTACAATTCTCGTTCATTTCGTTCTTTCATATTATTAGATATTTTTCTCTATTATTAATTATTTGTTTTTGAATATTAATTAACTTATTAAAACCCTTATCCCATGATGGACCTACTTCGTTTTCCCAAAATACCCCACACATAAAATCATTATCAATACGTAAAAGTAAACACACAAACACAGGCACGTTACACTACCCAAACATAACCATAAAATTTATGTTTAACATATACAATAATTTTACAAATACACATTACCCCAAACCTATGTTCTGTGCTTCAAAACAAGTCTAATTCATATAATAATTATACGAATATCCTGGCAGGCTCGTCAATTGTGAAGAAACAAACATTTATAAATATTAAAAAGAATATACTCTGCCAGAATCTTACCTTGCGATCTTTTCTCGCTAACTTACCTTTTGTAAACACCAACAGAAGTTCAGGGCCGCCACCAATATCTTTAAAGGACAGATATGGAGACCTTTACACTCTACCTTAATTAAAAAACACTGGACAATTTAGCAATCTGACTTCCCACAATTGAGAAAATTCCACAGAACGTCAGACGAGTTTTTCAGCACAGAATTATTAGGAAATGGTAACGGCAAAATAACTACGCATTTTTTCTCAAATTTACTCTTTCTCTTTCTTTTTATGTTACTTCCACTAATCTCTATTATTTAAAATTTTCCTATACTAATTTCTATTTACAGACCAGTACTCTCTTTTACTTTTTATTTCTCCCCTTTTCCCTCACACACACACTCGCTCTCTTTACACCCCATTTTATTAACTGAGCTCTTTAGTAATTCAAATGTTTTACCTTACATAAACTTTAGGCCAAAAAGAAATTTGTTTCAATATTGTACTTAACTGAATTCAGTATCCGTGAGCGTTACGCCACATGTCGGTTTACACTTTCCCGCAAAACTATCACAAACTCATTTTATAAATGTTACTTCTGTTGAACCCAACTGTTTTCTGTTGCATTACATCACAACACTCTGTGGTCGACCTACTTTTACATTTTCGGTCTACCAAAGTTTTTCCGAGGCTTCTGTGAAATTATGTTTGTACTGTTTAAGTAGTGGTGTCCAACTGCTCGGCAACGACTGTGTAGGCGTTAGGCATTGCCGTCAACTCATACTGTGATTGGTTTAAAAGTAACGAACGGGAATAATTCGCCTCACCTCCGCTATGAATTTTCGGTCGGAGATTACATACTTTCCCATGCCCTTTTGTCCTCTGAGCACATGTTGCAAAAAAGCAGCATACGCTCGCTATTATACATTCCCCGACGCTAATAGCTTTTGTGCCTCGTACGGCTTGGTACCGCACTGACTACAAGGTGTTCAAAAAAGTCAAGTTTTCGTGATCAAAATGTTGCTTGGCGTGGGTTACTACAGATTTTTACAATTATTGTGAAATTAAAATAAACCCTCTGGTTTGTCCCGTTACAATAACCCCCCCTAAAAACCTAAGAGGACCTGTTAGGATATGGCGCCATTGACCCCCTGTTAATCCTTATTAAAATCATGGGTAACTTACCCCCCTAGTTCGGTGACTACGGCCACACCTGCATGACCTTATTGGACTTCCTTTGTTGAGATCCCAACACCATAAAGTCAGACAGGCTTGCCACCACAGTATCACCAGACTCTGTAACAATTCAATAAAAAATATCAATAACTGGCTCTTCACCATACCATATCCTTGACTGACTTGTTTCCTCTTAGTTGTACTGGTTTGCCTTTAGCAAAGTGTACTGGTTTTATATATTGTCACCGGACAAAAGGCTTGCCGCATGACAAATGGCGCCAGTCGTACACTCTAGTGTTTTTGGTGGCCCTAAAAAAGGACCTGTGGCGAGAAGGCTGATGTTGTCGTGCCGCGCTGAGATGTTCGGCGGCTGCGCCCGCTGTTCATGGCGCACTGCAGTCCTCCTCTTCTTTCGGCACCAGTTGTAGAGTCGGCTGCTAGCCCAGTGAAATCCATCACTGGCACGGAACTGGAGGGCGAAGACGCAAGAACACTGGTTCTATTCTTCGGCCGTTCCTTCCGGTTGACTCCACGCCGATGTCATCCGAGAGAGGTGAGGAGATGAAGTGCGTCCGATGGCGTGGCGATGAAGTGTGCGCAAAATTTTCTGCCAGCCCGGGTTTTATGCACTAACCGGGATCGCTGATTGGCTTGCTCCGAATGCTGATGCCGGATTGGCTCACTGTGTTCACCGCTGGTACCGGAGAGCAGATGTTCGCATACCGCTGCTGTCACAATATATATATATCTCCTTAACCTATACATATTACATTTGTTTTAAAATATATATATTGATACTTTTATAAGGTAGAATTCCAAAATAACAAAATTAAATTCAACAGTTCAACTATGAGTTCAATTTATCAATGTTTCCTTCTTCCATTTTCATTAAGATTTACAGTTACTATCTCCATTATAAGGCATACTATTTCTGTTATTTTTTATGCAATACAAAATGTGATTATGTACGACACAGAAAATATTCAATACAATAGATACATAATCATCACAACAACTTCCTCCAATACTTCATTACTATTACATCATCAAAATCTTTGAAACAATTTAAACTCCTCCTTCCACACACACTATTGCCCCTCCTGGACTGTAGCGCCCAGTTGCCTCCACAAGAACTGAAGTTTTTTAGGGTGTAGACGCTGCCTACACCGTTCTTGCTTCGGCATTACTGGTATCCGAGGAGACCAGTAATCCTACTAAAAATTAGTTGCATGCCCTTATATGGTCTACCATCCCATTCGATGGATAGCCGCTGTTCCATAGTTATGGTGATTCCCCTGATTCACCCCCCCCCCCGGTTAATTTCTAAATTACACCAATTTCAAAGGCAACCAACCATGGTCAGTGTACAATAAGTCAGCCCATAGCTGGTTGTAAACCAAAACCATGGTCTGGGCTGGTAAGGCCGGGACCGCCCGAAATATGGGAAATCGCATTTAAAACATATCTTATACATGTTCTGTATCACTACACAATTACATACTACTCAGTTAGACACTTTATGCTTCTCATAATCAACATAATACAACATAATAAACACTCAAATTAAACATTACCATTGTTACATTAACATAAACATTTCATCTCTAAATTTGAATAAAATTTCCTACCATTACACAACTTTTAATTTCAATTTCTGTTGATTCAACATTTTAATCATTTAATTTTAATTGTCTACCATTTATTATCCATTTGAAATCAAAAATAGATTATTCAAATTTATTACACATTTCTCCATCTTTTAAATGAATTTAATTTTCATTATAAACATTCATGATTACATAATGACAATTATTCAAATAAAACTTTATTACTATTACAAAATCAATTACAACTATAAATTGGTTACACAAAATATAATATACACAACACAGTGTATCAGCTGATATCTTATCATAACAGCATAACCTTATACAGAGAACATGAAAACATAATACAACTTTAATTTCAACTTTCTATTGTATCTTCTAATTGTTACATTATAACTTCTACTCAGAAAATTTTTTATTTCATGTTCTCATTTATCAATAAACGAGTGACTCCCTTTCAAGAATAATAATCTGTTTTATCTACGGGCATTTAAAGCTAATTCCACTCCTCACCTTCTTCTTTATATCAACAACTAACGGATTGAAATAGGATGACACCGTTCTCTCAATAATATTTCCCTCCACCATTTCTCTAACTCTACTTGAACCTCTTCTTTTAGAATAGGGCTCCAAATAACTTCTTGGTACAAAAGGTGTGTGTTCCCGTGCTTTCCGCTACACTCCTAGTTCCTGGCCCTTCCAGGTAACTCCGCCATCACCTCTTTAAAACAGTCCAAATCTGCCCTTAACTCCTCAGGTTGGGGTCCCCCAACAGCTCCACCCTCATTTTAAAAAAATTATGTGCTCTATTCTCCCATATTCGCGGTTTACTTTTGTCACTCCTTTTCTCTCTACACACATTCACTCTCGCTTCTGTGTCCCCCTCTACTTACCTGTGTTTATTTCATTTTACCACCAGAAATTCTTATGTTGTCTAATACCCTTGCAAAACTAACTCTGACCGGTTTAATTTCATTACCTAACTCTAACACCCGTTTACTGAAATCAATTACTGTTTTATTAAAACAATCGTTACCCAAAATCCAACTTTTACAACATTTTAAATTTATTTAAATCCATCTTTTCAATTAATTTAAATGGATTACCTCAGATTAACTTGATTACATTATTTGAACCAATTTAAGTTACTTCAATTACATTATAAAATCTCAATAATGTCAATTGTTTCATCAAAATAGAATATTATTGTTATCACTCACTCAAAACTGTATTATCATGCACTCAATAAGAATTAACAATGTTAAGTACCCAAAATACAATGTACATACACATAATATAACCTATTATACAATCCATACTGCCTGTAATCTCAATGCTTTAACACTTTTTACGTTTAGTTATTCATCATTTATTATACAATTCAGTTCAAAATAAATTTCTCAAATTTATTATCAAAGTTTCACATCTTTTAAATTAATTAACCCATCTCAAATTAATTTAATTACATTATTCAAAACAATTTCAATTCATCTAATTTCCTTATAAAATTCACAATTACACCCTGTTAATTATTTAGTCAAATGAAATATTATTATTATAAAATCAATCCCTATTACAAACACTTGTTACATAAAATACTGTGTACAACATAACCTATTACCCAAATACATTTAATACCAATACACATTTATATGCAATCTGTTTTACATTAATAGTCATTGTTTACACAAAAATCATTCCTTTATTCAGCCATGTTTACACAAAAATCATTCCTTTATTCAGCCAATATTTAAACCCACTACTTTCACATAATTAAGTGTACATCAATAATAAATGTTTAACCGTCATCATCAAAATTTAGTTTGATATTATTCCAACACTTCATTTTTGTTTACATTTACTATATTATCTTTTTTAATATAATACCCATTTATACCCAGGTAAGTGCTTATTCTCAAAATACTCATCATTTGCTACTGTGCTGTGTACTTTATAAGGTACTATATTTACTTAATTTATGGTTTACTTTATTTTATTAACTGTCTCTCTATTTATACTCTGTCTTAACTCTTCATGATCTCTATTCACCTTAAATATTACTCCCTCTCACACACTGTCTCTCTCTCTTGCTCATAATACCTCTTCCAACCCAATTTCACATTTTCATTCAATGCAGAGGGCAATACAACAACATTAAAACACCATCTGGCCTTACCAGATACACAAAAACAACTTATTGGACTATTTGCTGAGACATTGTCACCCCAAATATCCTTACTAAAACACCATCTGGCCTTACCAGATACACAAAAGCAACTTATTGTACTATTTGCTGACACCTTGTCACCCTATTATCCTATTGAGAAAATCTTATTCTCTCTAAACATGTGAAGCTTTTCTTCACATATAACCCGGGAAAATCTGCCCTCTGACCCCGATATCCACTAAAACTCTCTTCGTACTCCCTCACTATACTCCTCTAAACTTTCTACTCTCATCATCACCACCACTATTTACCGTATCATTTTTAGATATCCCATTTTCAACTATATTACCGTTATTACTTGTTATTTCGCTATTAAACTCGTTATCATAATTACTACTTACCTCGTTAATTATTTATTCGTTACTCATATTTTCATTTGCACTTAACCTGTCAACCTTATTATGTTACCTGATCGTCTTTATTCTCGTTTATTTCGTTCTTTCATATTAGATATTTTTCCCTATTATTAATTATTTGTTTTTGAATATTAATTAACTTATTAAAACCCTTATCCCATGATGGACCTACTTCGTTTTCCCAAAATACCCCACACATAAAATCATTATCAATACGTAAAAGTAAACACACTAACACAGGCACGTTACACTACCCAAACATAACCATAAAATATACGTTTAACATATACAATAATTTTACAAATACACATTACCCAAAACCTATGTTCTGTGTTTCAAAACAGGTGTAATTCATATAATAATTATACGAATATCCTGGCAGGCTCGCCAATTGTGAAGAAACAAACATTTATAAATATTAAAAAGAATATACTCTGCCAGAATCTTACCTTGCGATCTTTTCTCGCTAACTTACCTTTTGTAAACACCAACAGAAGTTCAGGGCCGCCACCAATATCTTTAAAGGACAGATATGGAGACCTGTACACTCTACCTTAATTAAAAAACACTGGACAATTTAGCAATCTGACTTCCCACAATTGAGAAAATTCCACGGAACGTTAGACGAGTTTTTCAGCACAGAATTATTAGGAAATGGTAACGGTGAAATAACTACGCATTTTTTCTCAAATTTACTCTTTCTCTTTCTTTTTATGTTACTTCCACTAATCTCTATTATTTAAAATTTTCCTATACTAATTTCTATTTACAGACCAGTACTCTCTTTTACTTTTTATTTCTCCCCTTTTCCCTCACACACACACACTCACTCTCTTTACACCCCATTTTATTAACTGAGCTCTTTAGTAATTCAAATGTTTTACCTTACATAAACTTTAGGCCAAAAAGAAATTTGTTTCAATGTTGTACTTAACTGAATTCAGTATCCGTGAGCGTTACGCCACATGTCGGTTTACACTTTCCCGCAAAACTATCACAAACTCATTTTATAAATGTTACTTCTGTTGAACCCAACTGTTTTCTGTTGCATTACATCACAACACACTCTTTGGTTGACCTACTTTTACATTTTCGGTCTACCAAAGTTTTTCCGAGGCTTCCATGAAATTACGTTTGTACTGTTTAAGTAGTGGTGTCCAACTGCTCGGCGACGACTGTGTCGACTGTGCGCGCGGTTGCCTACCCGCCAGGCGTTAGGCGTTGCCGTCTACTCAATACTGTGATTGGTTTAAAAGTAACGAGCGGGAATAATTCGCCTCACCTCCGCTATGAATTTTGGGTCGGAGATTACATACTTTCCCATGCCCTTTTGTCCTCTGAGCACATGTCACAAAAAAGCGACACACACACGCGCGCTATTATACATTCCCCGACGCTAATAGCTTTTGTGTGCTATTACTACGTGGGTTACTACAGATTTTTACAATTATTACGAAATTAAAATAAACCCTCTGTTTTGTCCCGTTACACAATCAATAAAAACTATGTATACACATATACATAACAAATAAAAAATATAAATTTTTAGAATTTATAAGAGAGAAAACAGTCACTTCTCTCATCTCCGACAACAAAAGTTGTGTTTGTGATGATACCTAACTTGTGATGTCTCACAGCACAGTAACGTTTCACATTAAGCTGCATCTACCAGTACGGCTGTGTAGGGATGTTCGTACCCTAACTAAAAATTTTTTTTTTATGTAAGAAAAATAAATCATTAGTTTCATTTCATCACTTCAATATTTAGGTTGTTACTAACTTTTGCAGGAAGACAAACGTTTTACATACTATAATAACATCATTAGCCCCATATAATATCATTGGTCAGGGTTACGGCTAGGCTCTAAGCAATAAGCCTGCTATTATCTGTGCAGGTTGAGTATAAAGAATTAATGTACATTATCACTACAGACTTATTTTTTTTACTATTTATGGTAAATTCAAGAACAAGTTGTAAGAACGAATTGAACTGTTAAGAATGCATTAAGAGAAGAGTTGTTAATTGTTATTAATGTTGTTTACAGCTTGAGACCGTCAACGTCTGATGTTGACATTGAACCGATATGGGGAAACAGTAGTCGCCCATTGCCACCTTCTGTTAGAAAACATTTTCACTTCAAACTGCCGCATACTGACAAACCACTTCCATCCAATAGTGAACGCTCAGATTCTCTGTCCAGTGCAAGCAGAGAATCAGAATTACCAATTAGAAGTAGTTTTAGTAATTCACCATTTAGTAATAGAGCAGAGGAATCGGAGTTGAATAATAATAATACTGCTCTTTATGAAGCAGGGTCATCATCGACAAAATCTAGTAAATCAGTTATAAAGCCATTAAAAAATGTGTTCCCAGGCGGAAACAGAGACTCTGTTAATAATTCTTTGTTATGTAGTAGTAGTAGTAGTAGTAGTAGTAATAACAAATCTGGGAGGTATCCTGTTAATCCATTTTTACCAAAACCGAATTTATCGACAAACTTAGTGGGTAGGTCTAGCCGATTTGCAACACCACTGAATTCCATTAGCATATTGAGAAATAATGAAATGGCTAGATCAAATATAGGTGAAACTTCTTCTACCTCAAGGCGAAAGAAAATATTTATTAGTAGTATAACAACTGCAGGGTTAAGTGGTAAAGATAATAATAGTAAAATAGTTAAGAATAGCGCAGCAAGTAATTCACCGGTTGATAACAGCAAGTTTGACATTGAAGTTGAAGCCAGGAGTTTAGAAGTGAATAGTCTGATGGGAGGTGAGTCGTCACAGGTTGAAACAAGTCAAAATACTGTTTCACCAAAGAAAAAGGAGAATAGAAACAGATGTGCTCAGTGTAGGAAGCGACTTACTCTAACTAATTCGTATACGTGTCGCTGTGGACATTTATTCTGCTCAAGTCACAGGTCAGTGTACACAATTTTACTTATGAAACTATAGTTACTGTTGAAATCAAGACATACAAGTGTACAGTTGTTACTAATTCAACTCAGTTATTTGTATTTACCAGTGGCGGCTGGTGGTTGAAAAATTTGGGGGTTGCAGTTGGGTTGGATGGTATTAAATTGTTTTATTCTCTGAATAGAAAATGTCCAAGTCTCCTCGCCTCCAAACGATACACAAGGAAAGCAAAATAATGCAATTTTAGTGTCACACCCACATAACCACGAATATTTATTGTATGAATCTTTTTTAAATTTACGATTAAATATTCTGTTACCTGATTGTAGACTTTGATTAAAATTTGAAAGGTCTGGGGTGTAGGCCTACCTACTCTCTTTAATTCAATTTTTTCTGTAATAGGACGTAAACTGAACAGCGTTTTTGTTAAGTTTACAACAGAATTAATTGGGTCCTACCAGTTAAATATAATAAATATCGTACACTATGACACCTTAATTCTTTATATGTACTATTATTTACATTTAACTATGAACTGGACTGACACTTAACTGACACCAACAACGAACTTCCAACCCGCGCACCACATGTTATTTACCAAAAAATAAACAGACTGGTGGCGCCGTGAGGTATATGCGGGGTTTACAGTCCCTAATCACACCAAGTGAGCCTATACTGCTGCAATAGGAACACCCGAGTCTAGCCAACCAGAGCACTACTCCATTGAATTTCCCTATATACAAAGCGCGTAACAGTTGGTGCATACACCGCGGCAAGAGCGTGTACGGTTTTTAGTAATTGCTCTGCGCTTTTCAATCGGCAAATGATTAATTACGATGATTAGCTTGAAAACACTATTATTACTTATTGTCTTATTCATAATTCTATAATTTAAAATGCAATTCGGGATTTAATGGGGGTTGTGCAACCTAAGCACGGGCCGCCACTGGTGTTTACTGAAAAGTACAGTGACTTGTTCATGTCATATTTTCTTGTACAGAGATCAACAATGACCTTCACTTGCCTTTTTTCTAGTGACGAGCCAATTGTCTCTTCTCCAGTCATAATAAAATTACTATGTTGTGGAAAACAAAAATAATTAATTTGTTTATAAAACACACGTAATGCTCGTTAATAACAAAACTGTAGATACTATTATATATTGTAAAATAATGTAATTTTCTTAACTAAAACGACAAGCTAACTGGGCACACAGTTGGCTCAGATACTGTAAAAAGCTCAGGTAAGAGAGACTTCAACCTTACAGCAGAAGAACCCATTATGAAACTAGAAAAAAAAAACTAAGAGAATTAGTGGGCTTAACATAAGAACCATTTGTTGATGATTTTTGATAAACAAAAAAACACACACACACACACACGAAAAGGACATGATTCTAGAGATAAAAATAAGAAAAATAATGTTATATAATATAGATCTGGAAATGCTTTGTTTTTTAGTTTGTTGAGGTAAAAATTTAGTCCATATCCTGTCTAAGGGAATAATAGTGCAGTATGAAAAGTCTTGAAAGACAAAGCATGGAGTTAAATTAATGATTCCATATGTCGGTTCACCTGAAGTATTAAAAGGAAATGATTCCAGAACTCTTTCTTAGTATTTTTTGAGAAAATGTTTGGAAAATATACAAAATTTTGGGGTTCAAAAATGCACTTTTTTTAGGTTTGACGTTAACTTTTTTAAATGTCTAATATTCTGCATTTAGTGTATTGAATGTTTCTCCAGAAAATATTGCATAGTACTAACTGCTACACATAACTGAACACAAATCCTGTAATTCCATTTTCACAATAATTCCAGATCTTCACCAGATGATTATAATATTTGGTAATGATATTTGATAGTAATGGTAATAGTTTTGTGATAAAATTTTTAACTTTATGGGGAAGCCAACTAAGAATACAGAGAAATTTTGTAATGGTTTCTCTACATGCTAACAGAAACAAAACCTCTCATGACACTGGATGCTCACTCTGTATTAACACATTACAATGAGGTGAGCGAATGTCACAGATCTGTGACATCAACAGCGAATGTGTTAAAGTATTGCCACTTTCAAAGTTTTTTTTTGAGGCATCAGGTGATGAAGTGGGTGTTCTACTCAGTAATCCTCCCCTTCCCCATTAAAAAGTTCTGAAAGTACTCTGTCGGTCCCACAGATTGAGTAATTGACTTTTATATATGTTTTAGTTAATTAAAATTGTATCATAACATATTTTAAACAGATCTATAAATTTAGGACTTTTGTTTTCTACCCTTTTACAATTATGCATTGAATCAGTGTATTAGTTGCAGTGTGTTGGGAATTTGTAAGTTCCTTCTCAAGTATCAAATTAGTCATGCATTTGTTACTTCATTATCTGTTCTAAATGCTACTGAGTGTATAGTTAGTTTTACTATAAAAATCTATGATTCGTAAATGTTTATTAGTAAAAATGATTCAAAACTTGTTACTGGTTTGTGTAATTAAAACAATTCGTATACTTTTTTTAATAAGCGGTTGCACAGCTTGCAATCGATTGCAAAACAATTGCAACCCTTGCAACTGCTTGTGCAACTTTTAGTTTCACGCACTCATTCAAATGTAGCGTATCACACAATGCAACCAATTGCATGCAACTCTGATGCTTGCGCATTTTGTAGACAACAAAGAAATTTCATGACATAGGACTGACACAACATAAACAGTTTTTTACAAACCGCCAATATCTCAAAAATGAAAAGGGGGGGATTTTATTGAAACAAAAACCAAAATAAAATTTGTATTGTTTTCTAAATTTCACTTGCTGACAACATATAGTTATTTCTTATAGAACGAAAGTTTATTGCATGCCAAAAATTTCACTACATGAAAATTAACAAAAATTCAATGACATGGGACCATTTTAAATAACTGTTTTTTAAAATTATTAAAGTTATTGGTTCAAATTTATGTCTAAAACCATGCTCAAACTTCAAGGAACACGGTGGTGAAATAAATTTTTTTATCGGATCGGCAGTTTTTGAGGTTAGCCCAGACAATGATACAAACAAATTTTACTTCATTATAATAGTAGTACAGACGCCACTGATTGCAGAGTAGTTGCAGCCTGTTCTTACTACCGTGCAACTAGTTTCATGTACGCTTGAAATCAGTTGCATAGTGTAATTTAGGGCTTACCCGGACAGCTCAGTTGTTCTACCACATTCTTCTGGTTAAACCGTGATAACAATTTAAAATTTTAAAGAATGTAATATGTGTTTTTGTGTTGCAGGTACTCTGAGGTACACAATTGTACGTATGATTATAAGAAGGAAGGACGTAAACTGTTACAGCAAGCTAATCCTGTAGTCACAGCACCAAAGTTACCTAAAATATAACCGAGTTTGTTGTACATAACAGCGGGCTTTTTGTAAACTACTTTAATCTTTAATAATATTTTATTTTTATCATATATTAATATGGTTGTTAATTTTAAAATTGATATATACATAGTAATGATTATATTTTTAGAGGAGAATATTTTTACATTATTATTATTATTATTGAAGCATCATTGTTTGTATAAAAGAATGAAAAACAGAATATTATGTATTACACACACTTGGTAGTATACAAGATTAAAAAAAAAAAAACTAAAAATTATATAAGTTGTATTATCAAAATAAATTTTAAATGCTATATAATTTTAAAACAGACGAAAATATACAAAAAGTCTTAAATTAATCAGATATTTTACACTGCTTTGTAGAGAGATAAGCAGATACGCTACCACTTCAGTAATGATGATAACAATAATGATGGCCTATTATTAAATGCATAGGATATAAGTAATTTTTTGCCTAATAACGGACGGATTACCATACTTGATGCCATAAAACGGTAAACAAGTAAGATTTTAGTTATTTTCTTTTTCTATTAGGTTTTTATATACACTTACACAGAAATGTTCACATGTTCATGAGGGGGTTAAATGTTTGATTTTTTTTGTTGAAATATGTATTAATAAATGGTGCTAAACTTGTGTGTTATTGCCGTGCACTGGTATCAATTCGTACGTAGTGGATTGCTTTATATGTTTTCAACTCACCACAGCTGTTGTTGAGAAGCAAGTATCACTCACTGTGTACCTACTTACTTGTATTAAAACGAAATTATTTAATGTTATTATGTTTTAGCAACACTGACTGTAAGAAACAATAAAAAAATTTATTCAAACAAAATATGAGTGTATTAAATTTTATTTGATTATATCCAATTATTATTTTCATTTTCCACTTCCTTTTCACTTTTTAGTACAGTGGCACTTTTTGCCTTTTGTTTGCTTTTTCTCCAACAATATAATGCTTAGTTTTTTGTAATAGTTCATTAAGAAGCGACATCAAATTAACCTGTGAACAACTTTGGTATTGTAGACTGTCAGAAAGAATTTGATAAGGTGAAGAGGTAATTTTCAGTATCATATACCTACCAACTACTATGGATTTCCATGGAAAAACTGCAGAGCTGTGGAAAACAGACGAAATAAATATTTTATACGTGTACACTGTGTTCATGGAGGAAAGGGACGTGATTCTAGAACTAAAAATATCATATAAACATAGGTTCGCAACTACTTTGTTTCCGAGTTATGGCCAGTAAAAGTTAATCCAATATTTCTGCTTGAAGGCATAATGGAAGTTCCTGGAAGACAAATTACGGGGCAACATCAGGGGTTCTGTATGTTGTTTGACCTTAGATATTAATACAAAGAATTCCAAAGCTCTCTTGTTAGTATTTTGCAAGAAATTTGCTGGAAAGTATAAAAATTTGAGTTAACACAATTTTTTAGGTTTAGCATACAATAATTTTGTTAATTCGCTAGTAAACAATAAAAATTTTGTAATCAGGTTTGTATAAAATTTTATTCTGAAAAAATGGACATGAATTCAAATAAAACTGAACACAAGTCTGAGAAATTCTATGTGGATTAGAAAATGTTACATGTCTAAATGAAACAAAATGTAGCAATTTTGTGTACAAATTAGCTGAATGTTGTAACAGTTTTTATTTAAATGCATTTCTTAATGTAGGAAATATTAGTTCTGCTGATTCTAGGTATTTTTGCCATGTAGTGTGGAAGGGCCAATTATTCGTTCATATATTTTACCATAGCATACATTGATTTAAAAATATGTTGACAATTTCAATCCTCAGTAGCTTGTTGATTATAGTCTTCAATTTAATCTGTGTCTGTAAGAATTTAATTTTGATGTAATTATGTTTTTATGTTTAAATTTAACTTGTGTTTATAATAACTAAAATTCTATTTCAGTTGTCTTTTAAAAATGCCTCATTTATTCATTCATTTCTATTATTCTGATATGGATTAAATGCATAGATTTTCAGTGGAAATTCAAGAGCTTGATTGCAGAATAACAACTTTGTTATGCTGCATGCACAGGAAGGTATTTTGTAGAGATTTTAAGAACTTGTGTCAAAATGGTACTCAAACTTGGATTCATATTTCATCTGAACGATAAAGTTTGAACGTACAATGAAACTGAAAATATTCTTTTACTTATGAAATTATGTATTCTTTTAACTATCAAAATTATGTACCATGTGTTGTACGAGGTCTGACACAAAAATAACGAGACTGTTAGCATTACTAAGGAACTACTTGGATCGTGTTGTATTGCGCGTGCACTGTGTTCGACTTTGAACTGTATTCTTCTCGGTTGACTCAGTTGCAGTGAGAGAGCCAGTTGAATACAGTCGTGTTTTTACGCTTCGCCGGAAAATGTCGGATACGAAAAGTGATCAGCGCGTTAACATCAGGTTTTTCATGAAACTTAAAAAGTCTGCAACAGAGACTTACCAAATGTTGTTGGAAGCTTATGGCGATAAATGTTTGTCGTGTGCACGTATCTTTGAATGGCATAAGAGATTTTTAGAAGGCAGGGACTCCGTGAAAGATGACCGTCCAGGCTAACCATGCACATCAACAATCGACGAAAATGTTGTAAACGTTCGAGACACAATACGAAAAGACCGAAGATTGAGTGTCTGTGCTGTTGCTGAAATGTTCCATATGAACAGAGAAAGTGTTTGACGCATTTTAACAGAAGAGTTGAACATGAGGAAGGTGTGTGCAAAAATGGTGCCAAAAGTTTTGTCAGATGAACAGAAGGAAAGGAGAACGGAACTGTGTTGTGACCTTTTGGAACGAATTGATGGAGAGCCCAGTTTTTTAAAGAGTGTTATTACAGCTGATGAGACGTAGATATTTATGTATGATCAAGAAACAAAGTGGCAATCAATGCATTGGAAAACGCCATCTTCCCCAAGAGCAAAAAAAGCACACGAGTCATTCAAAGTTCAAGGCAGTGCTTATCGTTTTGTTCGATATCCAGGACATCGTTATGGCAGAATGGGTACCCAGTGGTCAAACAGTTAACCAACAATATTATAAAGTTTTGGAAAAATTGCGTGAACATGTTAGAAAGAAGTGCCCTGAATTGTGGAAGAATGGGTGGGTCTTGCACCAGGACAATGCGTTATCAGTCAAACAATTTTTGGCCAGTAAAAACATCACAGTCCTTGAACATCCTCCATATTCCCCCGATTTAGCACCATGCGATTTTTTTCCTATTCCCCAAAATCAAGTTGGCGCTAAAAGGGAACCATTTTTCAACGGTGGAGAGGTACAGGCGAAAACGGCGGAGCTCCTGCGCAGCCAGATGGAAAGCGATATGCAGAAATGTTTTGAGCAGTGCATAAGGAAATGAAAGAACGTATTGGAGAAGTGTGTGGACTCAATGGGGTCCTACTTGGCGACCACCAGTAATTGTACATATCAGGTAAATAAAAAAAAATTACAGCATCAGTCTCGTTATTTTTGTGTCAGACCTTGTATGCGAGAGGACATAGGAATTCAAAGAAAATACCACAACTACTACAACGAAAACTATAAAATGTGCTCAGATAAGTAGCAAAAACTAAATTCACATTGGGTGTGGATGACATTGGGTAATAAATAGTTAAAACGAAAGAGTGTGGAATTGAGAGAGTGAGAATAAGAAGGTACTGATGAGCATAGATGAGCAATTATTTTGTAAGCTTTTCTGTGCAAGATGCACCATGTGCGTCACGAGCTGTTGCTATCTCGCAGTGGATGACGCTCGGTGCTTGTTCAGCTCCACATGCAAATAAAACCAGTTTCCCCACTCCTGCACTATTTGCTAGCCACTTATTTCATATTGAACTACATCAGTACAACCTCTGCTGATGTGTATGGTCGTTTTGGTTTTTGAAGAATTTTTAATGAACGTTTCAACTCTTAGTTTGATAACGTGTTTTTTTGGTAAGTGCATTATTGTTTGTTAATATTTTTTAGTTCCTTGCATTACTTTTTCATATTATATTATTACGCTTGTTGAAATAGTACTTTTAATTACTGATAATTCCAAGTAATTCTGATCATTTTATTTTTGCTCTACTCAGTTTGATAGCCTGAGAACACCTGTTGTACTTTGTACCCTTTTGTTTTTAGGTCACATTGAAAGGTTCAGAATGAATTATTTGAGATACATTATTAGTCAACACTAAACAGGGAGGTAGGTAGTAATAATATTTTTTTTCTTCCGTTTCTTGACTATATTTTGGTTTTCCAGTGCCTTATAATTTCCTCCATGCTTCCTTATCTCTCTGAATCCTTCACGATGGACTCTCCAAATTGCTAAAGTTTTTATTTTTAATCACTTCATCTGTATTCTGTGTTGTACACCTTCCCTTATGTATCTCCATTTCCTTTTCCATTTGTTTTTGCCTTGGGTTAGGTAAAAGTGTCTCCCAAAAGTACCTTGCTATTTCAATTCCCATCAGAAAGTGATTTGATTCACATTCTGACCTCTTTGGGCTATCACGCCTTGTATCCTTATGTTTGTATTTTGACAAGTTGTTACATGATCTATTATCATTCTTCTGTGCTTTGTTGGGTCCTATGCAGTGTCGTAACTAAGAGTTGGTGCCAGGGGAGGGGGGATTCTTTTAAAGGTTGGATTCCTCAAGGCAAATGAGGTATTAAAGAGTACCACTCTTCTTCTTCTTCTTGTATCATTTATACAATTATTTATAAGCTTTTTTAACACATACAACTGGCTTAGAAAAGTGCATATGTTAAGTGATTATAGAAATTTACTGAAATTTTTAATAGCTCTGTGGGGGAATTAGGAATTGATCCCTCCCGTAGTTACACCACTGCACCCATCTATGAATACGGAGTTTTGTATTCATAATATTGATTGCTGATTGTCAGCTTATGCTGTTTACAGAATTAGATCAACTTCTTGCCATTCTTGTTCTTTACTGTTTTGACATTCTTTTTTAATTTTAATTTCCTAATAATGTTTATAGAAATTTACTGTTTTTTTTTCTGTGTGTGAATGTCGATGCAGTAGGAGAAAACTGGTTATTTCTAGTGCTGGTCCAGGTGATATTGCAAAAAAAAGGAATACCACTTCCTTCTGACAAAGAAACTGTTAGATATTTAACTGCATATCCCACATCTGATAAATTATTTTCTTTCAGTATTTCCTCCAGAACAGTTATTACTCCGAAAATGTTTACTTTTAACAGTGCCTACAACATTAACAGGTCCCACAGTACCCCAAACAGAGTGTTGTTCGGAAAAGCCAATGTTTGATACCAATGAAGAACTGCCCAACATGCTACAAAATTCTGAAGAGTTTTCGAACACGGACTCTGAAGCACGACCTTCATGAATCCAAAGTGCGAGGAAACTGGCAGTATATCACCCCCAAAAGATCCAGTTTCGGTTGGGTATGCATTTAATGATTCTTGTGTTGGGCAAAGGAGTAGTCCTTTCACAGCATTACCAGGGTTCCGTGTTTCTGGCGCAGAAACATGTATAGAATTTTTTAGACTCATAGCAAATCAAAATTTTATCATGTAATAAATTTTTATCCAAGTCTACAGCGAGGAAAGCAGGTATAAAGTCCTAGAAACCTCTTTGTTAGGAAGAATTTGAGAAATTTCTGGCACTTTTATATATTTTATGATGGGGCAAATGAAGGTCCCAGAAATTTCAGAATATTGGAAGAAATCCACAATTTACAGTTTCAAACAATTTCATCTGTCACGCCTCAAGATAGATTTCAAATAATTCTGAGGGCTTTACAGAATCCGGCCCATGTGACATTTTTTATGAAAATATAAAAAACATGTATTACCCCAAATATGAGCTTAGTTCTTAGATTTTGTTGTGCATGACATGTCTGTTGATTAACTAAATATAAGTATATCACTACCGACTCGGAACATGAAGTTTTTTACCAATAAAAAAACTTTGTGTTCCAAGTCGATAGTGATATATTTAGTGAGCTTAGTCTTGATGAATCATTCATATTATGGAGAGGACGACTGTATTTTCGGCAATACGCTGCCAATAAAAGGCACAACTATGGCGTAAAAGTGTGTTTACTAACACAGACAAATGGCCTTGTGCTAAAAATGCATCTGTACACGGGATCCCAAGATTCAAAGATAGGAGGGAAAGGACATGGAGAGAAAGTTATGAAAAAACTGCTTTCGGACTTTACTGGTGTAGGTCATGTTGTCTTGGATAACTTTTATACCACATCCCTCTCGAGAAAGATCTTTTAGATCAAAATACCTGTGTTACGGGTACTCCGAGAAAATCCAGAGGTGGAAACCCTCCAGTTGTGATCAACGCCAAGCTGAAAAAAAGATGTATTCTAGCAATTTTTACCTGATGGCATCTGCATAATGATGGATCACGATAAATGAGTATATATACAATTTCATCTGAACACGATGGATCTAAGAAATTAATTGCAGTCAAGGGAAGGACTACAGAAAAGCCTCACATATTTTATATTTGTTTATGCAACATATTTTATATAATTTTTTGATAGATCTTGTGCCACTTAAAATTTAGCAGTATTCAAGATAATTTTTTAGTGTCACAGTTGTTACAAACATATGTATTGCATAAGGACAAAATTAATGGAAACTAATGTATTTTGTACAAACAAAGTTCTCTTTCTAGTAAAATCATGGTTCACAATCAAGCCTCAACCTGTGACATTGCCAATTAAAACTAGTTATTTAATTATTTTTTAATTTTTGCTAGGGTTATTTACTCTGAGTAAAAATGAAACGTTGCCATGTCAATTGACCAAATGCATACAGATATATTTTGAATTTTGTTATTTCTAATCGTTACAAATAAAACGATGTAGAAATGTGTGATTATTTGTAGAATCCATTGCCAAACATTACAGATGGCTTGAAATTACTTCACCAGTTTACACACTGAAGCCAACTTGTGCCAAAATGTAAAATCTATGCTAGTGGTCCTCAACCATTTTGTGATCACGGCCGGCTAAATTCTTCTCTTTATGAGAATTTGGTCTTCATTAAATTAACATAAGTGTTAGTAATTTCTTGTGACATACCGGTAGTCATAAAGATACGGTAGTATTCTAAGATACGAAAAATGCTGAGGAATCAGAACTAACAAATTACAGAAGATCCTCTTGCAGTTTGGTATAATTGATGTACTATTTGCCAAACCCAGTACTGGGCTGCAGCCTGGCAGTTATGAAGTGCTGATCTAGGATACATTCTTTTAATTAACTCTAACTATGATGACATACAAATGAAAAACACACAGCATGTACACAGTGTTTTATTTACAAAAGATAAATGTTTTATTTATTAAACCACACATTTGTACTATTGCCTCTAAATTTTAATAAGACAGGATAAATTATGTTAGCACAGTGTCGAAATAGAATTTCTTCCAAAACAGTTGTCAATAAATACAAAGACTTCATGTAAGGACGGTCGCGTGTTCCATTTGATAGACAAGCATACTCAAAATCAATTAGAAAAAAACGTACTTTTTGTGGGTCTGGTTTCCCAGTCGCTGATAAATAAACCAAGTCAGACATACGTGGTGTTGTTTGGTATTTGGAATTGTATGCTTCTCTTTCTTCACGAAGATACTGCGCATCGTATATGAACAGTACAGAACTCTCATGCAGTTTTAGTAGTTGATACCTCTTATGCCAAAGAATAAGATTTTCTAGTTTTAACATAAAGGTTTTCAAAATCTTCCTGCTGTCTCCACTGTCAATGTTGAGAAATCTCTCGATCACTAAAGGACGGAAATAAATAATAAAAGAAAATACATTACAAAAATGGTTAAAAGTAATATATTGAAATGAAACTGCTATTTTAGCATATACAAACTTATTTCTACATATACAATAAAAACTCTTGATCTTGTGGGCTAATAGGGAAGAGAAGGAATGTCTATTAATGTTCAGAGTTTTGAATTGAGTTGATTGAAAATCTTTAGAGTACACTTTGAAATTAATGCTTTCAACACAATATATTTCTGATATACTAATAATGGTATAATTATGCATTGTTATGCCGTAATAATAACATATTTCAAACACAGATGCACAGAAAATACTTGCTAACCCAAACTAAATGTTCACAGTAAACTACATATATAGACCTATGTATATGATTATGTCAACTATACAATTTGAATTATGAATTTTCTGTACACTGTATCATATAACATTGACATACAGAAAGTAAAAAGAAGGTACAACAATGGTAGCAAAGCTAACCAAGGCCAAGGTAATTTGAGGGGGCACGTACATAACCCAACCTCAGCTAAAGTTTTTTTTACTTTATAATTTCTTTAGTAATATGCAACTAAATATTTACTCATTACTTATAGGTTTTAATAAAATGGAAAAAAGGTTTTCGATAACATGAGAAAAATCAAAGCTTTACGTACTTACAATTAAGTTATGTTTTGTGGTTTCTTTAGCTGAGTGTTTAAGGTTTTCAGTCTTTCCTTACTCATTGTTGATCTAAGGAACTGATTATTGATTTAAGTTTTGAGAACACATCAGGGATTAACATCTTATGGATACAGGTTTAGCATGCCCAGTGTACCCTACCTGGATTCTCACCTTGCTTTAACTTGTCTTGGGTGAGATTCCTTTCTTTAATCTTTCTTGACCAACTCATGGTTTTTTGACGACCCTGATGCTCTTAAGAGTATTCAGACCTGATGCTCTTAAGAGTCTTGAGAGTTAAGGTGTCTTTCCTTTTGTTTCTCACTTATCTTCTTAGCATCCCATACTGCCTTGTATGGAAGAGGACTGGGTTCCAAAAGTGTAGGAGATAGATACTGCAATATGAAACCAAAGCTAAACTGGAGTCTAAGCTGTGGTGGAAGCAGAGGGGAAGAGAAATCTGATTTCAAATTCCTGGTCCTTCAGATTGAGGGTTGTACAGCAGGCCAGTAACCTGCTTATATAAAAGATTAATAATTACTTAAAGGGATCGTAAGAGCCTCAGATCTCAGACAGGAAATATGGATAAATGACAGGCTAAAAGGCAAAGAAAAACAGCATAAGGACAGTTTGATATGAGCTACTTGGAATCTCAGAGGAATTACTAAGCAGAGTTAGAAAGATATGTGAAGAAAGGGGTCAATTTAACAGTACTGCTGTAGTATCAGAGACCAAGAGAAATACAGAGGGTAAAAATATGTTGGGAGCTATGTGATATTTTACAGTGGACTGGGCGAAGCACCTAAAGGAGTGGCAGTTTTCATTGATAGTAAATTGTAGCAGCGAATAAAAGATTATATCAGTATATAAGTGATAGGATTTTGTTTTTTAAGTTAAAATATGAACAGGGTTGCATAATTGTAATAGAAGGCCTATGCCCCCAAAAAGAAGATAAAGTGGAGAAGGCAGAAAAATTTTATATAAAAATTCAGAAAATTGACAAAAACATCAAAATCATGAAATGGATGGATTAGATGAATGCCAGAGTTGGGGAGATTGCATTCCACACATAGTGGCGATGTATGGAGAGGATACAATGAATGAAGTATTGAGGAAGTTTGCCGCTTTTGATGAGTTGAGGATTATCAACCCCTTTTTTCACAAGGATATCCATAATTACTAATGGTAATTTAGACCCCTCATTGATTATATAACTGTAAGCAAAAGATTAGCAAAACAAGTGACTGATACAAGGGGTCACTGTGGTTATGATATTTTCTCTAACAAAAAAAAAATCATATTTTGCTAATGTAAAAAAATCAGGCTGTTCCCAAGATGGAGGAAAACTAAAACTGCTACAAAAGAAGAAACTACTGATGTTTTAAAGTACACTTTCTAGAATAGTCAAGAATTTTTTTAGTTTTATCAGGACAGAATGAGAATATATTTGCTAGAAGTACCAACGAGTGACATGTTGAGAATCGATGGAAGAATATTGTAACGATGGAAACCTCTTGAAAAGTCGAGAGCATCCTTCCACCCGTTTCTACACTAGTTGAGCATGTGTAGCATTTACAAGGTAACACTCTAGTATCTTCCAGAGTGTTCAAGAGCACTTGAAATATGCATTAATCTAGCATGCCCAGTAAGGGATAGAATCACGTCTGGCTTTGTCAGTCAGTTACGGTGAGCAATTTCCTTAGTACAGATCAAGTCACTGTTGAAGATTAGTGGAAAGTGTTTACTGTGTTATAATTAGTGTGGAACTATACTAACTTGACAGTATTATTATGTGTGACAAATTAAACTTGAATTATTGTAATAGTTGTTTACAAATTATTAATTGTGATTAATTAAAGCTAGTAATTAGTGATTTCATTGGTGTCTGTATTTTGTATTCCACTGCACCATACGCAAATTATGAATGCCTATGGCTTCATTATGGACTTAAGAGAGAATGTCCTGAAGGTTGGCCAAAAGAAGATAAAGCTTTGCGTGACTAAAATGACAGGTCCGCCAACCATTCAATCAAGCGAGTGGCATTGGCCGAAGAAGAAGTCAACAGGTGTGGTCAAGAGGAACCCTTCCTATTGCAGGTGGGAATGGAAGAAGAAATAGCAGAGGAAGTACCAATGTGTGTAACAGCAAAAGAAATGATTTGAAAGCCAACTGTGGGTGTCGAGGAAAGGCCCTTGCTTGTTTCTGAGTTAACGGTAGCGCCCAGGGGAAAAGTTTCTGAAGATGAAGTTATGCAAGAGGCTGTTGATGAGAATCAAATAGACTTGGACCAGCTAATGGCATATAGGTCATCAGTACACGACGGAACAGGAGTGATTCCAGCAAAACTAGTGGTTGAGCGGGAGATTCGTCGTCCTGGGAACTTGATGTTCAGATCACACGAGACTGAATTCGAAGAGCTGGAGAATTATTCTTCGCAAGTAGACCAACTGACTAGATCAGCTAGCCAAGTATTACTCGTACTTCAGAGACAGTTTACCAGTTCAGGATGAACTGGCTTAAGGAGGGGGCAGCATACTGATGGAGCCCTCTCGAAAAGTCGAGAGCATCTAGTCGATCAGACGTAGTGTTTCTTAAGGTGACATTCCAGTACCTTCCAGAGTGTTCAAACCACTTGAAATATGGATTAACCTGGCATGGCCAGTAAGGCTGGAAAGTTATTCTGGAACCCAGCACAACCTTAGAAGCAAGAGTCTCTGGGTTTGTCAGTCAGTTACGGTGAGCGATTTCCTTAGTGCGGATTGAGTTATTGTTGAAGATTAGTGGAAAGTGTTTACTGTGCTATAATTAGTGTGGAACTATATTTCTTGATGTTATTAGTGTGTGCGGACAAATTTAACTTGAATTATTGTACGAGTTGATTACAAATTATTAATTGTGATTAATTAAAGCTGGTAATTAGTGATTCCATTGGTGTCTATTGTTTTTCACTGTACCATCAGTGAGACCATTGTAACAATATTAAGGGGATTATAAGGAAGACAGCAAGTGAAGCTTCTTATGTAAGAAGACAGTTTAGAAGAAGAAATGGTCTGAAAGTAAGGTCAGAGGAGGTAAGAAAAGCAGTGGCTGAAAAATGAAGGTATTGTTACATAATGTGAAAAAAGTGTATGCCATTATAGAACATTCTACATGTTTCTCGGGTATTCCAGTGGAATCTGGCTGTAATGCTGTGTGTGTACGTGATTCTCAAAATGTGTTAGTTAGACTGTTCCAGATTTCGCTGGATGCACGCATTGTGTCAAGGCCGCAATCAATTATGCTCTAGTGTTTTCCTTTATTGTTGACGTGTATTATGGACTATTCTGGAATACTTGCGCTATCTATTTAAACAACGACAGCTGCGCTTAACAGTCAGTTTCAGTGGTGATTTATTCCAGTGCGGTTTGAAGTATTTTGGCGAAGTGTTAAGTGTTTTATAATTGTGCAGGACTCTATTAGTTGATTACAAATTGTTTAACTTTGATAATTAAAGCTGGTGATTAGTAATCTAATTGGTGTCTTGTACTTTTTTCCCATTGTACCACACGACGATCAGTAGACCATCATAACAGTATATCTTAGTTATATTAATTCCCCAACACCCACGAACAAGGAGAAGTATAGGGAAATAAGAAATAGGACATTTGTTATAATGTGTAATAATTGTTACACAGACAATAAAATGAGATCTCATTAGTGCCTTTACAGCATTAGAGGAAGCCTCAAGTAAAATTGGACTACAGATAAACTTGAAGAAAACAAAATATACATGGGAAAGACTTACTTCAACTATCAAGCATGATGTATTTGGCAGACTAGTTATGGCTAATTCAGTTGGATCAGACATATGGGCAAAGCGTTATAGTCAACTATGGTATCACTCTGATAACTAACATAATTGAATAATATCAGGGTGACCGAGCTTTGCTCGGTTTTCACATTTATTTATAAATATACAGATTAAAAAAAAACATTTATTATTAATTATTTATTTATTTTTATTAATTATTTATTTTTTGATATTTATTTTCATATATAAACATATCGATACTACGCCGTTTGCGTTTATCGACGGTTTCTGTTATTGGAATCACAATTATTTAATACTTCTTTCCATACAACGATTCTTGTATGGCGAGGATTTTCTGGTAGTAAAAGAACTTTTAAGCCACTTCGCCTTTTGACTCTGGAAAATGCTACATACAACATGCCGTGCATAAACACAGGAATTGATAAGTGAATTCCCACCACTTCAAATGTTTGACCTTGAGCCTTGTGACTAGTAATAGCAAAAGCTGCTCTGACGGGAAATTGATGCCTTTGCATAGTGCACCCAAGCTGACTTTTGCTGGAATCTATTGTAATCCTTGGAATATGAACTTCTCGGCCTGAATATTCACCCGTGATAATCTTGGCTTTAATAATGTTATTACATTATTCAGTCACGACCAATCTCGTTCCATTGCACAGCCCTTCAGAGATGTCCAAATTTCGTAAAAGCATTATTATTGTATTTTTTAAGCTTTAATTCGTGTGGTGGTAAGTCAGCCATCTCAACAGAATTTAGAAATTCAGAAGTGAATTGAAGAGCTCCTTCTGGTTGATCTTTAACAGAATCGTAGCTTTTATATACTTTATAATATTCTCCAGGAAGCTTTTTAATAATTTCGTCATTAATTTTATTTACGTCTTTATTCAAAGGCGCTAATATAGCTCTGTCTTTCATATCTTCGTATCTGTTGTTTGCCAAACAATCACCAAATACTTCATCAATAAGATTCCCATTAGACAGAATATGACTACCACTTACCTCAGAGAATGCAAAAAACACAACAGCGTATAGAGAACACTTAATAGTTTAGATTATGTATATTGTAATAACCCTCTTTTTTCTAATTTATGCAAGAGTGTAAAAGTGTCAGAGTGTAATTGGTGTATTGTGTCTTACCAATCCGTCGTCGCTCGGTAACGTAACTTACGCTGATTGAGTCCGTCACGAACGTACGAATAACCAGGTATCGAAGTCCGTACCTGAAGTTCACTAGGGGTGTATACATTCCGGGTGGCGCCAAATTGTTTATTTTAAACAATTAAAAAATTTAGTATTATCGGCGAGTCAGCTCAGGCGGTGGGGAGAATTCAAACTTGTTCCCGCCACTTATCGAGTTTTACAATCAAGCCAGCAGTTTGCTGTGTTTACTGCTTGAGCGCTTGCCGTCAATTCATAGCTGTTCGCTACAATGTATAACATTTATAATACACTTTCCTAAATGAAAATAAAACACATTGGTTACACACAGTATTGGATTATTAGTTAATGGTTATTACTTATTCAGTGACACAGGTTATATTTGGTTTTTGATATTATTTTGCACCGGAAATTAATCTAAGACAATTTTCTCTGGGTTTTGATGAATCGATTCTGAACGTAACAGATACACCATAATGGCGTCTGTCGGAGTAGTATACAAAATATTTTCGTTCGATCGTCTGGATTCTTGAGATTACGATAAAAGGATTAGATGCAATTACAATAATAAAAAATACACAACCTTACATTATTTCTACTTAAATAATATAACGTGTCGCTATAATTTGTTTTTTGGAGTGTAGTAAAAGTGTTTCAAAAGTTCGTAACTTAACAACAGGTTAATTTTATAAGTTGACAAATTTTCAGTGTCTTAGTTTTTTATTTAATCTTTGAAAGAGAATAAATTCAGTTTAGTGATAGTTCATATTACAGTGAGAAATATTTAAAGTGCGTTTTTTCAGAAATTTGGGTAATTTAAATGATACTTAACACCTTAGTAAACTGGGTGTATGCAGTTGGTCTGGTAAAAAGGACTTGAGCTGCAATCGGATTCAAATTTCAATTGTTTGGGCTTCTGGCATCTTTTTCAATTTAATCGGAGCAATTTATTCATTTCTTTTTTGATTTAAATGGTCTTCGACATCAGTTAAATGGTTTCAGTCATCGTCTGCTTCCTTCTCGTTCATTTGTGGTAATTTGGTTTACTTTTATAACATTTTAAATTAAATATTTGGTTGTTCAAAATTTGGCTTCTGTTCTCCAAGAGCGTCGCTTTATGAGTAACAATATTCAACGGTAATTCCATCCCTAATGGCAGTTGCCATGGTTACTAATTAAATCTGATTGGTTAATCTGGCTATAAATCCATTGTTATCAAAATTTGAATTCTTTTCAAAATCCTTGTATATCTTCTGATTGCTTTCATTCCGTTATCTTCCTTCCTAAGTCTTAATTATTATCACTGTTATTTGTATTTTCTTCCAAAGATTATTTTGGTATCCCACAAGATTGGGTTATTTCATGTTTTATAATTTTACAATTATTTTAATATTTCCTAATTACATTTCTCTTTTGATTTAAGTCCTTAATCTAATTTTTTGCTTTTAATAAAATTTACAATTTATCCTTGGTTGATTATTCGCCTTGGATTTGTTAATTACTTTGTTATTTTCATACAATTTGTATTTGTTGGTGTTTGACAGTTATGCATTTCTTAAGCCTAAGTAGCCATTACTGATTTTTACTTATTTCATATACATTACATCTCATTTTAGCCTAATGCTTTATTTTGTTCTTATAACTGGTTTTGTTACCTATTGATGTGTTTTGGTTCTGTTTTTGTGTTATTTGTATGTTACTACTATTTTATACATCATGTATTGCTAATTATTTACTAACTGGTTTTCTCGTTTTCTAAGTCATATATTGCTTTACTTTCTTACTTATTTAATCCGCCAATGTCAACAATATGGCTATTATTTACTATTTTTTATCACATAAAATACAACATTTAGGTCTATGGTTGGTATAATTACCCCAGCCATATCCTATTCATAAATTTGCTTAAACAATTATTTAACAATTAGTAGGTAATATTGGTGTACAATTCATTACATTTTATTTTATTTTGGTGGGCGATAAACACCCTTACCTCTTTTGAACTTACTTCAATAATTATCCCTTATAACATGGGTGTTTATTGATTGTTTTAAACTTCTTAATTTATAAATAATTTTTACCTTCACTCCATGGTAACACTATCTGTTTACTCTTTCATGGGATTCTCACCTTTAAATACTATTATATACTTTTAAACTTTACAATAAGATTCTTTTCTAATCAATACAGTTAACATCGCTCTTCAGTGTTCATTACTTCTTAATTAATTGTTTATTTTAAATACTATTCGTAACAACTTTCTTAAATATTATTATTGTTCACTATTAAACCTTTAGTGTTTGTTATTTTTACTAAGTGTTTATCTTAGCTTTCACTATTTTTCCTATTGCTATCATTGACAATATTTTTATTTACTCATCACCTTCACTTTTAAATTATCTTGTGTTTATTATAATTTATTTAGTGTTTTTTCTCTATCATTTTACTTTAGGGTTTTTTCACTTTCACTATGGGCACTTCTTAAACTTTTTATTTTATTTAAGTGTTTATTAGTGGGTAATCCCTATCATTACTTTTCTTTGTCACTTAGTTATTTTCATTTTATTTCTCACTATCTCAATATCTCTCTCTTTCTTTACACATATTATTTATACTTACTAAGTTCATGTCTTTCTCTATTTCTTACTTACATATACATCTAATTCTTGGGTTAGTGTATTTTTATTTATCGGGTTTTATTAATTATTAATTACATTTGTCACTTATTCAATACTAATATTTATCTAAATATCACTATTGTTTGACGACTCGGAACACTAAGTTTTTTATAAGTAAAATCGTAAAGATTTACCTTACAGCCTAAACCGGCTTTCACCTTTAGAAGGCTTCATCAGAGGCTGCCGTAGGTAGCGCTGTCCGTCTTGTTGTTGGCGACGGGATAGTTTTCCGAAAGATCGATGCTGTGTGTGTGTGGTGAGATGTGTTTGAATAATGCGTGCGATTTGAATTGTGTCTGTTCGTTTAGGATGTCGTTTTTATTTGTTTTTGTGTGTTTGTATATTTCTAATTGTTCTAGAGTGTCTAGTTTTCGGCCTTTTGTGTGTACGTGTAGAATGTTCATGTTATTGTCGATGTTTTTATATGTGTGGTTTGCTTCAATGAGGTGGTTTGCAAAGGTGGATTCTGTAGTGGTGTGGAGTGCCTTTGTGTGTTCAATGTATCTCTGTTTGAAGCTACGTCCTGTCTGGCCTATGTAGAATTTATTGCAATTTGAGCAATTTAGCTTGTATACACCGGGTTTAGCATTATTCGAACACATCTCACCACACACACACAGCATCGATCTTTCGGAAAACTATCCCATCGCCATCAACAACACGGATAGCGCTACCTACGGCAGCCTCTGATGAAGCCTTCTAAAGGTGAAAGCCGGTTTAGGCTGTAAGGTAAATCTTTACGATTTTACTTATAAAAAACTTAGTGTTGAGTCGTCAAACAATAGTGATATTTAGTTAAGTAACGGACACATCATGGACAACGAAATCCAAGAATCTAGGTATTTATCTTTTATATTGGTTCTTTACCGGTTTCGTTTCCTTTATGATATTTGATTGTATCATTTCTCCCTTCTCTATTCTCTACTATTTGTCTGTGTTTTATCACCTTGTTTCATTTTATTTCCTTTATAATTGGTTGGTTCCATTTTTATTTTCATTTTTCTTCTCCTTCACTTCTCATCTTGTTTCCTTTTATTTTGGTTCTTATCTGGCCAATCTCTGGGGCTGGGTCGAAGTCGTTTGTCTGTCAGTCTAGTCTGTGAGTTTCTTTAATAATCACTTTTAGTTTATAATTCTTCCTCCTTCTTTCTTAATTACATTTTATCTCCTTATTCTCTTCATTATTTATTTATTAAAATATATTACTTTTTAGCATTTATTACATACTTATAGTTATCAAATATGATCTGAATTTGGCGATGTTATAATATACCTCAGAGAATGCAAAAAACACAACAGCGTATACAGAACACTTAATAGTTTAGATTATGTATATCAGATAGATTGTACAAAAATCGTTGCACAGAAACCCACAATTGTATGTCTCAACTCTTAGTTTGTTTATTTACAGTCATAGCAACATCTGTTTATATTATTTATAAACATCGATACTGCGCCGTTTAGGCCCCAGGTTAAAGACCTATAAAGACCCTACGGTATCGTTAGAGCCGTTTAAAGGACATACATAGATTAGATTGTATGTCTCAACTCTTAGTTTGTTTATTTACATTCATAACAACAGCTATTTATATTTATTTATAAACATCGATACCGGGATTGTATGTCTCAACTCTTAGTTTGTTTATTTACATTCATTGCAACAGCTATTTTATATTATTTATAAACATCGATAAGATCTATTCTTTATGAACATAATTAAAATTAACGTTTTAATTTCAAATAAAAAATATTTTTTTTAAATATTTGTTGCTGGGTGACAGAGTTATAACAATAGCAATTGTTGTGTGAATATTTAAATCTACATGAATTAAAATGTATATTTAAAAGACCCTATGGTTTAGGCCTTAGGCGATTTTTGCGGAAAATGAGACCTAGCCCAATCGATTTTTAGTGTCCAAATACGCTTAAGTACCAAATTTTGAGAAAATCGTTAGAGCCGTTTCCGAGAAAATAAGGACATACATACAAAGTTGCTCGCTTAATAGTATAAGATAATGCTGAAAACACTGACAATTTATTTATGGAGGAATTACTGCTAGTCACTTGGTGTGAGTGGTAAAAAAACAGAACTTTCAAAGTATGGGGGTCTGTTGGTATATTTGAGTTTATTGTACTTGGTGAATATGAGTTGGAAGGGTAATATACCAACACAGAATGACTGACGAAAAAGTAGTTCCATATTCTGGATAATTACAGAGGGATCTCTATCTTGGACACCACATACAAATTTATGTGAGAATAATAACTGGAAGATTAAACCAATAGGAGAGGTGTTGCTGTCTGACGAGTAGAACGTAGATTGGTTTCAGGAGTGAAAGATCCTGTGTAGATGCAGTTTCATATTAAGACAAATGATAGAAAAAAGAATTTCAAGCTCATTTTTGCTTGTATAGATATTGTAAAGGCTTTTGATAATGTCAAGAGATCATTGCTGTGGAAAGTTATGGGCCTGAAAGTTGAGGTTTCCCATAACATGTAATTGCTCTACTACAAAGCTTGTACAACAGAACATCTGTTACTTTAGATTTTAATGGTAGCAAGGGTGCCCTATTTCACCAACAATTTCTAACATCTATGTAGACAACATGTTTCAACCATGGAAGGCACAATTCGACTTTGAAATACTCCTTTGTGGCAATATTTATTTGAGTTCCATATTCAACACAGATGATAGTCATTATTCAAGAGTCATTTCTTGCAAGGATACGGGTTGCGACTCTCTGCTTGGTAACCAAAGACCACGACTCCCTTTGGTATCTTCATTCTTATCCCATTAGAATGAAGATAGTTGTTGAACACAATCAAATCTTAGAACAGGTTTGTGCTTTTAACTATTTGGGATGCAGTATCTCATTTTACTGCCACAGAGATTGGGATAAGAAATTGTCAAGGTTCCGAAGAATCTGTTGTACAATTTATAGTGCTTTGTAGCTGGCTACTCCAACACTGGCTATTCCAACCTTTCTATATGGTTGTGAGGTGTGATCCTCATGAAGAAGGAGGGGAGGAAGATTCAGGCTGCAGAAATGAAGTTCCTGAGGGGTACTCCCTCATAGGCAAGAAATGTAATGAGTAAATCAAACAGGAGTTAAAAATGAGATTATCAAGGAGCATAGGAGGAAATGATTGAACATTTAAACCACTTGTCACTTAAAAGGCTACCAGAAGCAGTTTTAGCATACCAGCTGATTGGAAGGAGAAATGTTGGCAGACCATGGAGGATATGAGTCCTGGAATAGACCAAATAGGGGCTGTTCCATGGAGTGCAGATACTGATCATGACATTTTGATGAACATTTCTATGTGAGACCAAAAGCATGCAGATTGTTAAAAAAGTATTGTAGGATGAGACGTATGTTGGGAATGGATTCAGTGAAGTCCCGTTTAACAATAGACTGTAGAACTTCCTTGGCTGTTCATGTAACTGCTGATTCTTCACTTGTGCCGTACTTTGTTCGGCGCTCGGGAAATGCGAGCTCGGTTGCAGGGGCATGTAACTTTCTTTTAAAAACTGGCGCGTTCCCGACGTCATGCAATGCCCCGGTATCGCGTCGTCGCTGAGTGCACGTAAACGGCTTGTTGGTAGCGGTGACGAGGATTCAGTTGGCCGGCCCAGCTGTTGTGCGCACTAACCTGCATTCATGCAAGCTTTCGTTGGTAGAAATTGAGTTGTAATCGGCCTCTTTTCTGTTCCAACCCTCACCGAGGAAGTCTCTCTGGCCTCAATTGACGGCACCCAATCTGTTCTGCCCGTTCGAAGTACTACACTATGACAAGATAGATTAAAGCAAGCTCCAGGTATGCATTTAGGTCTAATATGAATCAACTATTAACCACAAAATATTTTGTGTTACAGCTTTTCTTAATAAACGGTAACTTGTGTGTGCGTGAGTGTTAGCCATGAATTAGGGTATTAAATTAAATTCACGATTGAATTAACTTACAATTGAAATGAATGTAGCTTACTGACCCGATTAAAGCAATGTAAAAAAAATGGTAAAAGATATCTTACACTCAGCTGCCTTTTAGTGCTTGTTAATAAGAATAGTATAGGTAGAAAAGAATTTCATGGTCGTAAAAGGAATACTCAAACAAAACCAGTTTATTAAACGTAATAAGGCACATCTTGTGGTCCGAGCAAATTTTTAATAAGAATAAGTGGTGAAGCGTTTCTGGTACTCTGCTAAATATTAAAGTGTGTGTTCTCCATATTATAATGGTGGTGTGTGTGCGCGAGCTGTGATGATATTATGTTCTTTATGACACCCTATACAGCATATTGCCTGTCTTAGGTGCTCGACCAATGGCGAAATGGGTGTCGGGGTTGGACGAACATCTCTCAACCCCTCGTGCAGAGATGTTAAATGAGCCATGAGATGCCGTCAGTTGTGACACAGACACACACTTGGAGGAATTCTGCCCCCAGGAGTTTCCAGTTCAAACTACACGCTACAGCCTAGCCACAGTGCCGCTTAGTTACATCGGACTATCCAGGTGTGATCTTTCTGTATTTACATTACACTATTTCATCTACCACAATACTGTAAATCGGCAGACGCTCTTAGAAACAGACTTATGATACCCCACGTTTAACTTGCACAAGATCTGCAAACACACACACGTTAAGTTTTGTGCCTGCATGTGTGGACATTGCATACAACTAAGCCTTATGTAATCTTTTATAACTTTCTTATACTATGAAAGGGAATTGCACACACACATGTACGTGCATGAACAGCTCTACGTAGCTTAGAGCTGCTAAGTTTTTCCCTTTTTTTTTTTGATGCGTTCTATGTATCTGAGTTTTAGTTATGTCCTGCTTGGTCATGTACTGCCGTGTGGGCATAATTCAGGACTGGGGGTGTCTGATTTTCTTCATGTATTGTGGCTTAAACTATGATCATGACTTAATTCTCGGAGTTTTGCTTCAAAATTATTGAAGATGTATTTACTTATAAATTTTCGAGTCAATTTGTTCTGTTGGGGGCAATTCAGTTTCCTGTGTTATTCGAATTCTCATCTTAGAGGTGATTTAACTGTGTGAACTCCTAAGCTCGGTTTTGTTTGTATGTATATATATATTTGTAAGTTTAATGGGAAGGGTTATTGTGAGAAGGTAGGTACAGGAATTGTGGATGTGTGTTATATGTATTATGTATGTGTTTGTGTGTCATTTTCAATGGGGGGGAATGTGACAAAATTAATGATGTGATAGCACATGTGCTGAAGGAATTATAGAAAGGGCTAGCCAATTTAACTTTAAACTTTAAATATCACTTTAAAATTTCAATATTACATATTAAAAACAAATTATTATAATGTTTATCTTGGACATAGTGTTGCAAAGTGTAGCAAATTTAACTTTAAACTTTAAATATCACATAAAAAAAAGGTTATAAGGTTGTCTTGACATAGTGTTGCATCCACTCTTTTACAGCCACTGAATTAAGCAGTCGCTCACAATATTATACTGTGTAGAATAACGATATGTATGTAATGAAGTATGACAGTCAATTTTTGATTTAAGGGGATTATGGATATCCCTTAGTTGATTATGGTCAATTATTATCAGTCGGTAATGAAGTGATGCATACATAGAGATGTAAAAGTATTTCCATTATACTCAGTGGCTATTATTCAATTATACTTTGTGATATCATATATGTGACTGGACGCTAAATAAATTTCACACTTGTTTTGTTAATAGAGTTTTTCATTTGCAAGGCCTGTCATCCATCCAGTGGACATGTCTGAAATCGTAGCTTGGGTCTTTGCACACTTTATGCTTCCTCTAGGTTCATCACCTAGTTTTAAATTTTATGTCTCTCCCCTTTAAAAAAAAAAAAAAAAAAAAATCAAATCAAATCAAAAAAATTACATAAAACTTTATAAAATAAAAGGGGGGTTTCAAATGGTAGATCAGAGTGTGGTTATGATTCTATGGATTTATATAATCTTATGCATTCTGAATATGTAGTAAACAAACATTATTTCAGCACTTAATTCCTTGAATTTTGGAGGTTTTAGAATCTGTGGGACTTGCATTTATTGATGTTAAATAAAACTTGGTGCGGCTACAGGCATGTCAGCTGGTGTTGGGACTTGCAAATTATTGTGTCCAAATTATTTTTTTTTGATCTGAGTCAAAGATATTTAAAGAAGAAGTTAATCGCAATTTTTAACAGTTTAATAAAGTAAATAATCTGGATAGCAGGCTATTTTATAAGAAATGAACAGGGGTTGATTAAATTTAATATGATTTAAAATGTGTTAGTGTTTAAGTATAATTACTCTGTGATGCTGAGTGTAAGGTAGGTGTTGAAATGGGTTATAATTGTGTGGTTAATAGTACTGAGCATGAAAGTGAGCTAATTAGTATTACTCCATCATACACTGGGAGCTTAGAAAAATTATGAACATGATCAGGGGCCGTCGGTACTTGTCTGTTTTGGTTAGGACTTGTTCTGTGATAGAGAGAACGTGTCTTTATAGCACCCCCGTTATGTAGTGATTTTGCTTATTGAGGGCATTCTATTTTGGGTCACATTGATTTATGAACGCGGTTATGGTCCGACCAGATGTCGTGGTGTTGTTATGTATTGTTGAATCCTGTTGGATATATTGGAAGTTGGGGCACATTGTGATGCACCAATTTCAATATGAATTGATCCTGGAATTGCTGGAACAGCATTGAGGGGTGTTTATTTGGATGTTATGTGTATTTTTGTGGATTGTGTATGGTGAGTTAGATTTGTAGTCTTGTGTTGTTGTGTTCTCTTCTGGGCATTTCAAGTAGCTCTCTGCCTTTATTATACACCCATCTCGTCGCGTCGCTAGAGCACTCTGGGGCTGCTCAAAGGAAGTAGAGTACTTGAGTTTTTTTCCTGATTCTTTGTGACTATGTTTTGTAAGTTAGGTTTGTGTTAGGTGTTTCGTGGGAATTTTGTTTTATTGTTGTGTGTTGTGAATTGTGCAATTCTGGCGGCGGTATGCTATCAGGGATTGCCCCACCCCATTTCAGGCGTTCTCCAGAAACTTTCGGTGTTGGATGGAGTAGATAAGGACAGGTTGTTGGTCTTCTTGGACCTGGTCCTGCAGTTGGCAGATTTCCCGGGTGTGTCCAATGAGGAGGTCTTGTCCCTTATATACCTGTATTGCTGGGGTTCATTGGCAGGGTTGGTCACCAACACTCTGCGTCGGGGCGGCAGTGTCGACGCTTTCCATGGGGAAGTGTTGGATTTCTTCATACCCCATCGACAACGTGCCCAGCTTAAGTTTGATTTATTCTGTCGCCTACAGGCCAACGGAGAGGCGTTAGGGGACTTCGTGCACGATATACGGAAAGCTGCCCAGGTATTAAGGTTGGGGTTGCCCGAGAGGGAGGTCATACAAGCAATTCTGGAAGGACTGAATCCCCAAGAGAGATCCCGGCTGGTTTTCGCAGAGCCTCCACGTTCTTTTGCGGACCTGGACCGGTGGTGTGCGCATGCCAGGAGGGTCCAGGAGAATGATGAGTCCCGGGGAAGAGCTGCTAAAGATGTCCAATGCTCCAGTGGTTTATTAGGAAAAGCTAAAGAAGACAAACATGGCGGTTGGTGGAGAACACAAGAAACTGTAAGAAAAACTGAATATTACGGAAGTAATGGAGGCTGCAAGGGGGTGGCAAGTGTGAGGACGGTAACAACAGTTACAGTAGAGAAAGCAAATAAGGATGAATTTAACAGGGGAAGAAGAAATTATATTAGTAAACCAACATCGGCAAGTAGGGAGCTGGTAGCAAGGCGTTATTCCTATTTGGAGAGAAAAGAAACTTTAAACGTTTCAGATGAAGTCCAAGTGCCTAAGAGAGTAGTGGATGAAGAAGGTGAAGCGGAAGAAGAAAAGCAGAATAACTTCTGTGGATCAATACAAGAGAACAAGGACACGTCTGTTAACATTGAATTGCAGGACTCAGAGAGGACGTCATGGTTGAATCCAGATGCCGCAGAGTTTGTTCCGGTATCCCCATCTCGGTTCGTGAGGGATCCAGATCCTGTAACATCATCATCGCCTACGCAGGGATATGAGAAGTCACTTGATGGTGGAGCTTTACCATCGCCAGTAGTATTTAATTTAGACATTGCACATGGACCTGGACAGCTGGATTCCAGGGTGGGAAATGTTGAGGACGCTATAGTTGCTGGAGGTGGTCAAGGAGAGGAATCGAAGGAAGAGGCAGAAGAGCGGTCTGCAGATGCTGCGCAGGGGAGTATAGTTGTAAGTGTTAGGGAGACTGAAGAATCTGAGTTTGCAGATGGACACAGGGATGTCCAGGCTGCAAGAGTTTCTGAGGTTGCAGGTGGACAAGGGGATGTCCATGCCGCATGTGTTGTGGAAGGAGATGAGGTAGAAGTTGAGGAGAAATTTGGTGGCAGGGTTGTGGAGTGTGTGAGTGAGAATGATGTAGTAGGTGAAGATGTGCAGACGCCTTCTGTAGGTAGTGCGGAGGATTCCGAAGAACGAAAAGGAGCTTCGTGTGGACCGGAGGAGCAACTAGAGGATGAAGATGTGCAGTGTTCAGATGGTGGTAGTGGACGTGATGGCGATGATGTTGATGATGAGGAAAATTTAAATTATGATCATGAACGTGTTGATGAAAAGGAGGACGAAAATGAGATTGGTGAGGAGCTGGGTGAAGATGCTGTTGAAGATGGATCAGACGAGCAACGGGAAGATGGTGAGAAGGTGCAGTGTCGTGATGGTGATTTGGATTATGGGGATGAACAAGGGGAAATTGTAGAAGAGGAAAAAGAAGGGTTGGAAGAAAGAGAAGCAGGAAAGGCAGAAGCAGAGGAGTTAGATGATGAGGATAATCCAAAGTGGAGTGAAAGTAGCGAGGTAAGTTGCCTTGATTCTGATTCAGAGGAAACCAACCAGTACAGCTCAACACGAGATAATTTCTCAGAGACTGGTGTCCGAAAGGAACGAGTACCCAAGGTCCGTCACAAAAAGGTGAGAAGCGGTTAACGGGTAGCGGGTAGATGTTCCCCACAGTCCCAGTGGTGTTCGTCTACTTCAGGGATGCGCCCCTGCCTACGCGAGCCTTGGTTTTCTCCACTCATCCTTATTCTCGGAGGGAACCATGTCCTTACCCTTAGTCCTAGCTATCGACCTTTTAATGATCCTTCCCCTTTTCATCTTCCTAATTTTCCTACTCCTCCCCTTAAAAAAAAAAAAAAAAAAAAAAAAAAAAATGGAGAAAAGAAAAAAGAGAAATCAAAAGGAGAAAGTTAGAGGGTGTCCCCTTAGATTGTCGTGGTCTTGGAGATTGTCAGTGTCCCCGTTTGGAGAAGTTATGTGGTGTTGTTCTATTGTTGTAGATTGATTGGTGGTTAGTGTAGGGTCCGTGCCATGCCGCATTCCCCGGTTGATTTCCCTGGTGTTTTTTTTGTGGGTTGAGAGTGGTTTGTTTAGACGGTGCCATGGAGAAGTAAACCCCCCCTTGTTAGTTACGGTATTTGAAGTAAGAGTAAATGATGGGATTGATGTTCACGTGCCCTCTGCGCGGTCTTCTCTGCCTTGTTAATCGGGTCCGCCCACCCTAGTGTGGGGAAGTGGGCCAGTCATGTGTCAAGGATTGATGATGCCTTGTTTTGCTGCACATGGCTGGTCGGTCCACGAGGTGCCTGTCGAAGTGGTGCTCACATATCAAGGTCTGTAGCACCTTGTTGGCCTTCGGGCATGAATATGTGAGTACCAGTAGAGGTAGGTGGTGGTCACCAGAGAGGGTGACGTGTTGGGGCAGTCCCCAGAGGTCGGCATGGTGGAGAGGACTCGCGTGGGGATGGTCGCAGTGTGGTGGAGATTTTCAGTCCTGGGAAGGGGGGGATAGAAGTCAATGGTTCTGGTGGCAAAGGGGTTTGTTCCATTGTAGATGTTGTTTGGTTCCTGGGTCTCAGTTGTTGAGTTAGGGGGCCTTGGTGGTCAGTACTCAGAGCTGGCGTCTGCGATTCTTGTCTTTCTCCTTTTCTTTTCTGTTCCTTATCTCTGCATGCGGATCAGGGCCCGGCGAACATGCAGGACGCACATTTACACCTTCTCTTTCAGACACACACACTGGCATAACTTACATTTCTTCCTTCTGCTTCTTTCGTTTTCCTGAGACACTGAACCCACCAAGAGCGAATGGAGGTCTGAGGCTTCCCAGGAATCCTGCAGCAGTCGTGGTCGAGACCTTGTTTAGTTTTGAGGCAACCATGTTGCCCTTTTGGGGTGAGGGTGTGCCGTACTTTGTTCGGCGCTCGGGAAACACGAAGCTCGGTTGCAGGGACATGTAACTTTCTTTTAAAAACTGGCGCATTCCCGACGTCATGCAATGCCCTGGTATCGCGTCATCGCTGAGTGCACGTAAACGGCTTGTTGGTAGCGGTGACGAGGATTCAGTTGGCCGGCCCAGCTGTTGTGCGCACTAACCTGCATTCATGCAAGCTTTCGTTGGTGGAAATTGAGTTGTAATCGGCCTCTTTTCTGTTCCAACCCTCACCGAGGAAGTCTCTCTGGTCTCAATTGATGGCACCCAATCTGTTCTGCCCGTTCGAAGTACTACACTATGACAAGATAGATTAAAGCAAGCTCCAGGTATGCATTTAGGTCTAATATGAATCAACTATTAACCACAAAATATTTTGTGTTACAGCTTTTCTTAATAAACGGTAACTTGTGTGTGCGTGAGTGTTAGCCGTGAATTAGGGTATTAAATTAAATTAACGATTGAATTAACTTACAATTGAAATGAATGTAGCTTATTGACCCGATTAAAGCAATGTAAAAAAAATGGTAAAAGATATCTTACACTCAGCTGCCTTTTAGTGTTTGTTAATAAGAATAGTATAGGTAGAAAAGAATTTCATGGTTGTAAAAGGAATACTCAAACAAAACCAGTTTATTAAACGTAATAAGGCACATCTTGTGGTCCGAGCAAATTGTTAATAAGAATAAGTGGTGAAGCGTTTCTGGTACCCTGCTAAATATTAAAGTGTGTGTTCTCCATATTATAATGGTGGTGTGTGTGCGCGAGCTGTGATGATATTATGTTCTTTATGACACCCTATACAGCATATTGCCTGTCTTAGGTGCTCGACCAATGGCGAGATGGGTGTCGGGGTTGGACGAACATCTGACAACCCCTTGTGCAGAGATGTTACATGAGCCATGAGATGCCGTCAGTTGGGACACAGACACACACTTGGAGGAATTCTGCCCCCAGGAGTTTCCAGTTCAAACTACACGCTACAGCCTAGCCACAGTGCCGCTTAGTTACATCGGACTATCCAGGTGTGATCTTTCTGTATTTACATTACACTATTTCATCTACCACAATACTGTAAATCGGCAGACGCTCTCAGAAACAGACTTATGATACCCCACGTTTAACTTGCACAAGATATGCAAACACACACACGTTAAGTTTTGTGCCTGCATGTGTGGACATTGCATACAACTAAGCCTTATGCAATCTTTTGTAACTTTCTTATACTATGTAAGGGAATTGCACACACACACACACACACACACACACACACACACACACACACACACACACACACACACACACACACACACACACACACACACACACACACGTACCTGCATGAACAGCTCTAAGTTTTTCCCTTTTTTTTTTAATGCGTTCTATGTATCTGAGTTTTAGTTATGTCCTGCTTGGTCATGTACTGCCGTGTGGGCATAATTCAGGACTGGGGGTGTCTGATTTTCTTCATGTATTGTGGCTTAAACTATAATCATGACTTAATTCTCGGAGTTTTGCTTCAAAATTATTGAAGATGTATTTACTTATAAATTTTCGAGTCATTTTGTTCTGTTGGGGGCAATTCAGTTTCCTGTGTTATTCAAATTCTCATCTTAGAGGTGATTTAACTGTGTGAACTCCTAAGGTCGGTTTTGTTTGTATGTATATATATATTTGTAAGTTTAATGCGAAGGGTTATTATGAGAGGGTCGGTACAGGAATTGTGGATGTGTGTTATATGTATTATGTATGTGTTTGTGTGTAATTTTCAATGGGGGGGAATGTGACAAAATTAATGATGTGATAGCACATGTGCTGAAGGAATTATAGAAAGGGCTAGCCAATTTAACTTTAAACTTTAAATATCACTTTAAAATTTCAATATTACATATTAAAAACAAATTATTATAATGTTTATCTTGGACATAGTGTTGCAAAGTGTAGCAAATTTAACTTTAAACTTTAAACATCACATAAAAAAAAGGTTATAAGGTTGTCTTGACATAGTGTTGCATCCACTCTTTTACAGCCACTGAATTAAGCAGTCACTCACAATATTATACTGTGTAGAATAACGATATGTATGTAATGAAGTATGACAGTCAATTTTTGATTTAAGGGGATTATGGATATCCCTTAGTTGATTATGGTCAATTATTATCAGTCGGTAATGAAGTGATGCATACATAGAAATGTCAAAGTATTTCCATTATATTCAATGGCTATTATTCAATTATACTTTGTGATATCATATATGTAACTGGACGCTAAATAAATTTCACACTTGTTTTGTTAATAGAGTTTTTGATTTGCAAGGCCTGTCATCCATCCAGTGGACATGTCTGAAATCGTAGCTTGGGTCTTTGCACACTTTATGCTTCCTCTAGGTTCATCACCTAGTTTTAAATTTTATGTCTCTCCCCTTTAAATAAAAAAAATAAATAAAATAAAATAAAATCAAAAAAATTACACAAAACTTTATAAAATAAAAGGGGGGTTTCACACTGGCATTAGTAGCACATGCATGTCATTGAAATGTTTTTTTACTTCTTGCGTCACTTCTTCTTTATCAAAGTCATTATATATAAGGTAAGCTTTTCTACTACTGATTTAAATGATTATCAGAGGCTTACATGAAGAGTTTTGATTGTACAATATTAAATCGATTCATAATTGTTTCAGGTAACCTGTTCTCTGAAACAAAAAGCTTAACAGGGGTAAAAGGGAACAAACAATTTTCATTATAGTGTATACAATGGAAATAATGAATTCCAGTGAAGCTCTCTTGGAACTTATACAGCTCCCTCTCCCAAGTGGAAGGGGCCTGGGGTGGACTGCCCCCTATGCCTTCCACTGTAGAATAAAAAAATTAATTTTCTGGATTTATATTGAACGACTCATCCTCATTTAAGATGAAACTGATGAAAAATGATACGTATGAAATGCATATTGAAATGAATGGAACCATCTAGAACAGCCGAGAGCGTCCTCCACCCGCCAGTAGTGCAAGTGTTGCTTCAGTCAATGGTGCGCTCAAGTACGTTTCAGAGTACGCTGGAGAACACTTGAAATACGCAGTAGCTGGGACACCACTTTGAGGATGGAAAAAATTTCTAGAAGACGTGCACTGCCTATAAAAAGCCATAGCAGCTGGCTGTCAATTAGCGCGGATCGAGTGTTTTTAGATGTATTGTAGCAAAGTGTTGTGTTATAATTAGTGTGGAATTATTATTTATAGTTATTATTATTGCATTTGGACAAATTTTACTTGAATTGTTGTGACTATTTTGTTGATTACAAATTATTAATTGTGATAATTAAAGCCAGTTATTAGTGACTTCTTTGGTGTCTTGAATTTTCTTTTCCACTGTACCATACGATGATCAGTTAGACTGTCGTAACAATATTGTGAATACATTATCAGATTATAAAACAGAAGTACTTGACAATAGACGCCAAAAGAGAAAAATTAGAAGCATTTAGGCTATGCCTTGTGTTTAGGCTGGTGTCCTGTTGTATCAAGTGCAATACTCTGTCCATGTACAGAGCATGTTGAGTGGCAAGAAAGCAAGGACCCTGTGTAATTCATTGTAACTTTTTTGTTTGTTACTGGATGCCAGTGGTGGCTGGTGTTGTCAAGGAGATAGAGTTGCAATGTTTTCATGAACATAGGGAAACTGCCATTTTTTATATTTCTCATGATGTTAACGCAATTACGAGTGTAGAAGTCACATACTATGGTTAAGACAAAATATTTTTAGCGTACATAATTTTACAAAAATATCAAAAGTTATCAGTTAAAAAAATTTAATGTTAAATTTGTTCTTGGATTTTGTTGTCCAAGACGTGTCCGTTACTTAACTAAATATAATTAATTCACTACCGACTCGGAACACAAGTTTTTTATGGGTAAAAACGTAAAACTTTTGTTTTTTACCTATACCAGGCTATAAGATAAAACTTTTATGTTTTTACCCATAAAAAACTTTATGTTCCGAGTTGGTAGTAAATTAATTATGTTTAGTTAAATTTGTAGTCTAAGTGCTAATTGTAAATGCATATTTGCAATAATGAAATACAAATTTTATAGTTGCAAACCTCATAGTTATAAGATTTAGTATATTTATTCAGGTGTTGGTCACACTGTACTCTAAATTATGTAATACTGCCAGTGGTGGCTAGTTAAGTGTTATTGTACATCTTGATTCACAGAATTTACACTCATACAAAGAACACAATAGGCTCTACTAGTTCGTAAACACAGCACCTAAGCAAAGACAGATGGTCACTGGTGAATGATAAAATACATAGCACCTACTGGAATGTTGCAGAACTACGGCAAGCAAGATTTTCTTTGCATGTTTACATGTTGCATATAAGATTCCCATCCCTTGACAGGGAAAGCATACATTGGTTTGTCAGTGTAAAAGTTCCACATGTGACGTCACGAACACAGATTTGTCTAGGTCTTGCAACCTTTCCATGCAGTTTATGGTGAACAACTTGGTTACATAAAATGTACTGCACAAAAATGTTTTACAAAACCTGTAAGCCTTTAAGTTTTTTCTCAAAATGCTGTAGTTTGAAAAGTTTGTACACATTATGATTTTATAAATAATACATATTAAGAAGCCATTTTTTTTTCTGGGGGTTGTGCAACCTTGCTACCCTATCACCATCCATTACTGGTGAATGCACGTTAGTAAGTTTTAGTGATATCATTTAGTTATTACTGATCTCAACATTATATTTAGTGACTAATGTACAGCTATATTTCAGTTTCTTTAATTGTACACATTTTTAATTATTAGTTTTATCTCCACATGGATACATAAGTCACGTTCCTTTGTAGTTGAAGAACTGTGCCTTATGACTATTTTGAATATACTTGAGAAGTGTCTTTGGATTTTATGTGTACCTGTGTACTAAGTTGTGTAACTCTCCCTCTAGCTTACTTCGGTGACTAATTCTAGAAAGCTGCTTCTGGCAAAAGAAAATAAATGATATTGAAGTGTTTAGTATTCTCACTTAGTTGGTTGTAGATAAACCACACACACACACACACACACACACATACACACACACACACACACACACACACACACACACACACACACACACACACACACACACACACACACACACACACACACACACACACACACACACACACACACACACACACACACACACACACACACACACACACACACACACATGATATGTTTGTATGTAATGCTGCAGCATTAGTTTTCTATGAATCCACCATTATTTTTGAGAATACACTTTCATCTGGTCAATGATGAGAAAATGCAAAAAAGTCATGATATTTACAAATATGAAATAACAATTGTAACGGGACAAATTATGGGGTTTATTTTTATTCCTTAATAATTGTAATGAGTGGAGTCACCCACACTGAGCCCCGGTTTTAATAACCAAGGCGTAATTTTTCAAACACCCAGTTGTCAGTCTACCCATAAGCCAGGTGAGGTGCGACAAAATTTGGGGCATCGGAATGTGGACGAGCGCGCGTGTGCCGATTTAGACAGAGTGAACGGTACGCATAGTTTTCCTTGCCGCCGCCTGCGAATAACGAGAGATCACGAGATGGACCCTCACCCAATGAAAAAGCAAGTTGCCATGCTCAGAGTGACGCTGGCCATTTTGAAGACGCTTGACTTTAGCGTCAGTCGATGAGAAACTATAGAACCGCGCGGGTCAGTGAGTGAGCGGTTCCAGTAAACAGTGTAAGAATAATTAAGTCAGTGCTCGTACGCAAAGTTAAGGTCGACCAACAAAATGTTCTTTTAACTAACATAAAACCATAATGAAAAGTGTAATTGAAACAATCTGCAACAGTAAAAAATGTTAAATGGTTTTCTAAACCTATTTTCGGAACAGAAGTGAAAGTGATTTAAGAAGTATGGGGGAACTCGGTGGATAGCGTGCACTGGGTGTAGTGAGTACAATTGCTAGCTAAGCTAGCTGGCCGGAAAGCAAGTAAAACCATAAATAGATCAAATTAGAGAGTTCAATTCAAAAGGGGTTTGAAAGAGCATGAGAGAGCGTGTGTTTTATATATATTACGAAAGTACTGGTGCGTCTTTACATACATATATAAATAATGATATAACTTATAATAATTTTTGAATACATGTTAATAGGAATAAGAAAAAATAAGTAATGATTTAACTTGTAATCTTTTTGAAGGCATGCATAAGATATGGGAGATAATTTTAATAAACAAATGTAGTAATTGAGAGTCAGTATTACTATGCCGTAAAACCCAGCAACCACTTTTGCAGGTCACGAGTTCGTACATAGAACCCTGGATCCATGTGAAGGTAAGAACTGAATGTAAATGTGGAAAGTTGAATTTTTGGGTGGTTTTAATTGTTTTAAATAATTATTAAACAGTATTGAATGTCTCAATGGCGCCTCAAACACGAACGGTTTGTATAAATTTATTATATACAAACTGTACCTACTTGTGAATGTAAAAGTGAGATTGCTAGAAGTTAAGGCAGATTACGTATAAATTACGTACAAATAAGTATTATGTTATGCTATAGTTAAGTGAGTGATAAAATAATTTTTTGAGGTAAGTGTAAGATTTTTTATATGTAAGAAGAGAATCGTTTGACTGAAAATAAGCAAATTTAAAAAGATGGAAGATAATAATGAAATGGAGATCAATGTAATTGACGTGACTGGCATGAATGAGTCAGCTGTCATGAGCGGGCTTGAAGTTCATTCAACTCCGATTGTAGGTCAAGACAATAAAGTAGACGAGTCAGATGTTACAGATGACTCGGAAGTTCAGTTAACCCCAATCTCAATTAGTAAAAATAAGAAATCTGATGACGATATAATGAGTCATACGAAAGCAGAACTCACTCCAACGACAACCAGAGTAAGAGAGTTGTCGTTGGATGATATATTTAACCTTATGCAAACAATGTCAGAAAATATGAATAGTAATTTTAATAAACAAGATGTTAAAAATGAAAGCAGATTCAATGAATTGAAAGAACACAATATAAAGCTAGAAAGTCGTTTTGATATTAGTGATGAAAAGTTTGATAAAATAAATAGTCGTTTTGACGTAAATGATACCAAATTTGAGGAAGTAAATGTTAAGTTTAATGAATTAAGGGGTGACATAAATAATATTGACGAAAAATTTGATAAGCGTTTGTATGATATGAAACAACAAAGTGTTAAGTTTGAAAATAATATTAATGAACGTCTGAATGAGATTGACAAACATGATTTTAATGGGCACATAATTACAAATAATAGTGGTGGTAGTTTAAATGCAAATAAAGTAGTAGTTGAAAAGGTAAATGAAAATAATGTTGATATAATTAAAAATGGGGTGTTAGAGAGTAAAGCTGCGAATAATGATAGTGGTGATGAAGTTTCAGTGGAAGTAGAAACTAATAATGGCGAGATAGTGAGTGTTGATGAGTTAGAGAAAGAGTGGAAAGAGAGTTTACAGGTAGAGGGGTTGCAGAGGGTAAATTTTCCCCAGGTTTATTGTGTACCAAAGTGTTTACAAGTGTTTTTGAAGGGCGAGAGTCCCTTAGTGGAAAACGATGTGTTTTCAAATTGTTCCCCGAGTTTTGTGGTGTTCCTGGAAGAGCCAGGAGGTGTTTTTATGTAGTGGTACCCTCTGCATGGAATGATAGAGAAAGTGTGAAGTGGTGTTATGATGAGAGAGAGTGAGAGTGAGAGAGAGAGAGAGAGAGAGAGAGAGAGAGAGAGAGAGAGAGAGAGAGAGAGAGAGAGAGAGAGAGAGAGAGAGAGAGAGAGAGAGTTGTTTGAGGTTGGTAGAAGGTATAAAGAGTTAAGAGTGAGAGAGTGAAGAATGAGAGAGTTGATAATTATATTGAATTCTTACATTGTTGTGAGCATGGTGCAGCAATAGATGATGATAACGTTGATAATTATATTGAATACTTACCTGTACATAGGATGGGGATATTAATAGCAGCTGATTCGGATAGTAAGGAGATGATAAAATGCTTAATTGAGACAGATAATAATACTGACGATGACAGGACCAAAAATACCAATGTAGAAAGTTTTTATGAAAGAATAATAACGTGGGATAGTCCAATAGATTATTATGTGGGTATAACGGAACAATTTAAAATATTGGATAGTTATAATAATAATAATAATAATAATAATAATAATAACAAAAGAAAAGTAATTAAAAATGAATTGTGTTATATTAAGAAGATTATTGTTTGATGATGAAGGGTAAAGAGTATTGTTAATGAACATTTAATTATGTGAGTGTAGTGGTTTTTAAAATGGACTGAATTATGAAATGATTTGTGGTAAATAATAACAGATAACAATGTGGATTGTACGTATATACTTTTGTGGTGATGTCAAAATGTATTTGTGTAATATGTTATGTTGTACTCTGTATTTTAGGCAAACAATCTATGTATGTAATAGGAATGGATTTTATAATAATAATAATAATAATATTTTACCAGACTAAATTAATAATGAGAGTAAGTGTGAATTTTATAATGAAATTAAATGAATTGTAATTGTTTTGAATCATGGAATCAAAGTAACTTAGTGTTTTAGGAACTAATTGAATTAAATAATTGGAGATTAATTAATTAATTTAAAATGTTGTATAGATGAATTTTGGTAATAAATTTAAATTTTTTTCTGAGATTTAAACTTTATAATAAATAGTAAACGAACATAAACTGTGTTTAGGTATTAAGTTATATTGTTATTATAAGGTATCAGAAGGTACATATGGTTATGTACATTATACTTGTTGCGATAAATGTTTATAGTTGGGAGTCTATGACAGTAATCATGTTTTTATTTGATCAAATGATTGAATGTTTAAGTAGAACTTTTATAATGAAATTGAAGTAAAGTAAAATGTTTTAATAATGAAATTAAATGAGTTTGAAAGAATTTAACGTAGGGAAGGTGTGTAATTTTTGGTAAAATTTAAATTTGAAATGTTTATGTTAATGTAATGATGTTAATGTAATGATGTTAATGTTCACGTTAAGTGTTTATTATGTTGTATATGTTGATTATGTAAGTGTAGGGATCTAAAACATGTATGTAGCGTATTTTGCATGTGATTCCCCACTTTTGGGCGATCACGGCATCACCAAACCCTGACCGTGGATTTGGATTATTCTCAAAATTGGTGACTTTAGAAATTAACTGGGGGGTGAATTAGGGGAATCACCATAACTATGGAACAGCGGCTAACCATCGAATGGGATGGTAGACTGTCTTAAGGGCATATAACTATTTTTTAGTAGGATTACTGGTGTCCTCGGACATCAGTAATGCCGAATGTTTTGTAACGCCGAAGCAAGAACGGTGTAGGCAGTGTCTACACCCTAAAAAATTTCAGTTCTTGTGAAAGCAAATGGGCGCTACAGTCCAACATCATTAAGCAATAGAGTGTGTGCAAAAGGAGCTGGCCGTTACAAGCAAGGGGCATAGATATAGCATCTATGCAAGGAGGTAAATGCCTCATCCGGGTTTCCAGAAGGTGATTTACCCAACTGTAACTGGGTTGGGGGGGGGAAATTATAAAATGACGTGGAAGGAGGTGTAACTGAATATTCAGTTAGGAATTACTTGACTGTAATCATGGTAAAATCGAATTTGCTTTGCTCTGATTAGAGAGGTTGTTATTGATGTGACTCAATTACTGTTCTGTAATGGTTATGCTTTGTGTTGTATTCAAAGAAAGTTAATTTTCAATGATGGTGGTTAAAGAGTTATTAATGAACATTCAGGGATGAGAGTTAATGGTTTTAAATACTGGACTCAATACTGTAATGATTTTATGGTTAACAAGAACATTTAATGAAGTATATTATAGATAATTTTTTGTATTTGGTTTACTTGTGTTAAAGGTACTTAGAGTAAGGTTATGTACATGGGCTGATAAGACATCAGCTGATGCATGGTGTAATCGGTATATGATTGTAATTGATTTGATGATAGTAATGTTTTTTTATTTTTTAATAATTGTCAACATATATTATCCTCAAAATTAAATTCATTTAATTTGTTTAAAAGATAGAAATGTTGGTAGTAAATTGTTTTGATTAGTTTTGATTTGAAGGTTACAAAAATGATAGATAAATTATATTATGAAGTAAATAAATACAAGATGAAATTAAATTAACTGAATAATTTTGAATAATACCATTAAAGTAATTAATTGAAAGAGATGGTCTAATTAATTTAAAATGTAAATTTTAGTAATGAACTTAAGATTTACTTTGATTTGAATTATAAAATAAATGATAACTGATAAAAATGCAATGATTGAAATTTAAATAATTTATTTTTGATTTGAAATGATAATGCAAGATAATTAGTTAAAATGTTTAATTAATAAATTGAAATAAAAAGTTGTATAATGCTAGTGAATTTTACTCAGATTCAGGAATGAAATGTTTATGTTAAGCTAAAGTTTGTAATGTTTATTATGAGGTTAGGTTTTTGTGAAATAGGAATGTAGTATGTTTGTACTAAGAAGGCACATATATACGCAACCAGTACTTTGCTAAAGGCAATCCAGTATGGGCTAAGAGGAAGACAAACCAGTTGGGGAAGTGGCACGGTAAAAGACCAGTTATTGATTTTTTTATTGAATGTTACAGAGTTTCGTGATACTGTGGCGGGTGCCTGTCTGACTTTATGGTGTTGGGATCTCGAGAGGGAAGTCCAGTAATGTCATTCAGGTGAAGCAATAGTCACCGGATTAGGGGGGTAATTTACCCATGATTTTAGTAAGGAATTAAGGGGGGTTAGTGGAGCCATATCCTAGCTGGTCCTCTTAGGTTTATAGGCAATGAGAGTTTTTCTGTTTTGGCAGAAAACCTCTCATTGGGGGGGGGTATTGTAACGGGACAAGCTATGGGGTTTATTTTTATTCCTTATTAATTGTAATGAGTGGAGTCACCCACACTGAGCCCGGTTTTAATAACCAAGGCGTCATTTTGCGAACACCCAGTTGTCAGTCTACCCATAAGCCAGGCGAGGTGCGACGAAATCTGGAGCATCAGAATGTGTACGAGCACGCGTGTGCCGATTTAGACAGCGTGACAGCACAGTTTTCCTTGCCGCCGCCTGCGAATAACGAGAGATCACAAGACGTTCGCTCAGCCAATGAAAAAGCAAGTTGCCACGCTTAGAGTGATGGTGGCCATTTTGAAGACGCTTGACTTTAGTGTCAGTCGAGATGAGAAACTATAGAACCGCGCGGGTCAGTGAGTGAGCGCGCGGTTCCAGTAAACAGTGTAAGAATAATTAAGTCAGTGCTCGTGAGCAAAGTTAAGGTCGACCAACAATATGTTCTTTTAACTAACATAAAACGATAATGAAAATTGTAATTGAAACAATCTACAACAGTAAAAAATGTTAAATGGTTTTCTAAACCTATTTTCGGAACTGAAGTGAAAGTGAGTTAAGAAGTATGGGGGAACTCGGCGGATAGCGTGCACTGGGTGTAGTGAGTACAATTACTAGCTAAGCTAGCTGGCCAGAAAGCAAGTAAAACCATAAATAGATCAAATTAGGGAGTTAAATTCAAAAGGGGTTTTAAAGGGGATTTAAAGAGCGTGAGAGAGCGTGTTTTATATATATTATGAAAGTACTGGTGCGTCTTTACATGCATATTGTAATAAAATGAAATCCCCCTCTATTACACTTTGATATAATTTATAGATTTAATTATTGATTGTTGTTTAATGGATTCTCGTGTATTACATGCAGTAATTATCTTTTATGATAATTGATAAATATGATTTATTTAATTATAGTGTGATAATCTATTATGGATAAATTATTAATTTGCTGGTTTGTTAATGAATGTAACGGTAGCGTCGAACTTGAAGTCGAACTCCTCTTCTTGAAAAATGTTGTCTGTGTATGTAAAGTCAAGTGTTGTCTGGACAAATAAATTAATTTAAAGAACACTTTTCACGTACCTGGTTGTCGTACTAGATGTTCCAACGTTCACCGCCACTGAATAAACTGGTCAAGGTTATTTTGACCAGTTTAAATTTTATAATCAAGGTTATGTAGCACCTTGAAGGTTATGTGGGCGCCATATGGGGTTTCTTGAGAAACGTTCCCATAAAAAACAAATTTCTAAATTTAAAATTGTATGTATTCACTTTTCTGTTGTTTAAATGCTTATGGCATTTAAAATAACTTAAATAGTGTATTGAAAAATTACTGTTTCAAATGTACCTCAGTGTATGCTATACTGAGGTTTACTTATCTAAAATGAAATAATAAAGGTTATGCTGTATAACATTCTGGGTTTATTATACCCTCAAAAATCAAACTGAATAAAACATGGTTACAATAATACAGTCAGATTTCAAAGTATCCGTCTGCTATCCGATCTAGCTCAGTTAAGAACAATATAAAATCTCTTATGTTTATAAACAAAATTTAACATTATTTAACTAGATACCTCAAGGGTAAGTCCTTGTAAATACAAAATAGAACGTTATTAATTGCTTTGATAGATATTACTATGATAGTAATTCATTTTTGGCCTCTTTAAAAACTTGCAATTATATTTTAGGTTAACGATAATTTCGTCTGCTTGGATCCTAATTAATATTATAATAACTAATTCTAACACATACATTCTTATGTCGGAGTATTAAAATCCTCTAAATAAATGAATACAGTGTTCATAAATAATAGTGTGATTGTTTTTTGCGTCAGTACAATGTGTTGATAGTTACGATCAGTGAAGGCAGGTAAACAATAAAATTGGTCACTGTACTACCTTGCTTTTTTAATCTTATAGATTAAAAATAAACACTTTAACGATCAGATTATATTGATCGCCAACACACTGCACTTTAATCGCACTTGGAACGAGAAATGACCCTCTTCTTAATGAAACTGGGTTGTTTACTTTACAGGTTAAGTTCAATTTGCTCGTTCCTTTTACACGCACTGTCTAAAAAGATTCACTACTAACTATCGATGCACTCTTGTATGATGAATCGCTGTTCTAATAACTATTTTAATGAAATTTAAAGTATTTACTACTATATGTTGTAGTAGATTAATAAAATATAAAACGACGTCGAGCCGCACTCGTTTAGCTCGAGATGATGGAAGCGAAAGTGAATTTTTCAGCGTTTCTCTGATTATATACCCCTGTCTTAGATTGCATTTAGGGACAAATCTCGCTGAGTAAACTCCTTTGTGATTGGTACAAAATACCGTTACAGTGACGTATTGTTTTTGTTAGTCGCCACCGGCGCGCTCTCTGTACCCGATTGTCGTTGTTGATGGTTTTCACCGGTAATTTCTTAAATCTGGTTAAGAAATGATGCTAACACTCACTATTAACTTATTACACTTTCGATCTCTAAATTATCATCATCAAATTAAAGCTTATTGTCTGCTCTTTATTTTGATGTGGCATAATGCTGGTTTGCACCTAGCTTTCACTGACAATACATAAAAATAGTGTTTTGAAACATGGTTTCTTATTGTCGTCTGCTAATAATGCACAATGCGACTATTCCCTATCTTTTACAATTGTTTAATTATATCTGTGTTCTCTTTTGAACGATATTACATGAATAAAATACATATATTATTACAATTAAAAGCTGTTTACAGCTGAACAATATTAAATCTTATTATAACTATGATAATACATTACTCTGACAATTCCTTACTCTCTAAATACATCTTACTTGGCCTACTCATTTTAAAGGCATACAATATTAATTGAGTGGTGGTATTTCACACCTTATTCGTCATATTTATTATTCAGTAAATTTAATGTTCATTAGGGGTCCTATTTCGCTATTAGCTTACTGACATAAATTCGTTCATGCAGGGTCTAGATACAGTTATGGTACCAGGTTTATTCCCTGTTAATTATTACTTCTAATCACATCTCATTTAATTAGGAAGTTGCTTATACACATAAGGCTTCCGTTTACAATTATCTTTATTCTATAATGTTACATCTGGGTTGGTAAAGCTAGCTTTTTATAGCTTTGTGGCTATAGCTAGTATAGTAATAGGCTTTGTTATTTATTTATCATAGTCCTTCTAATTTCAGCCAAAATGCTGTTTTATAGTTATTACTTTATTAAAGTCATTGGTCATTTAGTTTCTATTTACATGACTCTACACATTAATGTCATGAACTGGTTCGCTTGACAGCTTATTGTGAACTTTGCATGTCCATTAGTTAATGTCAGTCATTGTGTTTAAGTTGTAGTGTCATGCAGTGTATTCATCACTGCTTCTTGGGATCCTTCCTCTTCTTTCTTCTATGCTGGTCCCTTCTCTTCTTTGTTACATTCAATACAATGATTCACTTTATAACTTTAGTGTCATAATTTACTCTTCTGGTGTGTGTTTTTGGTTATGTAACATTTTGTGGTGTTACATATACTCCCCTCTCAAAATTGATAATTTGAGAAAAGTTTTATAGTTTGAAGAAATTCTCACTTTATTTTGTCTAATCATAATATTACTGCTTCTATCTGCATTAAGTTCAATAGTCTGTTGGTGTGTTGCTCTAGACTGAGTTCTCTGCTAGTATTATTTTCAGCTTACTAGTATTGTTCAAGTTTTTTATACTCTTAGTCATTTAGTTATATCATATCTTAGTTCTTAAATTAACAATTTCCCTGTTTTTTCAATAATACATTTTTTCTTTACATTATACACATCTTGATTCTTGTGATAAACTCCTTTGTTCTTTCATTTACCTCACAGTGGTTTATTTAATCCTTGACATATTACAATTCCCTAACATTTATAGCGGGTTCAGAATCAGAGGGGCTCTATTTGGGATCCATTCTCTGCCGTTCCTCAGCTATACGCCCACAGAATCAGAGGAATCTTCATCTCTGTCTGGGACAATAAAAAGTTGCACATAACAACAGTTGCACTATCACAACATATAAAACATAATATATCATTTATTTTTCAATATAAGACATCATATTCAATAGAATACTCAAAGGATTAGAGGTTTCATTATTATCACTGCTAATGCTTTATCATTTTATTTAACATATTTCTCTTCACAGGTCATTATTATTTATAACTTGACATATTGGTTATACTATTATCAGCCTTGCTGCTATTCTTCAATACTAGTTTGTAAGTTGTTTTGGTTATTTCACTGTTTTTAATTTACACACATAAATTGATCACTATATAATTATGCAGTTGGTTTTTTTTTAAATTCTTCTTTAGTTTCACCATAGTTCACTCTTAACACTGTTTATACACTGGGTTTTTAACACTTTTTTCGTTATCTTCTTGGATTATTAGGGGGTTTACAATATTCATTTGATAAACATTTTTCTTTCTTTTCTTTCCTTTATAATAGTACCCTTCTCTTATATTACTCGCTTTGGTGGTTTGCTCCTCTTCTCCTTCAAGTGATAGACATTTTATATCACTTATTCTGGATGAGTATAAATTTTTCTTGTTTTTGGGGTACACAATACAATATTTGATAAACACTTTGTTATATACTATACTCATTTGATAAACATTTTCCTTTTCTTTTCTTTCCTTTATAATAATAGCCTTCGCTTATATTACTCGCTTTGGTGGTTTGCTCCTCTTCTCCTTCAAGTGATAGATGTTTACCACTTATTCTGGATGATAATTTCATTTGTTGAAATTAATGTTGGAGTATTAGAGCATTATAGTATATTATATTTATTCAATAGATATAAAATTTTCTTGCTTTCACCATTCTATTGGGCTCATTATGGGTCAATTACATTTTCTTGGGGTCACTTCATTTATTTATGCTTATAGTATTATATATCTTGGTACTGTAAACATTATGACCTTTTACATTTTTGATAGTTTTCATTATACATAATTGGTTTAATATCCTTTAATTAGGTTCACATAATTCTGGATGTTTTTTGTGATTGTGCCTTTATTATTTTCATGGCCTTACCATCTCGCTAGGTATCTGGAATATTCTGGTTCAGTCTCATCCCTTTCGATGTTGTTGTTTGAATCGCCTCTTGGTTATGCAGTATTGAAAAGCCAGGCCTGTCACAGACTGTTACCCAATTCTCATTGTCATTATTATTCGTGATGTCTGTTTGTGATCTGGTATCGGGTCTCCTAGGGTTGGGTTGGTTACGGGCTTGTATGAAGTTTACTTGGGGTCGGTAATCGTTATTTCGGCTGTCGCCTTCAATACTCCTACTCCTTCGTTGCCAGCCTCTTGAATTTCTCCTGTCTTCGCGCTAGTACTCCTCGTCATCGTGTCCATTGAAGCTACGGCGCCTTGGATAGTACCGCCTTCTTCCCTGCTCATTGTTGGCTTGGACATAGTTGGCCCTCCTATATTGTTGTGGTTGGTTGTTTCCACCTTGGTTCTGGGGTTGTTGTTGTTATTATTTTGCGGCCGTCTCGTATTATTATTATTATTATTGCCAGTGTAATTATTATTATTACCCTGATTATTTGGCCAATAATTGTTCTCATTATTTGGATTTGCATTATTATTATTATAATTATGGTAGTTACTTCGATAATTCCGGAAGTTAGGGTTATTATTATTATTTTGGCTATTATTCCTGTCTTGGAAGTTATCATTCCTTTTGCGGCTCCTTTTATAGTAGCCCTCGTGTTCGGTATCCTCGAGCAGTGCTGCCATGGCTTGGACAGTTTTTATCTGCCCCCATTGTCGTGATCTTGCTACTCCCTCCTCATAATGATAAGCGAGCTTGGTGACCAGGCACTCCTCTGGTATCCTTGGTTCGAGGTTTCGTGCCAAATATACCTTACCAAGGAAGTAAGCAGTTGGAGTTGTTCCTCGACTGGCGTCATATTTGCCATGACAGATATCATCACGTACGATGTTTTGAGTTGACTACGACCAGTATTTGGCCCTGAACAGTGTTTTGAACTCCTCATAACTTTGGATCTCGTGGCGGGTTGCAGTCCACCAGTTATCGTGTATTTCTTTGAAGTATTTATCGATTAAACTGCGGATTACTGTGCATCTGCTTTCCCGGATTCTGGTCAGATTTTCCTCCACTCATTCCAGAAATTCTATCGGGTTCTTCTTGTAATTTTTAAAGTTGATAACATCGCGGTTGTCTATGGGTTGTAAATAGTGACCCTGTGCTGGTCGGTTACAAATGGTTTCGAGTTCTTCACGTATTTGTAGGATCTCCCACTGGCGTAATTCCTCGATTTTTTCTTTATGGTGACAGTCATGGTTCTTATGGTGTTCACTGATGCGTCGATTTCTTCACATCTTTCTCCTACATCTGTTCGTACTCGTTTGATCTCGTCCTGACTCATCTTCTTCAGAGAATCGATTTGGGCTTCATTAATTTCTTCAAGATTGGTGATCCGTCCCTCGACCTCATTTCTAGTTTGTTGTAAATCTTGGCTGTATTGTTCGCACCTCTCGTGTACTTCCGTGATCTCCCTTACTACTGTTATTTCTCCTTCTATTTTTGAGTTCATTTTCGCGTTATTCTCCTCCATCTTCTTGCTGATATCGTCTAATTTTGTATTTAAATCTTCCTTCAATGTCTTATCGTTGTCGTCTATTTTATTATTTAGTGTTTCCATGGATTTATTCGTATTGTCTATTTTCTTGTTCAATACTCCCATATTCTTCTGATTATCTTCCTTCAACACTTGGCTGTTGTCATCCAATTTTTTATTTAAATCGTCCTTCAATGCTTTGCTGTTGTCGTCTAATTTTTTATGTAAATCTTCCATCACCTTCCTCATCCATTCCTGGAAGTCTGTATCCCCTGTTTGTGTGACTCTCTCAGTCTGTCTGGGTTGCTCGGGTTCTGTAAGAGGCGTTCCTTCTTGTTGATTCTCTGAGGTATTGTTGGTTGCAACTTCCATTTCGGATGTTGGTCGTGTCTCCTGTACCTCTATATTTGCTTCGGTGTTCACTTGTGTACCTTCTCCTTGACTGGCCTTGTACCTAGTATCGTGTCTGTGTGTGTGAGGCATGTTCGTTCTATTGTATTTGCCAGGCTAATTTAATATTAATAATTTATTAATTTAATATTTTTAAAGCCGCACTCTGTTGGTCGCCACTTTGTAACGTAACGTTACAAAGTGTTATCAGGACCCACGTTGGGCGCCACTTTGTAATAAAATGAAATCCCCCTCTATTAAACTTTGATATAATTTATAGATTTAATTATCGATTGTTGTTTAATGGATTCTCGTGTATTACATGCAGTAATTATCTTTTATGATAATTGATAAATATGATTTATTTAATTATAGTGTGATAATCTATTATGGATAAATTATTAATTTGCTGGTTTGTTAATGAATGTAATGGTAGCGTCGAACTTGAAGTCGAACTCCTCTTCTGAAAAAATGTCGTCTGTGTATGTAAAGTCAAGTGTTGTCTGGACAAATAAATTAATTTAAAGAACACTTTTCACGTACCTGGTTGTTGTACTAGATGTTCCAACGTTCACCGCCACTGAATAAACTGTCAAGGTTATTTTGACCGGTTTAAATTTTATAATCAAGGTTATGTAGCACCTTGAAGGTTATGTGGGCGCCATATGGGTTTTCTTGAGAAAAGTTCCCATAAAAAACAAATTTCTAAATTTAAAATTGTATGTATTCACTTTTTCTGTTGTTTAAAATGCTTATGGCATTTAAAATAATTTAAATAGTGTATTGAAAAATTACTGTTTCAAATGTACCTCAGTGTATGCTATACTGAGGTTTACTTATCTAAAATGAAATAATGAAGGCTATGCTGTATAACATTCTGGGTTTATTATACCCTCAAAAATCAAACTGAATAAAACATGGTTACAATAATACAGTCGGATTTCAAAGTATCCGTCTGCTATCCGATCTAGCTCAGTTAAGAACAATATAAAAACTCAGAGCCGTCCTTGGCGAAAGTGAGGCCTGGTGCAAAAAACTTTCGCGAGGCCTTTCCAGTCCGATGAATCTCTCCCCCCCCTAAAACCACAAACCCCCAACCTTCAACACTGTCATTCCCCCGCCCAAACCACATCATTATATTACATTATATATATTTTGATTCCAGCCTCTTAATTGGTTTTTAAATATTATAATTATGACAACAGCAGCAATTTTAAATAAAAATTGATACCAACATCGCGTTCATTAATTTAATAATAATGTTTATTATTATTAACAATAAATAAATACTAAGAACATTTTAAACTAAGGAACATACCATTTTTATGTTTTTTTTTTCAATAAAGAAGGAAATCTGTATTGAGAAAGAAAGTGACACAATTTGTTTTATATGTATTTTTTTAATTATAATAAATGGTAAAATATAATGTAGGCCTACAGTCTACAGTAGAGTAATTTAACAAAGTTGTCTGAAGTATAAAGTTCAAAAGTGTTCATTTAAAGCTCATTACTAAAACTACACAAACGCAAAAACCATGGTTCAGAATATCTTGCAGGTTCTTTTGTAACGAGGACAACAAGAGGGTGTTAATATTCATTCCTTTTTAGAGGGTATTAATAAGAGGGTATTATAGGAGGGTATTATAAGAGGGTATTAATAAAATTCCTTTTATCCTTTGTCTTCCTCTTATATTACTCTGGAGAGTGAAGAGCTCGTGCAGTGTGCTTCTGGACTTCATACCTGAAAAATGAAGCGCTATATAACGAGGTGTTAATAAAGATATATGTAGTCTTCCGCTTCCTGTCAAGACAACTAAAATGATAACAAAAACAAAAACAAACATCATCGATCCAAAAAGTCACCATAAAACTTAAAAAATGTATTAAGCTTTATAATGAAAATGCTGAAAAAATGGGTAGGCCGCTTCTTTTTTAATGTTTGATTATAAAACTAATTATAAATACAGCATATACACTTCAAACCCAAAAGATGAAAAAATTATAATTTTAACATTATTACTGTACAAAGTTATCATTTGAAAGTTGTTCAAGATTCTAAAACTAAAGTTGCAAAAATAATATTGGTCATCGGAACTCACCTCATACAAATTTAACTTTTCTTGCTTTCAATCCAGCGAAGTCATCAATCAAATCATCAAAATTAACTTTGGATGTGGTGTCTGCTTCTATTGATAATGTTGCCAAAGATGTCAACCTTTCTTGGCTCCTGTTTGATCTTAAATAGGTCTTAATCAACTTTAAGCAGGAAAAACTCCTTTCTGCGCTTGCAACTGTTACAGGGATAGTAAGCAGAATCCTGTACGGAATAAATGCGTTAGGAAATGGATTTTGTATTCTATTCATTAATCTCAAAACTCCAGCAGCTGTTTCAACTTCGACAGGAAGTATTCACGGAGAACTTTTAGTTCTGTGAACAGTTCATCTCCACTAATATCTCTCTGTTCTTCAAAATTAAAAATAACTTCTAAGTCCTTGCACTTTTTGTGCAGTTTGTCTTTTTCTATTGTTTTTAGTTCTTCTACATTGTGCAGGAATCCAAACATCGTGTCATAACGGGCCATTTGTTCAAACCTTTTTGTAAGGGACTGTGCTGTACAATCTACAATACGGTGGGTACTCCACTATAAAGGTTTGTTCAGCAGATTCTGAAACAGGCTCATCATCCCTCTCATACTCAAACAGTCTTCTTCTCTTTCTTTGTCTAACTTCTTGGAACTTTGGCTCTGTACCCAATGCTTCGCTCATTTCTCTTGCAACCATTGTTGCTGCAACAAAACTTCAATTCTAAACTGATCAAAAAACTTTACCAGTCCATGAAGTAACTGTGAAGCCACTCCGAGATGCATTTTTTCGGCCTGGAGGTTTTTGCTTACACTGTTTACAGCAAAAATCACATCATGCCAAATAGCCAAAGCTACTAAAAACTCGTAGCTACTTATTTCATTAACAAGCGATCTAGCTTCACTTTTTGCTTTGGGGTCATCAGTAGTCTCTACCACTTCGACTAAAGCATCATGTACTTCCTTAATCTGGCAACGAAGTGCTTTTACCCTTTCAAGTTTGCTTTCCCATCTTGTATCACAGGATTTTTTAACAGTTAGGTCTGGTACATGTTTTTTCAAAACATTCCACCACTTTGTTGACGCTGAAAAAACTTCATAAACTCTTTGGAAACTACAAAAAATGTCATGGCTTTAGGTGAACACTTTGCAGCATCACAAATCAAGAGATTCAGGCTATGGCTTGCACAGGGCATGTAAAATGCCATTGGGTTTATTTCCAAAATTCGTGCTTGAGTGAGTTCCGAATAAAATAAATGAGTAATTACAAAATAAATTATATCAATCGAAAGTACAACTCTTTGACAACATCTGTGTGAAATTTCAGTTTGGATAAACCATTGGTTCGGATGTTATTGTAAATTGAACCAGAAAAAACGTCGCGTGCCGGCCAGAAAAGCGTAGCGTGCTTTTGTATATCTATATATATTCACGACTCGCGCGGAGATATACAAATGCACGAGGCGCTACGCTTTTCTGGCCGGCGCGCGACGTTTTTTCTTGTTTAATTTACAATTGCATCCGAACCAATGGTTTCTCCAACTTGAAATTTTGTCTGAAATATGATGGACGCGGTCATAAACTTCTTAACCGGTAAACTCAGCAAAAAATACCCCTTGCGCGAGGCCTTGTAGGTGCGAGGCCTGGTGCGGCCGCACCGGTCGCACCACCCTAAGGACGGCTCTGTAAAAACTCTTATGTTTATTAACAAAATTTAACATTATTTAACTAGATACCTCAAGGGTAAGTCCTTGTAAATACAAAATAGAACGTTATTAATTGCTTTGATAGATATTACTATGATAGTAATTCATTTTTGGCCTCTTTAAAAACTTGCAATTATATTTTAGGTTAACGATAATTTCGTCCGCTTGGATCCTAATTAATATTATAATAACTAATTCTAACATATAAATTCTTATGTCGGATTATTAAAATCCTCTAAATAAATGAATACAGTGTTCGTAAATAATAGTGTGATTGTTTTTTGCGTCAGTACAATGTGTTGATAGTTACGATCAGTGAAGGCAGATAAACAATAAAATTGGTCACTGTACTACCTTGCTTTTTTAATCTTATAGATTAAAAATAAACACTTTAACGATCGGATTATATTAATCGCCAACACACTGCACTTTAATCGCACTTGGAACGAGAAATGACCCTCTTCTTAATGAAACTGGGTTGTTTACTTTACAGGTTAAGTTCAATTTGCTCGTTCCTTTTACACGCACTGTCTAAAAAGATTCACTACTAACTATCGATGCACTCTTGTATGATGAATCGCTGTTCTAATAACTATTTTAATGAAATTTAAAGTATTTACTACTATTATGTTGTAGTAGATTAATAATATATAAAACGACGTCGAGCCGCACTTGTTTAGCTCGAGATGATGGAAGCGAAAGTGAATTTTTCAGCGTTTCTCTGATTATATACCCCTGTCTTAGATTGCATTTAGGGACAAATCTCGCTGAGTAAACTCCTTTGTGATTGGTACAAAATACCGTTACAGTGACGTATTGTTTTTGTTAGTCGCCACCGGCGCGCTCTCTGTACCCGATTGTCGTTGTTGATGGTTTTCACCGGTAATTTCTTAAATCTGGTTAAGAAATGATGCTAACACTCACTATTAACTTATTACACTTTCGATCTCTAAATTATCATCATCAAATTAAAGCTTATTGTCTGCTCTTTATTTTGATGTGGCATAATGCTGGTTTGCACCTAGCTTTCACTGACAATACATAAAAATAGTGTTTTGAAACATGGTTTCTTATTGTCGTCTGCTAATAATGCACAATGCGACTATTCCCTATCTTTTACATTTGTTTAATTACATCTGTGTTCTCCTTTGAACGATATTACATGAATAAAAATACATATATTATTACAATTAAAAGCTGTTTACAGCTGAACAATATTAAATCTTATTATAACTATGATAATACATTACTCTGACAATTCCTTACTCTCTAAATACATCTTACTTGGCCTACTCATTTTAAAGGCATACAATATTAATTGAGTGGTGGTATTTCACACCTTATTCGTCATATTTACTATTCAGTAAATTTAATGTTCATTAGGGGTCCTGTTTCCCTATTAGCTTACCGACATAAATTCGTTCATGCAGGGTCTCGATACAGTTATGGTACCAGGTTTAGTCCCTGTTAATTATTACTTCTAATCACATCTCATTTAATTAGGAAGTTGCTTATACACATAAGGCTTCCGTTTACAATTATCTTTATTCTATAATGTTACATCTGGGTTGGTAAAGCTAGCTTTTTATAGCTTTGTGGCTATAGCTAGTATAGTAATAGGCTTTGTTATTTATTTATCATAGTCCTTCTAATTTCAGCCAAAATGCTGTTTTATAGTTATTACTTTATTAAAGTCATTGGTCATTTAGTTTCTATTTACATGACTCTACACATTAATGTCACGAACTGGTTCGCTTGACAGCTTATTGTGAACTTTGCATGTCCATTATTTAATGTCAGTCATTGTGTTTAAGTTGTAGTGTCATGCAGTGTATTCATCACTGCTTCTTGGGATCCTTCCTCTTCTTTCTTCTATGCTGGTCCCTTCTCTTCTTTGTTACATTCAATACAATGATTCACTTTATAACTTTAGCGTCATAATGTACCCTTCTGGTGTGTGTTTTTGGTTATGTAACATTTTGTGGTGTTACATATACTCCCCTCCCAAAATTGATAATTTGAGAAAAGTTTTATAGTTTGAAGAAATTATCACTTTATTTTGTCTAATCATAATATTACTTAACTAAATATCACTATAATATTGACGACTCGGAATATATCCGAGTCGTCAATATTATAGTGATATTTAGTTAAGTAACGGACACGTCATGGACAACGAAATCCAAGAATATAATATTACTGCTTCTATCTGCATTAAGTTCAGTAGTCTGTTGGTGTGTTGCTCTAGACTGAATTCCCTGCTAGTATTATTTTCAGCTTACTGGTATTGTTCAAGTTTTTTATACTCTTAGTCATTTAGTTATATCATATCTTAGTTTTTAAATTAACAATTTCCCTGTTTTTTCAATAATACATTTTTTCTTTACATTATACACATCTTGATTCTTGTGATAAACTCCTTTGTTCTTTCATTTACCTCACAGTGGTTTATTTAATCCTTGACATATTACAATTCCCTAACATTTATAGCGGGTTCAGAATCAGAGGGGCTCTATTTGGGATCCATTTTCCGCCGTTCCTCAGCTATACGCCCACAGAATCAGAGGAATCTTCATCTCTGTCTGGGACAATAAAAAGTTGCACATAACAACAGTTGCACTATCACAACATATAAAACATAATATATCATTTATTTTTCAATATAAGACATCATATTCAATAGAATACTCAGAGGATTAGAGGTTTCATTATTATCACTGCTAATGCTTTATCATTTTATTTAACATATTTCTCTTCACAGGTCATTATTATTTATAACTTGACATATTGGTTATACTATTATCAGCCTTGCTGCTATTCTTCAATACTAGTTTGTAAGTTGTTTTGGTTATTTCACTGTTTTTAATTTACACACTTAAATTTATCACTATATAATTATGCAGTTGGTTTTTTTAAATTCTTCTTTAGTTTCACCATAGTTCACTCTTAACACTGTTTATACACTGGGTTTTTAACACTTTTTTCGTTATCTTCTTGGATTATTAGGGGGTTTACAATATTCATTTGATAAACATTTTTCTTTCTTTTCTTTCCTTTATAATAGTAGCCTTCTCTTATATTACTCGCTTTGGTGGTTTCCTCCTCTTCTCCTTCAAGTGATAGACATTTTATATCACTTATTCTGGATGATTATAAATTTTCTTGTTTTTGGGGTACACAATACAATATTTGATAAACACTTTGTTATATACTATACTCATTTGATAAACATTTTCCTTTTCTTTTCTTTCCTTTATAATAATAGCCTTCTCTTATATTACTCGCTTTGGTGGTTTGCTCCTCTTCTCCTTCAAGTGATAGATGTTTACCACTTATTCTGGATGATAATTTCATTTGTTGAAATTAATGTTGGAGTATTAGAGCATTATAGTATATTAGGTTTATTCAATAGTATATTATATTTATTCAATAGATATAAAATTTTCTTGCTTTCACCATTCTATTGGGCTCATTATGGGTCAATTACATTTTCTTGGGGTCACTTCATTTATTTATGCTTATAGTATTATATATCTTGGTACTGTAAACATTATGACCTTTTACATTTTTGATAGTTTTCATTATACATAATTGGTTTAATATCCTTTAATTAGGTTCACATAATTCTGGATGTTTTTTGTGATTGTGCCTTTATTATTTTCATGGCCTTACCATCTCGCTAGGTATCTGGAATATTCTGGTTCAGTCTCATCCCTTTCGATGTTGTTGTTTGAATCGCCTCTTTCGTCCTCAACTCCTGGTTCCTGTCGTCTCACGTCTTGGGATGTGTTGGGTGTGCTGCCGTTACTTGCTTGGTTATGCAGTATTGAAAAGCCAGGCCTGTCACAGACTGTTACCCAATTCTCATTGTCATTATTATTCATGATGTCTGTTTGTGATCTGGTATCGGGTCTCCTAGGGTTGGGTTGGTTACGGGCTTGTATGAAGTTTACTTGGGGTCGGTAATCGTTATTTCGGTTGTCGCCTTCAATACTCCTACTCCTTCGTTGCCAGCCTCTTGAATTTCTCCTGTCTTCGCGCTGGTACTCCTCGTCATCGTGTCCGTTGAAGCTACGGCGCCTTGGATAGTACCGCCTTCTTCCCTGCTCATTGTTGGCTTGGACATAGTTGGCCCTCCTATATTGTTGTGGTTGGTTGTTTCCACCTTGGTTCTGGGGTTGTTGTTGTTATTATTTTGCGGCCGTCTCGTATTATTATTATTATTATTGCCAGTGTAATTATTATTATTACCCTGATTATTTGGCCAATAATTGTTCTCATTATTTGGATTTGCATTATTATTATTATAATTATGGTAGTTACTTCGATAATTCCGGAAGTTAGGGTTATTATTATTATTTTGGCTATTATTCCTGTCTTGGAAGTTATCATTCCTTTTGCGGCTCCTTTTATAGTAGCCCTCGTGTTCGGTATCCTCGAGCAGTGCTGCCATGGCTTGGACAGTTTTTATCTGCCCCCATTGTCATGATCTTGCTACTCCCTCCTCATAATGATAAGCGAGCTTGGTGACCAGGCACTCCTCTGGTATCCTTGGTTCGAGGTTTCGTGCCAAACATACCTTACCAAGGAAGTAAGCAGTTGGAGTTGTAATGATTGTAATAATTGTGTTTTAATATTAGTTGACATTTTATGGTGTGTGAACAATTTTTATTTGATCTGTTGTAAGAGACTGTGTTGTTAATTACGAACTGTTTAACTGTGAAAATTAAAGCTGGTGATTAGTGACTTAATTGGTGTCTTGTATTTTGTTTTCCACTGTACCTACGATGGTCTACATTCACATTTCAATGTAATACTGATTTTCTCTGTGATATGCATTTTTTTTTACAACTAATCTTAGATAGATTAACGAGCAATTTGACTCTATCAATATCTTAAAACTAAATGTCTATTTACTGGGTTTACTCACTGGTATCCCCCAGATTACTCTAATGATTAATATGCAGATGAAATAAATAAAAATAAATGAATATAACAGCTACAAAGTGTTTTCATTATTCGTATTTAGGATGAAAGCCTGTTATAATTGTTAGTATAACAAAACATTTTATTCTGTTCTGATCATTGTATGTTGAGCAAGGATTTCAGTTTATGAGACTTGAATTCTGCATCTAGGAAACAGCAGAAAGAAGTTGGTTGTGCTAGCGAAGGACATGTGAAGCTCCATCTCCAACTGACTTCTTCATTAACAAATTAAATATAATAAGAGTACACAACATTGCTTTTCTCTTAAAGTAAAAATATGTCGTACATGTGTGTGTTTGAAGTTTCTCTAACTTGGTTCTTTTCAGTAGCCGGTTCTGAAGAATCTATCTTCCTAAGAAAAGACTTACAAATAAGCTCTGAAAGTAGCACCGGCACTACTCAAATTCTGTACGGACTGAGTAGCAACCAAAGTTGATGCAGTCTTGCTAAGGATTTTTCACTATGGTCTCAGTAGCAACTGGGTGAGTGGCAACAAATTAGGTTGATTGTATTACATTCTTTTACATTACGTTAGAATTTTAATCATAAATTCTACATATGGCACACACGCATTAATGTTAAAAACAAGACACTTTACAGATATCTTTGCCCAGACACGAATCATCTGTCATACAGTTAATGATATTATTGTTATTCCGGCTGTACAATGTTTACACTTTTTCCGGAACCAAAGATTACAGAAGTGATTGAATTCTCATCTTCCACTGCTTCTTGTCCATCCAAAGATCTTCAATTTCTTGTTCCCACAATACTTAGTCTGAATTTCTTCTATCCAGGTGATAGGTGGTCTTCCTCTTTTCCTTCTTCCTGGTGGGTTCCATTCCATAACTCTCCTTGACAATCTTCCCTGTGCCATTCTTTTCGTGTCTCCATACCACTGTAATTTTTTTGTTTGGATAAAATCAACAATTGAATTTTTCATATTCATTCTGTCCTTAATGAGTTCATTTCTAATTTTCTTACATCTGGATGCTCTTGCCAAACGTCTCCCAAAGTCCGTCTCTGCTGTCATTAGTTTTGTTCTAGTGTGTTTATTAGTAGTCCAAACTTCTGAGCTGTAAGTCATGATACTTCTAAAACGGTTTTAAATATTTTGGTTTTAGTTTCTGCTGTAATTTGCTTATCCTACAGGATTCCATTTAATGCAGATACAGCCATCTTTCCCAAATTAATTTTGGATTGTATTTCTTTGTCTTTCTTCCCACTGACCATAATTTTCATCCCTAAATACTTGTATTCCTCTGTATATGAAATCTTCCCCATGTCTTCCTCCAATATCAAGTCTTGATGAAGGTCACCTATTGCCACGTATTTTGTTTTATTCATATTTAGTCCCCATTTCTGATATTCCTGTATCAATTTTCTAGTCATGTACTCTATGGTCATCAGCAAAGTGTAATGAATAAATTGTATCACCATCAAGGGGAATTCCCATGTTCATGCACATTTTTTCCAAGTCTCTATTGCTTTCTCTCCGTATAAATTTTGAAAAGCATGGGTGATAGAGAACATCCCTGGCATAAATCTTTGGTCACTTGAAATCCTGGTGACAAATTCTTTCCTATTTTTATTCTTGGTATTGAATTGTTATAGAAATTTTGTATAGCTTTTATGATAATGGGGTTGATCTTAAAGCTGTCCATAGATTGGCTAATGGTACATTGTCAGAGGCTTTTTCAATTATTTCCTGTCAGGAGAAAATGTGATCTATAGTTGATCTACCAACTCTGAAACCTGGTTGTTCTTCAGCCTCCATTTCCTTATATTCAGCTTCTAAAAAATGTTTAATTACTCTTCCATAAAGCCTACTTAGTGTGCTAGTAATTGTTATGCAATTGTCTTTGCTTCCCTTCTTGTGTGTATCACATCTTCCAATCTGATGGTACCTCTTCTCCATTCAGACATTTTTCAAAAAGATTTCTTTATAATTCATATAATTTATTTGTACCAATTTTCAATAACTCTGCGGGAACATCTCCAATTCCAGCTGCTCTCCCATTCTTTAGAGATTTTACAGCTTATTTTACAATATTTATATCCAAGCGAATATAATCATCTAATATTTCTCCTAAATTCCCTTCAATGTCTTCCAAATATTCTTCTCTATTCTCTATCAATAGCTGTTTGAAATAATTTTCCCAAGACTGTAGTGAGATGTACCTAAATCCCTGACTACTGGGCTGTGCAAGACGAAGGGCATACCTGTCGCCCGGTTGTGTGCTGTGTCCCGAGCTTGAAATAGAGCTCCTGCTGGAGGGACCACAGATGTGCTGGATATTTAGGGTGTAGCCTGCTACTGGCCGTGGGTCATCAATTAATTACTTAATTGACGGTGAATGTTTACTGAGGCCGGGTCCAAGATTCACCTGGTACAGACTGATAGCGACTGAGGGCACTAATGAAGTGATTGCTCTGAAAGCGTGCAGTGTGGCAATAGAATTTCCAGGACAATGTCCATTAGGGTGGGCCGAATTTTTATAATATTTTTATTTTGAAATGCTATACTGCAGAAAACTTGCCTCTAGGGCACCTAAGTAAAACGCAGATGAAATTAAAAAAAAAATATCACATCTATCGGTAGCGCATTGTGCTTAAATATTTGAATTTATTGAAAAATACAAGGTTATCTTGGACCTATAAAAATACAAGATAAAAAATTGTTATATTGAAAAAGCTTTAAAAGTAATGCAAAAAAACATGTTGGATTAAGATAACTATAAAAATTACTTTATTCTGGGTAGCGCAAAGCATTACAAATCTGTAATTTAACGTATTTTTTATGAACCATACGCGACGCGCAACGGTGTCTATTGCAGTCCGTCACCACTTCTAAGAGTTCCGGTTGTCGCTCTGCACCTGTACTGCACCCCCCCCGCACACTATTGCTATGGTATTTACCCACAATGCAATGCAAAGCGCGCGCGCCTCCTGCCATTTGTGAGCTCCGTGACACAACAGTATCTGTCAGTGTTGATCCAGGCAATGACCGTGACGATGTGTTTCAGTAGTGTTTGCTTCAGTAATGTTCGTTTATAACTGATAAGTGTGTTTGTTTTAGTAGTGTTTGTTTATAACATTATTTTATTACTGTGTCCTAATGGCTGTGTCTAAGAAAATTACTCACAGCGAGTTTAATTGTCCGTTATTCGGTCACCCAAAGGAGTTATCTGCGAGTAAACTTCCGACGTATGAAGACGTTCTCAAGTGTTTTTTCAATGAACATTACAATTTGGCATTAAAAGCAAACAACAGGTCAGTAAGTTTTTCTCAAGTTTCGAATATTGTGGCACCACAAGTTAAAGCCGTGTTTGATAAAGCTTCAATACCAACAGTTACGCTTTACAGAATTGTTCAGTTAATTAATGCATACCACAACAGTTATCGTAAACTTATGAAGTCTTATAGCGGGATAAGGAAAAGGAAAAGTTCAAAAAGAGAGTTGAGGAATTCAAGCAGAAATCTTTGTTACTATTTGATATCTCTGCTTGTAAGTGTAAAATAACTTTAGACTGCAATTGCCAAACGGCCACTGAAGTTTGTGAGTGCCCTGTGTCTATTACCTGTACGTGTGAAAAAGCAAAAAAAATACCAGTCATTGAACTAAAATTCATGTACTTGCAAAGAAAACATGGCATAGGAAAAATTGGAAGTGTGGACGTAAAGGAAACAAAAAAAATTACTCAAAGACTTGAAAGAAAGGTTATCGAACATAAAACAACTCATTCCACAATTGACACGATAGCACAGCCACCTTGCTCAAAACAAACAGATACAGAAACTTGCCTGCCAAAAGAGGTAGTAAGTAATTCGTCTGAAGACACTGAAAATGACAGCGATGAAGATTTTAAATTACCAAAGTCTGAAATTAAGTCACCATGGCAGATGCGCGTTAAATTGAAAAATACTGCACTGACTAGTGATCGCTTTGGATTGTCAGATAGAGCAACAGCAGCTGTGGCTTCAAGTCTGTTGCGGGATTTTGGTATTGTAACTGATGAAGACAACACCTATGTTGTTGACAAAAATAAACTTAGACGGGAAAAAAGTGTTAACCGTTCAGTACTTCAAATGCAAAACGAGGAAAAGCATAACCCACTTCACGGACTGTATTTTGATGGAAGGAAGGATAAACACTCTAGTGATTGAAAAAGTTAACTCAAACCAGTTTCGAAGAACAATAAAAGAGGAGCATTACACGATTTTAAAAGAACCAGGTTCTGTTTACATCGGCCATGTTTCACCCTCTTCTGGTTCTGCTGAAGACATTGCTAACAGCATTATCTCTTATTTAACTGAAACTGGATTTTCACTTCAGGAACTGGACGTAGTTGTATGTGATGGCACCGTTACTAATACGGGTTCATAAAATCCAAGAACACATTAAAAGACCACTACAGTGGGGGTTGTGTCTCTTACACTTTAATGAATTCCCATTCCGGCATTTGTTTCAAGCTTTAGATGGTGGAACAACGGGACCAAAATCATTTAGTGGTCCGATTGGCATACAACTCAGTAAATGTGAAAAACTCCCGGTGGTAAATTTTGACAGTATTGAGTGTGAGATTCCAGATATTGACCGAAAAATACTAAGCAGAGATCAACAGTACCTGCTGAACATTAGTTGTGCTATAAAAGCAGGTAACTGCCCTGAAGATTTATCTGCTCGTGAACCTGGCCAAGGACCAAGCTAAGGACCACATCGAAATGATTCACTGGGGCACTACTACACTTTCACCACCACCTTTGCTGCGAAGAGTCACCGATCAAGAGATTTGGTCTAAGGTCAAATCAAGTGGAACAGCAGCTGAATGGAACTTTAACAATTCCCATGTCATACCCAAGCAGTAGAACAATGCGTCAAGCTTGTCACCGAGGCATCTCAAAAGGTGGTTGGATTTAGTTGAAGAGATGGTTTTATAAGAACGACACTTCTTTCAAGATCATCAATGCCAAGTTTTTCAAGCAAATCTAAATTCAAACTACCTGAATAAGACAAGTAAAAGACTACATTGCCTTACAAACTAAACATTCCAAGTGACAGAAAATAAACTTTTGTTTCTTTAAAATATGTCAATTTTGGTTTTTTATGTTGTTTTTGAAGTTTAATGTACTAATAAAATAAAGTAAAATGTATTAGTTTTCAATTTATTTATCCTTACTACATGTTGTCCTACTAAAATGAGCTGATAATTGATTGTAGTTCTTATCTCTACTTTATTTTTTGGAAAAAGTACGACATTTGTATAGTTTCTCAAAGTTTCAGGCTAATGCGCTACCACCAAGTGTAAGATAATATAATTTATCTTTTTTATTTACACATAACTGTTCTAGAGGCAAGTTTTCCGTGGTATAGCACTACAAAATATTAATTTTTTTATTTTTCGGCCCACCCTAATGTCCGTATAGTGATGTCCAGGGAATGGACACGCAGGGATTCACTGATGGTTTTATTTGATGTCAGGTAGAGTGGGCTTTGCATGCCCAGCACAATCCTCAATCCAGGAGAGACTGAAGCTTTCACTTATTGGTCTTGGCCAAGTAGTCCCATATGGGAATCATGTAGGTAACCATCGCCACCGCACAGGTGGTGACGATAAGCTTCCCTAGGCAGCAGGTCATAGAGTTACTGCAAAGCAGGGAACGGAGTTGATATAGATGATGGGCAGTCTTGCGGACTACTTGCTTGGAGTGCGTCTGCCAGGTAAGATGTCAATCAGGGTGGAGCCCGAAGTACTTAACCTCTACGTACTTAAACACGTGGAGTGTTGCCTACGTAGAGTCTGCCAGGGAGCCTTATGCGTCTGGAGAAGACTATGGCTGTGGTCTTGGCCACGTTGATGTCAACCCTCCATTTCTCATTTCTCTGCCCACTCAACGTATTCATCAAGCTGTTCCTGGAGCCAGATAACTGCCATTTCAGCACTACGATTGACAGCATACACCGCCATGTCATCGGCAGACATGGCCAATCTGGTTCCCAGCAACTTAGGCATGCTGTTGACATACACAGAGAAAAGCAGGGGGCCCAAGATGCTTCCCTGAGGTACACCAGCCATAACAGCCCTTTCTGAAGGACTAACTAGCACTTTCTAAAGTATCTTTAGTATTTAACCATTTGAGGTATGCATCTTTTTTCCTTTGCACATCCTTTTATATTTCCTCATTCCAATAATAAAATAATTTTTTTCTATAACATTTACTTTCCTCTCCTAAAGCTTCTTTAGCTGCCTCATGTACCTTGTTTAAAAGACATTGGTATTCAATTTCTGTACCATTGAAATGAGCTTCAGTTAGTTTCTCATCCAGTCTCTTCCTATATACATAAATGGTACTTTCGTTTTCCGAACTGTTGAGATTATACTTCAGGGTATTTATTTTAATTTGGGGAATATCCCCATTAATTTGTTTTACTCTAGTATCTGCCGCTCTAAAAGGAAATACAATTTTTGAGTTCACCAGACAATGATCACTGAGCGTTTCTCCTCTGTATGATTTGACATCTTTTACTTTTAATTTTGTTTGCTGCCAAACTATTGTGTAGTCTATAACTGACTTCAGCTGTAATGTGTCTTGATGCAATGTATATTTGTGTATTTCTTTATGCTGATAAAAGCCATTTAAAATTCTTTAGGAATGTTGTTCACAATATCAACCACTCTGTTTCCACTGTCATTTATAACATCTTCTCCAAAAAGTCCTATGATTTGACTGTCCATTTGTTTTCCAGTTTTACCACTAAATCTCCAGCCAACAGTTAATAATATATTTTGTAATTTGGTTATGACATTTAATATTAACAGCATTTTTCCAGTGAAGGGTTTGTGAGGATCGGTCAAAAAGTATAACACAAATTTTAAATTATTTGTGTCGACAATATTTATTGTCATCATCAGGACCTGTGCGAGTATTTGTATTATACTTTTTGACCGATCCTCACAAACCCTTCACCAGAAAAATTCATTGATTGACGGCCACTACAAATGTAAGGATTAACAGCATTAATTATTTATCAGATACCTGTTAATTATTATTTTTTTTTTAGATTAGTGTTATTTTTCTTTTTTCTTTAGACCTTAGATTTTTTTAAGCCTTTCAGGTACATTCCTATAAGTCCTAGAGGGAAACTCAGGTTTCATGAAGAAACGTGCAGGAGGTGCAGTACCTGATTCAAATCACTTCAAAACACTTCCTAAATTCAGTGGATTGAGCGAACTAGATTTTTAACCATATTAATAACAGATGTTATGGTTATTATTTGAGACTTTCTTGCATTCTTTTCATATATGGCTCCAATGTAGGTTATAGTTATTAAAAGTTGTATTTTAATAGTTATTAAATAGAAAAATGAATAACACCTACGTGACTTAACATATACCATAGACGCATGAATTTTTACTGGATGGTCATACATATGTTCAAGAAAAATATACACAATATTTATTGAACATATAGCCACTTTATTTAACATACTAATTATTAACGATGTACACTTTTACACATGATTATAATAAACAATGGATCAGGACAACTTGTGCAGTAAGTACTTTATTTTCAAATCTTATCCAGGTATGATGGAAGCAATTTACTGTCAAGATCTATTACCGATGATTCCATGTGATTCTTTCGGTTTATTGTCATTAAATTTTCCAACACAGAGATCAGATTTTCAAGTCCCCTTATATAGTTTTTATCTATTTTTCCATTCGCAGGATTCACAGATTTAAAGTCAATAAGGTTCACACGAACTGTACTCATATTGAACGGTTTGTTTAACCATGCATTCATACGTTCGTAAATCCCAGCTAAAGGACCAACAGTAGCCGGGCGACAATATCGAAGAAGCGCTGCAGCGTCATAAGCGATGAATACTGAACTGGAATAGACGTGTACAGAACGTTGGCATCTCCACCAGAACAATATCGCGTTTAGCTTTTTCAGTACAGCTAGCACCAGCTCGTAACTGTAACCGCTGTCCATGTTGAAGAACACGTTCAGTGCTGGACATATACAAGAACATGAAAGTCTAGTGATACACAAGTCTCTGTACACGCTTAGTTTAGTAAGGGGAAAAGTACATCCTATGTGGTGTCTCATGAGCAGTGCCTGATTAAACTTGAGGATCACAAGCACTGGATTGGTTTGTTTCTACAGTTTTATTCAATAACTTACTGCAGATGTTACATTACATTCTCTAGTAGTAAAATACAAATTTACAAATTTGAGTATACAAAAATTTAATGGATTGTTAAATTTGTAATTGTTTTCATTTAACTGCCACTTTTCTCATTCTGTCTCAGTACGTGTACAAGTATATTGTTTTAATTAATGGAAAGAAAAGGACTAATTTGAAGCAACTAGTACACCTATTGATGCTTCCACAATGCATCTGAATGGGCTTTACAAATGTCAAATGTTACAACGCAGCGATTTCAACACTTTCTTGGAGAAAGATGTAAATGTATGCCTTCTGAATCTTCTGATTTTGGTGAGAATGAAACAGAACTTTCAGTTTTTTGTTCCCTTAAATGATGAAACACGTATATTTACATTTTCTGGTATGTATAATGGAATATTAGTTTCCAATCTTTGTTGCTAGATTGCAACAAGATTCATATTTGTTCACTCATGTTTAGATCTGCACCATATAGTTAGTATGAATAACAAGGCATACGTATAGTTCCCTGTTTATTTTGTATACACATGGAATGTCAGTGACAATCCACACTACTTAAAAAAATGCTTATTTCAGTGCCAAAAATTACCAGTTTAATCACAGTGTATTGTATAATGTAGTGGAGGTTGACAAAACCATTTGGTTTTACATAGAAAAAAATAATTATAGTTTAAATTGCAAGTTACATCTGTAGTCCTGGATTCCTGTAGGCTCTCAGGTGAAATTCCAATAAATAAGGGAGTTAGGGAGGGATGCTGTGTTTCCCCAACCTCGTTTAATACATACATTGATGACATGTTGAGAGTGTGGAAATCTAGAGTGACTTCAGGAATGCAACTTAACAAATCAATTTGCATGGGTTCCCTGCTATATGCGGATGACATAGTTCTTATTCAAGAAAATGAGGATGATTTACAAAGGGCTATACTTCAATTACAAGAAGTGGCAAGTGAGTACTCACTGACAATTTCAGTGAGAAAGAACAAAACCATGGCCTTTAAAGGTAATCCAGTGAGGACTAAGACACTTATAAACAACAGCACTTTAGAACAAGAGCCGTTTTAAATATCTCTGCTGTGCAGTAAGCTATAAATCTGAATATGATATAAAAGAGAAGATAAATAAATTTAGGAATATTTGTGGTATGATTCACAGAAATCTTAGAAATAAAACAAGACACAGCACAAGGATTAAATTTTATAAGACAACTGCAATATCCACATTGACATATGCGAGTGAGGCATGGGTTATGAGAAAAAAGGAATGCGACAAGATTCAGAGTGAAATGGAGTTTGTTCGAAATACTTTAAATTATACACTGCAAGATAAAGTAAGGAATGAGGATATCAGAGCAGAACTTGAAGTAAAGGACATAAATTGTAACGGTACATATATTACCCACCCGAAACATAATTAAAAAATGTAAAGGTTATTTGAAAATATTATTGGGATTATAAACGTCGTACACAAATTGACTTAAGGTCAACAGTTTAACCACTGGAGACAGTTATTTTTAGCCATCTGACCTGTGAACTATGCATGTTACACAAAGCAACATACAACGTCATACAGGAATTCGGGAGTGTCAGCGACGACAGCGTTCTGCGCTTGAGTTAACAAAGACAGTCGTCATCCAACATCTAGCGACGGCGGACACAGGCCGTGTGCTCGCCCATTTCGTATAAACTGAGTCGAAACTACAAAAGTTCAAGAATGCCCGTAACAGCAAAATATGTGAATTCACGACATGTATATTATTAATTAAAATGAAGTAACAGTTGCGTATTTAATTAACAGTTTCGGTAAGAGTGGTGAACTAAAAGTGAAAAGGGAAGGTGCGAAATGAAGGCAAATACGTAAGGAGGCTGGACTGTTCTGGATGAAAATTCAGATGAGTAACAAAATGGGGGGGGGGTAGAACAATATTTTAATAAGGGCTAAACAAAATTTCAACATCATTTTTTTTTTAAACTGAGATCTCACATAAGGGAATGGGATATGTACGAGTGTGTGCGTTAATAAAAAATGATAAAATAAGAAGCGCTGGTTTGCAAAAAAGGTAGATTTAAGTTTGTGTTAAGGTTTTCTTTTTTTTTTAAATTTATATAAAATTTTTCTAATTTTCATTATATAGACATATAATCATAAAATCAAGATATTGTTTCTTTTTTATATAGATATCGTTAAAAAATCATATCAGAATTAGAAGAGGGAGAAGGGATATTTTTTGGTAATTGATGGGAGTCAAATGACTTTAAATTGTTTTGTTTTGTAATAAAAATGAATTGGCATATAAATGCATAATAAACGAGATCAAAAGATGTATACAAGTAATCAATCCAGGTTTTATTGAAATAACCAGTTCTGTTCTCCAGTTCGCCTAATCGAACTCTGGTAAGTTACAAATTTTACAGTTGGCAGTAACGCAAGATGGCGTCCGGAATTCGTAGGTAAACATAAGGTATGTAGGTATGTTATTAACTAAGGTAAACAAAATTATAAAAATAATAATTAAAGTTACAAAATGAAATTATTTCAATTTACAGAAGACAATGGTGGGATAACCTGCAAAGGATGACAGAGGATTGATTACCAAAAGCGGCACTGAACTGTAAAGCCATTGGTAAAAGAGACGTGGGTAGTCCGAGGACGAGATGGGTGCCGGAACAGGTTTATATAACCTAATCCTTGAAGAGAAGAAGAATGAAAGTATAGTTGTATCCAAGAGAGTCTTCGAGAAAATATAAATTTTGGACAAATTATAATCAAATCATGGATTATATCAACTATTTTTTAATACTACTACTATTACTACTACAAACAGAAATATATCTGTACAGAAATAGTATACTATTTTTCACACTTTTCAAGTGTGAAATTGCCCAACATTGTTGGTTGGGTGCACTAAAAATTGTTTTTAAGGACAATGTGTATAGTTCTCTTAAAGAAGATTGTGTGTGTGTGTGTGTGTGTGTGCAAAACTGAAGGTATTGGGTGTTGAAGCTGACAGAAATGTTGAATATTGCAAACAATGAGGATTATTTATAACTGTGTCAAACGACAGTAGAACTAGCACCTTTGTGTAGCAGCTGTACACATTGGGACCTGAAGTGTGCAGTTGTGGTAAGGTGATCAGTCTGAACACTGAGAACACTGGGAGTTCATTATTACAGTGAATCATGAATAGTATGTAATGGATTATTAATAAGAAGAATTGTTAGATTACGTACAAGTTGGATAAAATTATTAAACAAAATTATGAATATTGTAATCTAACAGTCTTTTTAAACTGAATTTTATTTTATTTAACGTGTTGCTTTTAATTCGTTTATCGTTAAAAGTTATTAAGTAAGTTGCTTCCATTTGTGTAAAAATGGATTTGTTGCCGTAATCGATTCTGTCTTCGAGCGTCCTGTTCTTCTATTAAGTAATCTGGTCCGTTCGCTGCTCACTCTCCTGGTTGCTGCCTGTAATTGTACTGTAAATTCTCTAATTCTCTACAGTGACAACTCTTTCCAGTCAAAATAACAATATTTATTTTTATTTCAATTGTTCAGAAAAGGATCAGTCGACTTGTGTCGAAACAAAATAATGGTCGGGTCGACTCTACTGCTCAATTCGATTATGACACTAACAACCTTCAAATTATGACACACAAACAAATTAATTGTAATAATTATATTAAATCTCAGGGTTTAAGGGTTCTTTGAGACTGCTATTGTATTCAGAGAATGCACACAAAAATACAATACATCACAAAAGGTAAGTAAAATTTAAAATCTTATTACTATATTCGCAAACAAGCTTCGTTGCTAAGCAACGACTGTAGCGGGTAGTGAAAATTCCACAAGATGGCCACTCACACCACGTCTAACCTTATGAACTGTTTTGAGCTCACCCAAATTATTTTAAAATAAATGTTTTAGTGTTCACAGTTTTAGTTTTTAAGCTTTTCTTTTAATTAATGATCACTAGTGTCTGTTCTGTTAGTGTATTTTTACTTTTATTATTTATATGAGACAGTCTTTCTTTTCTATAACTAAAGTTTTTTTTTCTTTTATTGGTCTATGTTGATAGCCTAGGCGACTGCCTACTATCATTCCTACTGAATTGAGTAGTTCTAGCTTTGGGACAGGGTTACTATTATGCCGCATTACAATATTTTGCTGCCTTTGGTATTAATACTGAAACCACTTAAATGTCAGTGGGGTGTCAGTAATGCCATATAACAATCTGTATCGGAAGCGAGAGCTTCACATCCAGAAAACAGAGTATGTACAACCATTCAGACAACACTTCACTTAATATGCCTGGGGATGAAGCAAGGGGTACAAAGTTTATGGCACCCTTTCATGAAATGATACCAAAAACGTAGAGAAAAACAGAAATTTTGGAAAACTCCAGGACAAGAAAATGAAATTATTATTTTTCAAGGAAGAAATTTTCAAATTAACACAAAATAATTACGAGACTCTTTTGGGTTCATTGAGACAAAGGTCACATACAGTCACACAACATGTATAAAGGAAGTGGACGACCTGGCACTAGCTAAAAAACATCACCAGGTGCCAACTTTCTTGCCAAGTGTCTTAAAAAAAAAATAGTAACCAAGTGCTGTGCTTGAAATTAACGTGTGATTAGGGAGCCATATGTTTTCATGCCTGTGTGATTTCAGTGGTGCACTAGGCAGGATGAGGAAGCATGAGTAGTCCTTTCTACTCATTGCTGGAGTGTAGATGGCCTCACCAGACAGTTGCATTAATTGTGTAGTACAAAAGTATAAAGATATTCTGTAATTTATCAATGTAATGGTTTCATGAAATTAAGAGATCCAGAAATATGTAAGTTTACTGTCTAAAAATCTAAAAACAGGTGAGAAACATGTTCTGTATCTTATGTTTCTGAATTACGTATCTACACTGAAAATGGCGTAACACTTATTTTACTGCAGTTGATGCATTTTAGTGAGAAATTAACTCGACAGTTTTAAGTTTTGTTAATACTGGACAAAACAGCTACAAATGTGTTTACACTACTAATAATAAAACCTATGAGCACTGATTAAGTGTTGTGATAATGTTTATGTTGAATGAAAGGATACTTAGAACAATGATAGGTCAATTACACAGCCTTTATTTCTATAAAGTGTGTGACGTAGTAACTTTTTTTAACATTACACAACCAAGACTCAGGATGGCAGTCTGCACTGATGAATCATTTATGTTATGAAAAAATTACGAACTGTTTAACTGTAAAAATTAAAGCTGGTGAATAGTGACTTAATTGGTGTCTTGTATTTTGTTTTCCACTGTACCTACGACGATCAAGTAGACCGTCGTAACAGTGGTGTCAGAACTGGGATAGAACGGTTAACAGTGGACACTTTGTACAAGACGAGTGTAATTCGTAATTAATCGGAAAACAATGGATGACAGTCAGATGATGGACAATTTACAGGTGCTGCTGTTACAGATGGAGAAACGACAGGATGAAAAATGCCGACAGGAGGCAGAAGAAGCAGAAAAACGACAGGATGAAAAACGTAAGCAGGAGGCAGAGGAACGGAAGCGTGAAACAGAAGACATCAAAGCACTAATACAGGAGCAGAAACAGATGCAAGAACATAGTACTGCAGAATTGGGTCTCCTACGAGGTGAGGTTAATAAACAAGTTACTAAAATATCAGAGGTACAAGAATCAATGACATTAAAAATAGCTGAAGTAGAAAAATCTGTCTCGAGTGTTGAAGAATCGATGTCTAATAAAATAGCTGAAGTAGAAAGATCAGTCATGAGTGTGGAAAAAGCTATGTCAACAAAAATAAAAGACTCGATTACAAATATAATAAAGCAGTTTAAAAATGAAGTTGAGCAGTGCCTGAAGTTACAACCAAAACAACTTTGTAAACAGACTGTACCAATGATAGAAAGGAAAAGACACAGAAAATAAGTTAATTGAGAAAGTCACTTTGCCTGCAGTAGGGACAGTTCATGTCAAAGCTCCAACCTTTGATGGAAGCAGTCATTGGGCAATGTACCTCCGCCAATTTGAAGCTGCTGCATGGGCAAATAATTGGACATAGAAAGACAAGGCAGTTTGAATCGTTCTTGCATTAAAATGACCCGCGGCAGAACTACTACAGAAAGTCCCACCCGACAGCCAGAACATCTATGCCAAGTTGATAAAAGCTCTAGATTTATGCTACGGTGATAAACATTTGCGAGATGTGTACTACGTGCAGTTGAGAGCAAGGCGACAACGTTCCGGGGAGAGCCTTCAAGAGTTTGAAGCAAGTATTGACAGACTAATTAGACTGGCCTATCCTGAAGCACCAGAAGATTTTCGAACGAGTTTTGCGATGCAGACATTTACTGCCGGCATCTGAGATAACGAACTACAGCAAGTGTTACAAATGGCAAGACACCAGAACAGTGCGGATGCCCTGGTACATGCTTTGAAATTTGAGGACACCAAATCAGTCATAAAGTGCGCGCTAAAAGATCGCGACGGCACAGACGATGAGGAAGAAGAACAAGGAACAGAGACTTGACGGTCGGCGCCACAAAATAAAATAAAGGATGGAAGACCAAAGTGTTATAGATGTGGGAAACCTGGACATCTGCAACGAGATTGTCGGGTTAGAATTCAGCAGCAGGGAAACGAGCAATAGTCGTACAACGTGGCGTGTGCTGACTAACTGGAGGAACGAAGCCCCTAGACAATACACAATTTCTACACTTCAGAAAAACAGCGGGAGCTTGGTGGTTACCGGATTCATTCAAGAAAGGCCAACCTCGATTACAGTTGACACAGTTTCCATTGTGCGGCCCGACGTGGTGAAAGATCTTAAGCCTATCTGGTGCTCTTGCAGCTTGCGAACAGCTACTGGAGGGCCTGTAAAAGTGTTTGGAAAAGTGGAGATACGTCTACGCCTTGGTCGACTTGAGTTTAATCATCAAGTACTGGTTGCAGACATTGTGGATAAAGCAATTCTTGGTGTAGACATTATGAACGCATACAGATTTATAGTTGACTTCGAAAACAATGTCTTGAGAATCGGAGGAGAAGAGGTAATGCTGATGACATCAGAAAAATCGATGGACGTCATAAACCAAGTGGTCGTAACTGTTCCGCCAAACTCCGAAAAGATCATCATGGTTAGAACCAAGGTAGATACTATGGGCAACCAGTGCTCTATATTCGAACCCCAGGTAGTCAGCACACCGGGCATACTAATTGCCAGAAGTTTAGTAAAACCTGACAAAACCGAAAATGTACCTATTAGAGTGGCGAATATTTTGGATCAAGCTGTCACCTTACAAAGCAATACGCTCCTAGGCAAATTGACTCCTGTGGTCTGGGTAGCCGGAATGACGCAATGAAGATCCAGTGCTTCGGATACTTCCAAATTACCAGAGGAACTGCAGGAATTATTGAACAGATCTTCTACCGACCTCTCAAGTGGTGAGGTAAAAGAACTCTGACAGTTTTTACAGGAATTCAATGATTGTGTTGCGTACTGGAAGCTCTCGAAGTTCTAGAGTTGTTCCAAAGACGCTAAGTGGAAAGGGCTGGTTTTGAAATGTAATAAAGTGGACTGTATAGATGAAGTATAATACTCATTTATTGAAAATATTACGATTCAAATGCTATTGCTGACACGTGCGGATGTTTTAAGGCCATAACGCCCATAAAATTAGTTTTGATAAAAGTCGAAATCCATTGTAAATGGACGCAAGTCGTCTGACTAATTTAGTGCTAGCTGCACATGAAAATAATTGAATAACGATCCAGAAGCTGCGATTGGAAGATTAATTTTAACGAGAGTACAGCTCGGAGTCCCTTGATTAACTGAACTAACTTGACCGCCGTCAGTCCAGCTGACTGCCGGCGGCGCTTGATAAGCAAAGTGACGTAATCCGCTCGTGCCGCAATGCAGTGGTTACAGCACACAGATAATAAATACAGTACAAAGTTCAAACAGATTGTTTTGCAGTTCGGGGACAGTCACTCGGAAGAACCTCTCTTGTGCAACATCGCATCAATACCGGGACACAACACTAATACGCCAACCTCCTTGAAGGCCTCCATTATCTAAGCAAGAGGAAATGTCTCGGTTAGTACAGGATATGTTGAGGAGGGAGTAATCGAGCCTTCATCAAGTGCTTGGTGTTCTTCTGTTGTGCAGAAGGATGGTGAATTGCGTTTCTGCGTAGACTACCGGGGGTTAAAAGACGTTACAAAGAAAGACTGCTATCCATTACCTCAGGTTGACGATACACTCAACATGTTGTCCGGAGCACAGTGGTTTTCCAGATTTGACCTGAAGAGTGGATATTGTTGGTCTTCATCAAGATGACAAGGAAAAGACCGCTTTCTCGACCCCAAGTGGCTTATTCCAATTTAATGTCATGCCATTTGGACTCTGTAATGCACCGGCAAGATTTGAAAGATTGATGGACCTGGTACTTCGAGGGCTGACCTGGAAAACTTGCCTTGTTTATTTAGATGATGTCATAAGTCATCAGGAAGACTTTCAAAGACCAATTGGAAAACCTTAAGGAGGTTCTAACTAGAATTCACGGTGTCCAACTGAAGCTGAGCCCGAAGAAGTGTTCTCTATTCCAGAAGGAAGTACAGTATCTGGGCCATCTGGTTTCGGCAGCGGGTGGTTAGCATGGATCCTAATAAAGTAGACACCATAAGAGACTGGCCAGTGCCAAAGAGTAAACACGAAGTTCAAGTTTCCTGGGGTTATGCTTATATTACAGACGTTTTGTGAAAGGCTTCGCTACTACTGCTAAACCACTACATGAGCTAACGGAAAATAAACGAAACTTCCAGTGGTCGAGAGAGTGTGATCAAGCATTTAGGACTTTGAAAATTGCATTACGTTCGCAGCCAATTCTCGCTTTTCCAACTTCCGAAGGGAAGTACACTGTGGACACAGACGCAAGCAATACTGGTCTAGGAGCAGTTTTGTCTCAAATGCAAAACGATGAAGAACGATTAATAGCGTATTACAGCAAGACACTTTCTAAACCAGAGAGAAATTATTGCGTTACAAGGAGAGAGTTGCTGGCAATCATCCGAGCGTTGGAGCACTTCCATAAATACCTCTATGGAAGAGAGTTTTCACTACGTACCGACCATGCCGCGCTTGCATGGCTCTTGAGATTTAAAAATCCGGAAGGACAGTTGGCAAAATGGCTTGAATGTCTGCAAGAGTACAACTTCAAGGTACAACATAGACGGGGGCGCCTGCATGGTAATGCAGATGGCTTATCACGAAGACTGTGCCCGGAAGACTGCCGACATTGCCACAGAAAGGAAGAACAAAACTCAAGCGAACATGTTCAAGCCAGCACTGTAGATTTTCTGGCAGATGGCTGGACAGCACAAGACTGTCGACAAGAACAGATGACTGATGAAGACACTGGACCAATCTTGACAGCAAAAGAGGAAGGTCGCAGCCCGGATTGGCAAGATATCTGTCATGGTTCTGAAGTGCTGAAGGGCTACTGGGCACAATGGGAATCTCTTACCTTAGAAAACAGATTGCGGAAAAGGGGTTGGGCAAGTGCAGATGGACGAGACGTGGTCATGCAGTTGATTGTTCCCCAAAGTAAATTGCAGTCTGTTTTGAAGGAGATGCATGACGGAACATCTGGAGGCCATCTTGGCGTCCAAACAAAACCCTTGACAAAATAAGGGAAGCAATTCTATTGGCTTCATCTTCGCCACGACGTAGAGGAATGGGTTTGGACGTGTGAAATATGTGCTGCAAGCAAGGGCCCACAAACCAGAAGCAGGGGAAAATGAGACAATATAACATTGGACTGCCTTTCGAGAGAACTGCCATAGACATTGCTGGACCATTCCCAGTTACTGATGATGGAAACCGGTACATCATGGTTGTAGGTGACTACTTTACTAAGTGGGTGGAAGCCTACGCAATTCCAAATCAGGTTACCACTGTGGCAAAGCAGTTAGTTCACAACTTCTGTTGCCGTTATGGAGCCCTATGGAAATCCATATGGATCAAGGGAGAAATTTCGAATCAGGAGTGTTTAAAGAATTATGCCGTCTACTCGGAATTCGAAAGACCAGGACAACGCCTCTGCATCCTCAGTTGGACGGTATGGTTGAGGGATTCAATAGGACACTTGAGCAGCATCTTTCGAAGGTTGTTGACAAGAACCAAACAGACTGGGACCAATGTATACCACTATTCCTCATTGTGTATAGATCATCAGTACACGACACAATCGGCATGACTCCAACAAAATTGGTGTTTGGGCGGGAGATTCGTCTTCCTGGGGACTTGATGTTCGGATCACCTGAGACTCAGTCCCAAGAGCCACAGAACTATTACTCGCAATTAGAAAACCAACTGCGAGAAATGAATCGCTTGATAAGAGGACGGCTGAAGATTGCCAGTGATAAAATGAAAACTCAGTATAACATTCGCAGCAATAGTGTGAGTTTCCAAGAAGGAGATCAGGTCTGGTTGTTCAACCCAAAGCACCATTGTGGTCGCTCACCTAAGTTGCAAACTAACTGGGAAGGACCCTATACTGTGAAAAAAAGAATCAACGATGTTGTTTATCGTATTCAATAGGAAGGACAGTGAAAGTTCAAGGTCGTCCACCTAGATCGCCTAGCTAAGTATTACTTCAGAGACGGTTTGCCAATTCGGGATGAACAGGCTTAAGGAGGGGGCAGTGTTACGACATCACAGAACAATCTACGTGTTTATCGAACATTCCAGAGGGATCTGGAATGTAACACGTGTGGCTTACATGGTTGTCGACGCATTTGCTAGACTGTGCCAGAAGCCGCGCGAACTGTGTCAGGGCCGCAATTAATTACATTGCACACACTGGCGCTAACACGCATTAAGGAATAATCTAGTAATTTGGGGCGGTATAAATACCAGTACTCAACGACGTTCAGTTCAGTATAGCTGCGATATATTTACAGTGTGGTTCGAATTATTATCGGGCGATATTACTGTGTACGTTCAAGTGGTTATTAGTGAAGTGTTGTGTTTTATACTCGGGTGGTACAATTGTAATACAATTGTGCTTAATATTAGTTAAAATTTTATTGCGTGTGAACAATTTTTATTTGATTTTTTGTATGAGACTGTGTTGTTAATTACGAACTGTTTAACTGTAAAAATTAAAGGTGGTGATTAGTGACTTAATTGGTGTAGTGTATTTTATTTCCACTGCACCTACGACGATCAAGTAGACCGTCGTAACAGTATTCTAAAATTTTTGTGGTTTAAAAAGTCCTAAATCTGTAAAAACCAGGACAGACTGTCATACGTTTTACACGCGTTATTATGAGAGTGTTACCAGCGTATTCTTGATCCTGGCCAAGACTTTGCTGTTGGTGATTGATGTTTTATAAAGGCCGTTTACATTTTTGGCAGTACATAAACGAGAAGAGATTATGTTTTGGACTGAAACTGTTTTGTTTACGGACAAGTAGCTAAAAATTCCAAAGGATTGCATGGAATATTTCCTTGTAAATAAGCAAAGATAATTATGAAACTCCATTTTTCCTGACTGTGGTGATATCCCTGTATCAGAAACAATAGCACAGAATCTACTCGAAGGCAGAATTATCGTTGTGGATAATTGGTATTTATCCACTCATCTAAGTAAATATCTCTTGAAACATAAAACATATATTGGAGGGACAACAAGGAAAAATCACCGTGTCCCTCAACATCTCACTTATACACCACTAACCAAGGGATGTTTGACTTTTGTGAGAAACAAAGACAGAGTTTCTCACACACTCCTGGTGAGATTTAAAGACAAAAGAGATGTAGTTGTTCTTGTTGAAGCAGGAATGTCTGAGAAAGTGTGACGTGTTGGAGGAGGAAAAGTTTTTGTTCAAACCACTCCATATCAAAAAATATAATGAATTAATAGGATCTGTGGATAAAGCTGACCAAATGTTACAGGCACACAATCCAGCCAGAAAATCATACTCATGGTTTAAGAAGTTCAGCATGCATTTAGCCTCCTGAATAGTATTGAATGGATTTATTATAAAGTGCTGTAAGGACCTACTAACTGAATATAGCAGTGAAGGATGCAAGGGAATGTTTGATGGAAAATCTGCTCGTCAAGAAAGAAATGTTCTGCTCCTCAAGATAAAGTGCAACAAAGTCTACACCGGCTTGTACAGATTCCCACAACAGGAAACAAAAATCACCCTCAAAAACGATGCCACATTTGTACTTCTACATGCTTATGAAAAGATATATACGTCTCATGTCTTCTGGACGTATATAGATTTTCCTGGACTATGTATGCTCAAAAGAACCACACGTAGTCATTCTTTATTCTTAGTTTACAACTTACAATTAACTAGCAAGTGTTTGCGTAACGTTTGTAATAAGAAATTCTTTCTGTATATATACAAATGATTGTGTAAGCATATATCTTATGTTCTTACATTTATTTTGAAGTTATAATACGAATATGTTCACAATTAAAATTATTCTTTGATCACATACAGAACACAAATGATTATGTTCATGTAAAACTAAAGTTGAGTGGTTGGGGTGGGGTAGTGATCAGGAGGATGGGGGGAGTAACAGGAATAATTTTGGGGTATAAGTAAAGACGGAGGATGCATTTTCAAGTGACGGATTGAAATGAGTAGCCTCGTATATACAAGGTAACATGCTCACAGTCAAGGAGTTACTGTACCAGTACTGTACAGTAAAATGAAAAAAAAAGACAACAGGAAATATAAACATTTACTGTGGTTTGATGAAGGGGGACATAACACAGTCTCACAGTCATTGATGCCCTGTCACACTTATAACTTTTAATAAGCAAACGTTTGCGGCTGTGATAAGCATTATAATAATTATGGTTTAAAGGATTTTTCTGACCTCTGATCTGTCTGCTGTGAAGAAAACAAGGTTATAAATTCTGCTTTGTGGACTGTCCATGTCTGTTTTTCCCAACATCCACTTTTGGGGAAGTAACATCCATAAATATTAGAAATGTACGAGGCATGTTTTTTAAGTAAGAGTAAATACCGTTTCGCCATATTGCAGTGGTCGCCGTTCTGCACATGCGCACTGAGTGTCTGCATCTATTGGCTTGCTACAGATGCCATTACGTGAGCAGAAGGCCATACAAACATGCACAATGAGGCACGGAGTGGGTGACCGTCTGTCATTAATGATGACCTGGTACAGAAAGTTGACAAAAAAGTTCATGAGAATAGGCGGTTTACGATTTCGTCACTGTCTAATGAATTTCCTCAAGTTGCAAGAAGTGTTCTCTATGAAACTGTGACAGACCGCTTAAATTATCGGAAGTTGTGCTCACTCTGGGTCCCAAAAATGCTGACTAAGTTGCACAAAACAAAACGTTTAGCCAGTGTTCTGACTATACTCACAAGGTACAGTGAGGAAGGTGATCTGTTTTTAAGCCAAATCGTCACTGGTGACGAGACATGGGTGTCTCACATTGCACCTGAATCAAAACAGTAGTCCATGAAATGGAGGCACTCAACATCTCCCAAAAAGATAAAGTTCAAGAAAACCATTTCAGCCCGGAAAATCATGTGCACTGTGTTTTGGGACAAGCAGGGGGTGTTTGTTGATTTTTCGCCTCGGAGTGAAATGATAAATGTTGTGATATACTGCGAGACCCTGAATAAACTGCGTCGCGCAATCCAAAACAAAAGGCATGGAATGCTCAGTAGGGGAATCGTACTGCTTCACGACAATGCTCGGCCACATGATGCTCAACGCACCCACGATCTGATTACGTCATTTGCCGGGAAAAACTGGATCATTCCCCCTACAGTCCAGTCCTCGCGTCCAGTGACTATTACTTGTTCTTCTATTTAAAGGGGCACCTTGGCGGCGAGTGCTACGACGACAATGACAATGTCAAAACAGCTGTGCAGCAATGGTTATCTTCTCAGGCGGCTGATTTCTATGAAGACGGAATACAGAAGCTGATCACACGATACGACAAGTGCCTCAATATAGGTGGAAACTATGTTGAAAAATAGTTTAATGTACTGGCTTTCAAGTAAAAATAAAATTGTTCAAAAAATATTACTTATTTTTAGTATCAAAATGGCACTTACTTAAAAAACATGCCTTGTAGTTTCAACAAAACAGTTACAGAGAGTTATCCATGCTTTTTGAAGTGTCCGATAAATGGAGATTTTACTGTATATACAAAACATCTGAAATATTAATGCAGTATTGTTTTTTACTTAAGAGATAATAAATTTAAATGCTATTAACAAGATAATAAGAATACTACTACTTGACTTTTGTTGTTGAAATCAATGCGTTAACAGAAAATGAAGCATGCGTATTGTGAATTTTTGTAAGTTTTTATGAATTAATATTTTTTATTGTCATTTAAAAATTCTTTTAATTGACTGTTGTGTAATTTTTTAAGAATTTTAACGATAAAAACTCTATTCTTTGGACTTTTTTTTAATGTTTTGTGATAACTATATAGTCTCTTCCGTGTCACCCTGTACTACACAAGTTTTTTAGTTTTGCTGAAGTAAAAATATTTTTAAAATAATTGCGCTTTTCCATATAGTATAATACCCATTAAACATTAACGAATGATATCCAATGTGTAAGAGTTAAAACATTACAGTGTAACAGTACAGAATTGTGTGTTAAAAGAATAATAATTCAAATCAGACTTAATTCAAAGCAGTCAGTGTTCACCTTTGGGGCACCCCGTTCTAACCAACTACACATACAATGTTATTGAAAGTTGTTTATGTTTAGACAGCCCAGCTAGACGTATTACATAACCACTGGCAACTCAGTCTCTCTGTGAATTACAGAGGAACACGTAATTGCCACAAGCCAGTTTGCATCAGGAGGTCACAGTAGTCAGTAGTCATCGTTTAACCAGTAAAGTAGACAGCAGAGCCGCGCGGGGCAGTTAAGGAGCGCGCGGTTCTAGTAAGCAGTGTCAGAACAATATAGCAGTCAACTTGTATTTCTCAGACCGCGCAGTCAAAAAAAAAAAAAATCAGTGCTCACGAGCGAGTTATGTCGGCCGACTAAAAAGGAAAAAATGTTACTCAAACTGTTTTAAAATCCGTACACGAGTGTAATGTGAACCAACATTCAACAACATCAGTCTTAAACAGTGCAGAACATATTTCGGAGTGCCTTGTGAAAATAAGGAATCTGCAGCAGTGGAGAAATAATTGGACAGTGGCTCCAGCAAGGATGAGTACCTTTTAAAACATTTAAACCTTTAAACACGTATATCAATTAATCAACTACCTTTTCAAATAATTGAAAGACTAAAAGCGCTCAGTAAATTGGGTTATCATTACGTAAAAGGAAATGTGAATATGTCCAAGTACTGGCCTGCCTTATTAACATGTAATATAGTTGGATAAGTAAATTTTTGTTTTATGATTAAGTACATTTATTTGATAAATGTTTCAATAGTTAACAGTTAAAAAGAAAGAGTAAGAGAAAGAGAAGTAAAGGAGAACTAGAAATTTTGAAAGAGTAATAAATGAGATGATTATTTAATGAAAGCCATGTGTAAGCGTAATTCTTTCGCAACGCAACCCAAATAACCCCTCTGCAACTGTTTTCGTCTATACGACCCTGGATTGAAACCAAAAGGTAAGAAAAAGAAGTAAAGCTTTTATAAATATAATAAGATTTATTATTCGCAATAAAAGGACGTAAAGTCTCAGTGGCCCCCGAACTAGGGACTCGATATTATTTGCATAGAAAGACGTAAAGTCTCAGTGGCGCCCGAACAGGGACTCGATATTATTTGCATAGAAAGACGTAAAGTTTCAATGGCGCCCAAACAGGGACGATTTGTATGATTTATTATAATCATACAAATTAGACCTAATATAAACTGCAGAGAAGGATTATTTGGGAGCGTGGGCGTTGTTGGAAATGTTTCTAGATGGTAGTTAGAAAGCGATGAAAGCAAAACTGACAAGTTTTAATAACGGTATATGCAATTGATATAATCATTTAATTAAAAATAATTAATTTCATAATGGAAAATACGAATAAAAATAAATCTGACCAACTCGACAGTTACGAGTGAGTCAGGAGGTTGCTTAACCCCAATTACGGTCCAAGAAAATGTTCTAACTGAATCAGCTGTTGCGAATGATTCGGGGTTGGAGACGACTCCAAGCCTAATAGATGAAAATAATTTAACACAATTTGTAGTAATTAGTGAGGCGGGAGCAAAATCCACTACCGTAGCGACTAAAAAAAAAAAAAAAAAAAAGAGTTGTCGATGGATGATATATTTAACCTTATGCAAACAATGTCAGAAAATATGAATAGTAATTTTAATAAACAAGATGTTAAATTCAATGAGTTAAAAAGTGAGATCAATGAACAGAATAATAAAGTTGATGCATTAAGTAGTGACATAAATGCAAAATTGAATGAAGTGAGTAGTAATGTAAATGAACAGAAAACAAAATGTGAAAGTAGTTTTAACGAATTGAGTAAACGTTTTGATATGAATGAGGTTAAACTAGAAAGTAAATTTGATGAACTAAGAAACAAGATCAAGGGATTAAATAATAAAATGAAAAAACAAAATGAAAAGTGGGAAAGAGATAGATGTAAATTAAAAGAAAATAAAGAAAGCAAACCAAACCAGGTAAGTGGTTCTGATATGGGAGGTAGTAATGATGATACTTTTACAAATAATAATGCTAATTCCAGTGTAGTGGAGATAAAAAACGACAAGGCAGGTGATGTTAGTACAAGTGATAATCAGAAAGCAGACAGTTTAAATAGAAAACAGGTGACAGGAGATAAGGTAAGTAATAATGTTAAATCTGATGAGGTTAACCAAGTATTCGAAAAGGCTGTATCTAAGAATGATACGGTAAATAGTGATAATGAAAATAGAATGAGAGTTGAAGTTAATTATGGAGTGTTAGTTAGTGTTTATGAGTTAGAAAGGGAGTACGAAGATAGGTTTAATGTAGAGGGTGAACAGAGGGTAAAATTTTCCTGTGATGTTGGTGAAGCAGAGATTTCACAATTGTTTTTGGAGAAAGGAGAGTTCCTCGATAGTTTTGGTAAAAGAAGATAAAAGATCTTCAAAATGTCCCTGGGTTTTTAGTGTATCTGGTAAGGCCAGATGGTGTTCTAATAATGTGGTATTGCCCTCTGTGTGGAGTGATAATGTGAAATTGGGCTGGGAAAGTGATAATAAAGAGAGAGAGAGAGAGAGAGAGAGAGAGAGAGAGAGAGAGAGAGAGAGAGAGAGAGAGAGAGAGAGAGAGAGAGAGAGAGAGAGAGAGATATTTAAGTCGAATAGAGGTTATAAAGGGTTAGTGGGGAAGTTAAATAATGAGAGAATTATTATAAATAATAGAGACTTACCTTGTGTAGTAGCAAACGATGATTATATTGAGGTTGATAATAATAAACACTTACCTGTTGTGAGAATCAGCGTACTAGTAATAGTTGATGACTATAGTAATGAAAATATAAACTATTTAAGTGTGACAGATAATACTGACGGAGACTTAACCAAAAATATTGATGAAGACATGGCTTATGATAAATAATAATAGGGGATAGCCCTGGGAATTATTATAATGGTATAATGTAAAAAACAAATTTATGTGGTTATTATATTAACAATAGTAATGTAATGAATTTAAATAAAAAAGAATTGTGTATATTCGACATAAGACTAATGTTCGATGATGGTGGTTAGATAAACAGTGAATGAACATTTAATTATTTGAGTTAATGGTATAATTACTTGGCTTACTTATGTAATGAAGTGTCGTAAATAATAACTGGATATGACGAAAATTTGTAAATAAATGTGTATGGGTGTTAGATATATTGTATATTAGGTTCTTTTGCTGGCATGTATATTGTTTGTTTTGTGTGACCAATGTTTACAGTTAGGATGGAATGGACAACAATTATATTTTATTTTGATGAATAATTGCCATAAATGAATTTCATGATGAAATAAAATAATGCAAGAGGTAATTGAATGGGGTTAACTTTTTGTGAATAACATAATGAAGTAACTTAGTGTTTTGATTGTAATGTAGTTAAAATTTTTGTGGGAGGATTTTTTAAATGTAGAATCATTTTGAATGATGTAATTACAGTAACTTAGTGTTTTGAGAAAAGGAAGAAATTAAATTTGAGCAGGAATTAAATTAATTTGAAATGTGAATTTTGGGTAATGAACTTAAATTTTATTTTGTTTTGGATTATGTAATGTAGATGATCAACATGTTTAACAGAAAAGTAAAGTAAAGTGATAGTTAGAATGTTGATTTAATATTGGTGTTACCTGTAACATGTATTTTATAGTAAGGTTGTTATGATTTATTTGTATTTTATGTAATAAATTTGTAATTTTGGTGGGTAATAGTGTTTTGTGAACATTATACAATTTGAATGGGATTTATATGTATTAACATTGTATGTGTGAGGAGCATTATGTAACTGCGTATTAGTATATTAGCAAACTAAATGAAAAACCAGTACTTTATAAAATATCTAACCAGTACTTTGCTAACAATGAACCAGCACGACTAAGAGGAAACAAATAAGTTGGGGATATGGAATAATGGAAGGCCGTTTAGTGATATTTTAATTGAATGTTTCAGAGTCAGGTGATACTGTGGTGACATGCCTGTCTGATTTTATGGTGTTGGGATCTCGAGCGAGAAGTCCAGTAAGGTCGGATAGGTGCAGCCACAGCCACCGGACTAGGGGGGTAAGTACCCATGATTTTAGTAAAGAGTTAAGGGGTTGCGGCGCTATATCCTTGCTGATCCTCTTAGGTTTTAGGCAATGAGAGTTTTTATGCTTCGGCATAAAACCTCTCATTGGGGGGGGGGTATTGTAACGGTACAGAATTGTGTGTTAAAAGAATAATAATTCAAATCAGACTTAATTCAAAGCAGTCAGTGTTCACCTTTGGGGCACCCCGTTCTAACCAACTACACATACAATGTTACTGAAAGTTGTTTATGTCTAGACAGCCCGGCTAGACGTATTATGTAACCGCTGGCAACTCGGTCTCTCTGTGAATTATAGAGGAACACGTAATTGTGTAACGGTACAGAAGTTTGGGATTCATTTATTCTTTTCTCATTTGTAATAATGTGGAGTTACCCACACAGAGCCTCAGTTTTAATAATCGAAGTTCACTTTTGAAACACCCAGTTGTCGGTTTGTACAATAAGCCAGGCAACATGCAACAAAACATGGAGCATCGGAATGTGTCCGAGTGCGCGGGTGCCGGTTTGTACATCGTGAAGAGCACGTACAGTTTCCCTGGTCGCCGGCAGCAAGACGACGTTAAATTGCGAGATTTTGCGGGAAATGCTCTCGGCCAATGGGAAGGCAAGTTGCCACGCTCAGGATGATTCTGGCCATCTTGAAAATGCTTCACTTAGCGTCACCTAGCAGAACCGCACGGTTCAGTGTACAAAGGCTCACGAGCCAAAATATAATAAAATTGTTAAAAATGTGATTAAACTACAAGTAAAAATGTGATACAGTATTAAAAGAACAGAAATATCAGACAACAATCAGTGATCAAAATTTAACTAGTGAGAGAGTATTTCGGAACAAACACTTGATCAAAAAACCGGTAGTGATTTCACCACGTATCTGAGGCGATAAAAGAGAAGTAAACATACAATTTAAATTAAAGTAAATATGAAAATAAAAGTTATCTAATGGGTAAAGAGATCTCTCATTTTAAAGGAGTAAAACGTGTGAAAGGGAGAGAGTGAGCGGGTACTGGGCTGCCTTATAAAAGATATTTAATCTAATTATAATAAGTAAATATGTTAAATTTTGTTTTGTAAAGTAAGAATCAGTAATTGTCCCTGAGAAGGAAAATAGAAAGTAAGGAAATTAAAAAAGAGAATACAAAAAATGTTAAATAAAACAGAACTAGTTAACGCAGTCAATGAGTCGAATTTATTAAATAACACGAACCCAAAATCACACTTATAGGTCACGAGTTCGCATGAAAGATCCTGGACCCGTAAAGGTAAGCATTTTGGAACTGGGACAAATAAAATTATTTATTTATCTATTTGTATTTTAAAGTAAATGTAGCTTCTCAATGGCGTCCGAAATAGAGACTCGATTTTATTATTTTTCATTATTAGTAGCTTTTCAATTGCCACAAGGCAGTTTGCATCAGGAGGTCACAGTAGTCAGTAGTCATCGTTTAACCAGTAAAGTAGACAGCAGAGCCGCGCGGGGCAATTAAGGAGATCGCGGTTCTAGTAAGCAGTGTCAGAACAATATAGCAGTCAACTCGATTTCTCAGACCGCGCGGTCAACAGAAAAAAATCAGTGCTCGCGAGCGAGTTATGTCGGCCGACTAAAAAGGAAAAAATGTTACTCAAACTGTTTTAAAATCCGTACACGAGTGTAATGTGAACCGACTCAACATCAGTCTTAAACAGCGCAGAACATATTTCGGAGTGTCTTGTGAAAATAAGGAATCTGCAGCGGTGGAGAAATAATTGGACAGTGGCTCCAGCAAGGATGAGTACCTTTTAAAACATTTAAACCTTTAAACACGTATATCAATTAATCAACTACCTTTTCAAATAATTGAAAGACTAAAAGCCAGTAAGTGGGGTTATCATTATGTAAAAGAAAATGAGAATATGTCCAAGTACTGGCCTGCCTTATTAACATGTAATATAGTTGGATAAGTAAATTTTTGTTTTATGATTAAGTACATTTATTTGATAAATGTTTCAATAGTTAACAGTTAAAAAGAAAGCGTAAGAGAAAGAGAAGTAAAGGAGAACTAGAAATTTTGAAAGAGTAATAAATGAGATGATTATTTAATGAAAGCCATGTGTAAGCATAATTCTTTCGCAACGCAACCCAAATAACCCCTCTGCAACTGTTTTCGTCTATACGACCCTGGATTGAAACCAAAAGGTAAGAAAAAGAAGTAAAACTTTTATAAATATAATAAGACTAGCGAGTACCCGGCATGTGTTGCAATGCCACTCAAAGAAAGAAAGTGTTTGTATATATATAATATATAAAGACTTCGTTCGCGTGGTCTTCAATTTAATGCGATAATATATTTAGAACAGAATCTATTCCATTGGGTTCCCATAGTAACCAGATCTAATAAGTTAGATTTTTAAGACTCCAAAGGACCCCCCAGAGGATCGTATCGAAAAAACACCTGTCCTATGTTGGTTCTCCTGTTGCGTAAAATATTTGTGCCAAGTTTGGTTGAAATCGGTCCAGTGGTTTAGGAGAAGATGTGGAAGACCCCAAAGAACCCCCAAAAGAACCCCATCGAAAAAACACATATCCTATGTTGGTTCTCCCGTTGCGTAAAATATTTGTGCCAAGTTTGGTTGAAATCGGTCCAGTGGTTTAGGAGAAGATGTGGAAGACCCCAAAGGACCCCCCAAAGGACCCCATCGAAAAAACACCTATCCTATGTTGGTTCTCCCTTTGCGTAAAATATTTGTGCCAAGTTTGGTTGAAATCGGTCCAGTGGTTTAGGAGAAGATGTGGAAGACCCAAAAGGACCCCCCAAAGGACCCCGTCGGAAAAAAACACCTATCCTATGTTGGTTCTCCCGTTGCGTAAAATATTTGTGCCAAGTTTGGTTGAAATCGGTCCAGTGGTTTAGGAGAAGATGTGGAAGACCCCAAAGGACCCCATCGAAAAAACACCTATCCTATGTTGGTTCTTCCTTTGTGTAAAATATTTGTGCCAAGTTTGGTTGAAATCGGTCCAGTGGTTTAGGAGGAGATGTGGAAGACCCCAAAGGACCCCCCGAAGTATCATATCGAAAAAACACATATCCTATGTTGGTTCTCCCGTTGCGTAAAATATTTGTGCCAAGTTTGGTTGAAATCGGTCCAGTGGTTTAGGAGGAGATGTGGAAGACCCCAAAGAACCCCCAAAAGAACCCCATTGAAAAAACACCTATCCTATGTTGGTTCTCCCTTTGCGTAAAATATTTGTGCCACGTTTGGTTGAAATCGGTCCAGTGGTTTAGGAGGAGATGTGAAAGACCCCAAAGGACCCCCCGAAGGATCATATCGAAAAAACACATATCCTATGTTGGTTCTCCCGTTGCGTAAAATATTTGTGCCAAGTTTGGTTGAAATCGGTCCAGTGGTTTAGGAGGAGATGTGGAAGACCCCAAAGGACCCCCAATGGACCCCGTCGAAAAAAACACCTATCCTATGTTGGTTCTCCCGTTGCGTAAAATATTTGTGCCAAGTTTGGTTGAAATCGGTCCAGTGGTTTAGGAGGAGATGTGGAAGACCCCAAAGGACCCCATCGAAAAAACACCTACCCTATGTTGGTTCTCCCGTTGCATAAAATATTTGTGCCAAGTTTGGTTGAAATCGGTCCAGTGGTTTAGGAGGAGATGTGGAAGACCCCAAAGGACCCCCCAAAGGACCCCATCGAAAAAACACCTACCCTATGTTGGTTCTCCCGTTGCATAAAATATTTGTGCCAAGTTTGGTTGAAATCGGTCCAGTGGTTTAGGAGGAGATGTGGAAGACCCCAAAGGACCCCCCGAAGTATCATATCGAAAAAACACATATCCTATGTTGGTTCTCCCTTTGCGTAAAATATTTGTGCCACGTTTGGTTGAAATCGGTCCAGTGGTTTAGGAGGAGATGTGAAAGACCCCAAAGGACCCCCAAAAGGACCCCCCGAAGGATCATATCGAAAAAATACATATCCTATGTTGGTTCTCCCGTTGCGTAAAATATTTGTGCCAAGTTTGGTTGAAATCGGTCCAGTGGTTTAGGAGGAGATGTGGAAGACCCCAAAGGACCCCCAATGGACCCCGTCGAAAAAAACACCTATCCTATGTTGGTTCTCCCGTTGCGTAAAATATTTGTGCCAAGTTTGGTTGAAATCGGTCCAGTGGTTTAGGAGGAGATGTGGAAGACCCCAAAGGACCCCATCGAAAAAACACCTACCCTATGTTGGTTCTCCCGTTGCATAAAATATTTGTGCCAAGTTTGGTTGAAATCGGTCCAGTGGTTTAGGAGGAGATGTGGAAGACCCCAAGAACCCCCCATAGGACCCCATCGAAAAAAATTCATAAACCTTCGCGGGCGTGCGCACAACAACTCACCGAAGTTTCATCGCAATCGGATGAATGGTATAGGAACGCATACGGGACAAAGAAAGAAAGAAAGAAACAAACATTCATTTTTATAGATATAGATTTATTATTTGCAATAAAAAGACGTAAAGTCTCAGTGGCCCCCGAACTAGGGATTCGATATTATTTGCATAGAAAGACATAAAGTCTCAACAGTTATCCAAATATCTTGATTTCTGATTATCTAGATTCAACACTGCAGAGATCAACCTGTGTGTGTATAATCAGCTCCAATAAATTAATTATGTAAAATACACACGTACATTATAAGCACATGAACTGTGAGTCACACAGGGGTGCAAGTACTCTAGACACATTATGCTACATACAAGAATGTACCCTTATTTAAACTCATAATCAGCTGAAATTATAAACAAGCCTGACTTATACAACATATTTATTTACCATAAATAAACCTTTATTCTTCGTATTGTTTAAATTAGCAGCCATCCTTACTATTTCTTTTATGAATTTGCTAACTGCTATAATTTTTTATTGTTCGACTAAGCTTTTCGTCATTACTGACATCTTCAGGTCTTAAACAACGCCTGAAGATGTTGTTTAAGACCTGAAGATGTCAGTAATGACGAAAAGCTTAGTCGAACAATAAAAAATTATAGCAGTTAGCAAATTCATAAAAGAAATAATAAACCTTTAAATAGTAAATTACATTAATTTTTTTAGTACGATACAAAAATTATACTGCTTCCATCGATCTAAACTACTGGATCACGCTTGTGTGGAGTGGAGGTACGGAGCAAACGGTCTACCTGCTATCCCCACCATCTGGCTGTCCAGTGCAACAAGTGTGCATACTCTGCATACCGTATACCATAGTGTCACAATTACGCATCGATGCAATTACATGTGTTTTGTTTCGACATACTACTTCTTGTTCAGTGATTTAACTAAAAATATATTTTCAGTAGACTGTTAAAATATTTAACCAACATCCCCCGTCCATTGTGCAGCCTACAATTGTACGAAGAGACATAAAAAAAACAGTGAAGAAAATATTCTATAAATTCTATAAACAACATAAATTCTATAAAAATATTAAGTAATAGATTATTATAATATAGAATATGACAGTTACCGGCATATGTAGGCCTATCATATGTATCACAAAAGCGAAATTAGAATCCCTACTGCACTGTTAAAAAGATCAGATAGATTACATACGTGGCGCACAATTTGAGAATTCACTTTATAAATATTAGTTTGTGCAAATAATTTTGTAGATAATCTAGCATCAGCGCGTTTAGTTGTAAGCTTATTTAATATTGTAAGTTGTAAATAATTAATTGTAATTTTGTTTTTATATAGTATCCAAGTCACTTTTTCACAATAATTTAATTACCTTGTATCCGTCAGTGACTTCGTTTTAGCGTTTTTTTATTTCTAATTTGTTATGCATAAGACAACCATTCCCATTAGAAGAGAAAACAGGTGTTTACAGGATGTCATGTGATGATTGTGATTGTTTCTATCTGGGTCAAACTGGCAGGTCTTTCTTGAAAAGATACAAAGAACATCTACCAAGGAATGATTTAGACAAGACCAAATCTAATTATGCGCGCCATCTAATGATGCATAACCATAATTACACAGATTTCAATACTAATTTCAAAGCAATCCATGTATGCGGTAAGGGTAGGTTAATGGACGCTCTCGAGGAGTTTGAGATTTATAAATCATTTAAAGACAAGAATATCAACAATAACAGTATATTAAACGAACAATTAAGGTTTCAATCTCACTCACTATATGATACAGCCCTAAATATAATCGCGCATGATGGTAATGACTGGTGATAAGGATTGACTTAGTTTAATTAGTGGCTCGGCAACTACACGCGCGGTCGGACAGGTCCAATGGAGCCGAAGTTACATCGTGTTATGTGTGTGTCGTTATTGTGATTTAGTAAATATATGCAAATGTGTTTTTATGTGTTTTATGTGAATTTTAACATTTGACGAGGATTACTGATGATGTGACACATGTCACGAAACGCGTCTATATAAAAAACGCTAGAATGAAGTCACTGACGGATACAAGGTAATTAAATTAATTGTAAGTTGTTAAGAATGTAATATACAAAAATTAGATACTGTAGTAACGTAATTACCAGTTACCGGCATATCATATGTATCACAAAAGCGAAATTAGAATCCCTATTCTATTGTTAAAAAGATCAGACAGATTACATACGCGGCGCACAATTTGAGAATTCATATTATAAATATTAGTTTGTGCAAATAATTTTGTAGATAATCTAGCATAAGCCCATTTAGTTTTAAGTTTATTTGAGTTAATTGTAAGTTGTTAAGAATATAATATACAAAAATTATGTACTGTAGTAATGTAATTATAATGCAATGTTGAAATGCAAACATTATATGGTCAATAACATGTACATAATAAAAATTATAAACACATTTAAATTAATAATTAGGAATTGTTTCTGTTGTATTTTTCATCATCCCGTTGGTAAAATTTCTTATCCTTATTCCTTAAGAAATGTATTCTTTTAGTACTTTTCCTTTAGTAGGGAAAGCACAATGATAAAACAATTCAGTGTTGTGATGCGCTGCTCAAGTTCCAGCAGCGAGCGACGACAGCCAGGTGGTGGGGAGAGCTGAACGAGCAGGACCGTTTTGTTAGCACGCACAGCGCGATCCACAAGTTTAGATCGATGACTGCTTCTAACTCAAAGTTTGACAGAAAAATATTAGATAAATGTATGAAGATGTGTGGGTGTGTATGTAAGCATTAAAATTGTTCCAGTGAATATTCAAAGTGCATCTTCCCAACAAAGTGTGTAAATGTGGTGCTGTCTTGTTGTACATTGTAGCGTCGACTTTTCTAAACAGTGTTCTTGTATATCTTGATATTTTACCATGTACATCGTGCTGTTTCACAAACTGTATGAGTAAGAATCTTACATCCCAACGTTTTCTTTCAAACAGGAAACAATTATAAACAGCATACACGTTATGTTCACGTTAGATGGCGTTTCATTTGGTTACCAGACAAGATCAGTCATATTTCTTGTTAGAAATAAAATTTCCAATGATAAATGTTAGTGATTCACTTATTAGCTGAACTTATAGTATGTTTAAAACACTATTTCATTGTAGTTTGTTAGAGAATTAGCCACCAATTTATGATTTACATTTTTTTTTGTTATTGTTCTTTCCTAATAACAATATATATATATCATGGATGTTTCTGTTACAGTCAAAGACTTATGAGTTTATGTCTGCTTGTTTTGTATTTACATGTCAAGTTTTCTCTGTATGTTATGTGTATACCTGATAGTGTCATCTTCTTCCTGTGTGTCTGTGTTGCAATGCAATCAATAATCATGTTCAGAAGTTTCTATATTCCGTGCTTCACAATCTAACATTAAACATAAATGGGAACTGGATTCCAAACCCAAACATTTACTGTCCCTGTCTCAAAAGATGCCTTAAACTACTGTTAACAGTTTCTGGAAAAAGTTATTAGTTATCGGCCATATGACTGTTCAGATACAACCATATCTCAAAACCTGATATTTACATTTCACAAACATTGTATTTTGGCAAGGAAGAAATACAATATTTAGAGAAATATATAGTTACTTTATTTAGCATATTGTTAATGAGGTACATATGTACATAATACGTTTATAATAAACAATGGAAGGCATCAACTCGTTATAAAATATGTACATTATTATTATTGTTGTTGTTATTACATCATGAAACTGGCATAATTTTACTGTCAAGGTTGTTAACCTGCGACGACTGAAAGTAATCTATTCGGTTTTTGTTCATTAACTTTTCTACCAAATACACAAGATTTTCAAATCCCCTTAGATAGTTTTTATCCGTTTTCCCGTTTGCATTATTCACATGAGCGAAATCAATAAGGTTTACACGAACTGCACTGGTGTCAAAAGGTTTGTATTTTCTTCCATTGTAACGTTCGTACAGTCCTGCTGGAGCGTTGGTAATGTCTGCCCGATAACTTCGAAGCGCTGCAGCGTCATAAGCGATGAACACTGAACTCGAATAGATGTGCACAGAACGCTGACTTCTCCACCAGAACAACATCTGTTTTAGCCTTTTCAGTATTGCTAGCACCATATCATAACTGTGTCCGCTGTCCGTGTTGAAGAACAGGTTTAATGCTGTACATACACAAGCACACACAAATCTGATGATACACATATGATAACCTTATGTAAAGAGATATCTACATCTTAGAATGCCTAATAAGTGTGCTTTCTTTTGGCTACACAAATTTATGTACTTATTTAGCAGTGTATGTAAGCTGGATACACCTGTAAATCTACTGCTTATGAATGGAGTTTGAAATTCATTTACAACTGATAAACTGATTATAATTAAAGAATTTGAAGAAAAGCCCGAGGGACGTATATTAGATTCAATAGACTGATAGTGGCATTCATGATCAGTTGTAGTAGAAATAAATTATAACCTAATTTTACAAACATGTTAAAAGTGAATTTTCAAGAATGTTTACACATATGATATATAGTAGACAGTGATGCATGCACATGGTAAGACATTCTGAAAGCCTATCATCACAAATAAAAAAAAAAATAAAAAAAAACTTAATGAAACATTTATGCACTTAGAGTGACAAATGAAATACTATATAAAAACAATGACCACAAAATATGGTTTCCTTATACTTTAAAAGCACATAAACATGACAACATTACTCTTATTATTATACAGTATAATTAACAATAAAAGTTTACACACATCTTACAAATTATCCAGTTCAATATCGATGCCCTGCCCATGAACTCTTGTTAACTTTCTTCCTAATTAGTCCCGGCTGTTAACTGGTAATAACATTTTAATGGGCAGTGTGTTTAGTAACCCTGTTTCGACCCAGTTAGTATACGCTCTCATTAACATAACTATGGCACCCCGATAATTGATGATTTTGCTTCAGATTACTAGAATAATAATTAAAACAAAGTTTGTAACAGGGTGACATCACTGTTGCATGTCTTTCCTTTACATTTGTGACATATATTTTTGTGATTTTATTTGCTACTTGGTCTTTGTTGGATTTGTTCTGATAAGTAATTTTTGAAGGTTCTCTTCTATCTGTTACATGTGTCTTTGATATTTCATTTGGTGGTTTCTTTCTTTCTTTTTTGTCGTTGTTGTTTTAGTTGTGTTTGTTCTATAAATCATAAGAATCATGTACAACAAAACTATCTGTTGAACAGCATCACTGTTTCTTTCAATTACTTATTGAGTCACGTGACGATCGCGGTTGTGGGTGAACGCATGCGGGAGCTCCGGCCGTGGTTAGTAAAACATATCACATGCGATTTGTAGTTTTATTTTATTTTATTTTATTGACTTGACCAGTATCATGGTTGCAATTTTTAATGTATTAGTTTATTGAATTAAGTGTTATCTGAGGATGGGACTTAGTCCCAAAACGCGTCATAACTGACGAAACTTTGTATCACTAGAGTGGATAATAAGGTAATTATATAATTACTGTTTCTTTGTTTTCTGTTTATTTTATTCTAACTCTATATATTAGGGTGGGCTGAAAAATATTTTTATTTTATTTTATTTTAATTCACTATACCACGGAAAACTTGTCCCTAGGACAGATAAGTAAAATAAAAAAAGAAATAAAAAACCGGTTACTATCTTCTAGTCACACATCACCCGCCCCCCCCGAAAATCAGAAAAACTGATCAATTTTAACATTTTTTTTTTGTAATAAAAAAAGTTTTTCTAAGTAAGTCAAACGCTGTAGCTTTAGATAAGTAAAGAATAGCACACTGAAAATTAATAAATTAAAAAATCACAGATATTTCAACATTCTTTGGTTGTGCATTGTGCATGAAAAACACATTTTTACATTAAAATTGCAAATTTTACATTTTGACTTACAATAGTTAATGATAATTGTTACAAGCTATGGCATTATGTCAATAGTCTTTTACTCATTCTTTTCGGCTCTTGGTATTTTAAACTCCAATTTGTACGAAAACTGTGGCATGATGGATCGTGAAAGAAGTGTCATTCTGATGAACCCATCCTTGGACTTGACACCAACGACATTTTGTGATGCTTCTGTCATCAGCTTCACACACTGCTCCACTGTTTGTGTATGACAAGGAAACTTGTCAAAAGTCCATTTATCTACCGTTCCTGATTTTATTGCAGATGAAATCTCCTCATCGCTTACTCTTCGCAGCAAAGGTGGCGGTGAGCAAGCGATTAACTATTTTATGTCAAAATGTAAAATTTGCAATTTAATGTTAAAAACATGTTTTTCAGGAGGAATGCGCGACCAATGGATGTTGAAATATCTATGCTTTTTTAATTTATGTATCTACAGTGTGCTATTCTTTGCTTATCTAAAGCTGTAGTGTTTGACTTATATAGAAAAACTTTTTATTTTAATTACGAAAAATTGTTAAAATTGATCTGTTTTTATGATTTTTCTTCTTCTTTAACGGCAGATAGCAACAGGACCACAAATCGGCTGTGAAACTTTTCATAGTCATTTTAATAAAAAATTCTATCACAGTCATCCATCTTTGTATGTTTTTATGTCTATGTTTTTCTAGTGTCCTTACAGAGAACATAAATAGAAACTTACATAAAAATTCAATGTTAGGAAAATCTGAAAAAACCAAAAAAGCGAATAACAAAGTCACAAGGACAGAAGCTGCATCAAAGGACAATACACATGTATAGGCGACATGATATTTTGAGGCTACAATACGTTAAAATTATGCCTAAGTGGTATACACAGAAAATACATGACAGAAAATAGTACTGATTTTATTTTATAATTATTATTAAAAATTCTATTATAAAAATTATTACTAAAAATAACAAAATATATAAAAGAATAAAAAAAGGATACAGTGTAGTTCCACTCAGCGGATATCTACAACTGATGACCACTAATAAGCATGAAACATGCTTTGTGTTTTAGTTTTAAACAATGAAACACTAAGTTCGAAAAGCACTTTCAAAGCCAGTTTCAGTATGCTGGAAGGGGGATATGTTTCCCCTCTTTCTTCTTGAATTTACCTGCAACACCCGAGAAGTTGTTATATGGAACTGAAATAGTAAAATAAGGCCCGAGTGGAGCTGTCGTGTGCCCCTTAATATCTCCCTGATGGTTTAATGACCATTATTTTTTAATGGAACTTTAAAAAAAGGATTCTCTCCCATTAACTCCTTAATATATAATTAATGGCTACTAAATTCTTAATGTATTCAGTGAAATGAATCATAACGTAGACACACATGTGCACACATGAATACTACCCATTATAATGAGAACACTGAAAATTATCACTGAATACCAAATTAAACATTTATTGTTTGTTATTATTATTCTGGCTGTAAGATGCTTACACATTTTCCGGAACCAAAGATTACAGAATTGATTGAATTCTCATCTTCCACTGCTGCTTGTTCATCCAAAGATCTTCAATTTCTCTTTCCCTCAATATAGTCTGGATTTCTTCTATCCAGGTAACAGGTGGTCTTCCTCTTTTCCTTCTTCATGGTGGGGTCCATTCCATAACTCTCCTTGGCAATCTTTCCTGTGCCATTCTTTTTGTGTGTTATTTTTTGTTTAGTTTATTATTTTATATCTAGTTAACTGTAATAAGCAACTACATAAGTTAGTTATAAAGTTTCATTTGTGACATCAATTCCAATAAAAATACCTGATGCCTATAATCATGGTCTGGTTCATTAGACATTGATACCAAAACATTAATGGATTAATGGTCACTGTTGTGGTATAAAGAGTCTGCTGGTGTCCACTTTGCCCAATGCAATTTTGTTTAAGTTCTTTTTACAGGACCATTCATTATAACACATTGTTGTCCTACTACTGTGGTTGGAAAATGTTTGGACAACAGTTCTACACATCAGGTGTTTCTAATACGATTGATTACCTATCAAATGTTACATAAATTGTACAGCAAGTCACTCCGAAAAGTCATACATTATACCAATCTTCTAATGTCAATGACTAGCCCCTACTGTGTTGAGAAAACCAATAAAATTTTCATGCCAAAACTACATCATTACATAGTACTGTGTTGCAGAAGTTGGAACAAGCTACCTCTTAGTATTACCAATGAATTACAGTGTGGTGTATTCTGTCAAAACAATTAACTCACCTTCAGGTAATGATTCCTTATTTAAATTTTTTCCAAAATCTTTGGCATACCGCTCGAGTTTGCCCGTCGCTATTCGATACACTTGGAAACCAGGAATACAAAATCCAAATTCCCTTTTACATGCACGGTACTTATTCTGAAACAATTAAAATAGAGACATACTGATAATAAAAAGAAATATTATTTTTCAATCTGTAAAATGTTTTATTATATTCAATAATTATGCATAATCTAAACTTTTTACAACACAGATATTCCAAACTCCCCACTTGGATAATTAGTAGAAGGGTCTAACATTTACATTTTTTAACTATCCTTTTAATTAGTCTGAATGCTTGAAAGATTAACATCTTTACTCACAAACAGGTCTTTAAACAACAGACCTTTACAGAGGTCAATTTATCACTGATATTTAGATCTTAAATCTAGAGTCATTTTCAGACTCTAGTCACAGGCTCCTCTAAGTCATTTTCAGGGCCCTCTAAGCACATGAAAGTCCTAAAAGTCTATAAGTATTAGTATATTTTTAAATCAATTGTTTTCAATATTTTATTCGATACTTTTACAATATTAACTGATTACACAAACATTCTTACGGCAATAAGATGCTGGCAGTATGCTGCGATTGCTCAGAGAAAGGAAAAGTTATTCTATGAAAACAACAGTATTATTTTAATTCTTTAATTATATTTTTGACACGACATTTATGTTAAAAACGACTTAATCAATACAATTTGACAACACACTTAAAATAATTAAATTAGATGTTCATACTTTATTGTAAATGGCAGGTATCACAGTGGTTTACTGTACATTTGACTTTGCATGATGTTCTTCAGCATGTGGGTTTGGCTCAAGATCGAGCCAATCCAACACCCATGGTCGAGACTACCTACCACCATGGCAATATGGCAGTTTGTCTAAAGTACTACAAAACATCCTGAGCCATACCCTACAGATACAACTCTGCTTACAATTTTGTCTGACCTTAAAACTTTATAAACTGACATTTTAAAATATTCGTTAATAATAATCGTTCTCTAAAGCACGATACAGGTAAAGATTTTTACACATAATGTACATTACACATAATCATTATTATAAGATGAATTAAAATTGTTATATATTGAAAATTCATGACAAAACATTAAAACCATATTCTCTGGTATATTTAATAAATTTAAATAGTGCAACAATCTTTCCAAATCCACTTACTAGGTTTATTGATCTCTGTTTCTCTACACTAAAGAAGCAAATGACGTTTACAAGCTGTCATTGTACAGTTTAACACTGGTGACCTGAGTTTGATTATGTTTATCAGTCATTTAGTGCAATTATGTTTTACTGTATCAGTTATCAGTAAACAATACAATCTCAGTGTAACAGTCTCGGCACAAAAATTGGATTGACAACCACAAATAGAAACTGCTACACAGGTGATTGGATGATTATTGTCATGTTCACTGAACAATCATTAGTTGCTTCCATTGCATTTACCTGGTATAAACTGGGCCAGTGATTATCTTTTACTATTCAATTAGATTTCTTTTACTATTCAATTAGATTTCTTTTTATCATTTGTACTATTCTGAACTAACGTTTTTTGTAACAGTCAGTGGGCCAATGTGACAAAGAGTTCTAATCTGTGACTGTTGGCAGGAATCAATCAACTGCTAATATCTGGAGGATGACAGGTCGGTCTGTCACAGCAATGCAGAAAGTAGATAAAGCGACAGAATATAAAGGGAAGAAATTTCTTCAACTATCTAGTAGGCTTATACACTTTGCCACTTATAACCATGTACTGCATGAGACTGAACTCTGTGTCTCTGATGGAGGGGATATAGTCTGAGTGAGTGTTTGTGTTAGTTTGTCAAGGCCAATGATTCATGACCCTGTTCACAGTCAGACTGGCATCCACTCGCAAAGACAAACACTTTGTAATTTTACTGCAGTCTGGTATTCACCGTTGCAGATAACAAAATTTGTCGCGAAATTGGTTCTGTGTTTACAACTTAGTACTTTTCTAGTAGTTGTGTTATAGTTACATTAACAATACGAATTTGTGAACTATCTATTACGATTAGTGTACTTTTAGTTAGTGAGTGAATTATCCTGTTATTTATTTGTTGCTAGCTGCCTATTCACAACGTCTCTCCAAGGGTCATCGAAAGAAAGAAAATGAAGTTACGTTGCTCACAGCAAAGGAAATGCAAAAAACTCTTGCTGGGAAAAACGTAAAACATGTGAGAAAAGGAAAATTTTTCTTGATGATTCTGATAAATGTGTATAATAAATATTGTTCAGGATTTTTATAAAAATCATAATGTTGTGCTCACTGTTAAAAACCTCCTACCTATTGTGAAAGGAAGACTCCATTTCCCATGGGGTGCTAACTCATTAATGCGAGTGTTTAAAAGTGTGGGATTCAAGTGGAAGAAATGTAGAAGTAAAAAAAAAAATTGTAATTATGCGTTACAAGGTATCTTGGCGCCCTAGGCTAATTATATTTTAGCACCCCCTCACATAGGCTATTCTTACGTTTATTTCCAAGGAGCTGAATGAAGCTTTAAACACCCTACAATATATTTCTTAGTTGGGAATATTTCAAATATCTTACTGTTTTTGGAAACAGTCTCAAGAATTGAAAACCGAGGCTATTTTTCAGAGATTGTTTTAGAGTTACACCTTCAACCATTTGTAGTTTGCATGGCTTTTATAAGGAAAAAATTAAGTTAGTAGTTACAGAATTATAACAGTTTTATTAAGGGTACATTTAACATCATTTACACAAAGAAGACAATCAGTTAAATATCTTGTGGATTTGTTAAGACTCATGTTCAAGCTAGATTCTTTTTTGTTCCTTTAGATTGAGCAAATGTTTTAATCACCTCACTGAAATCAAGTCATTATGGTAATTTCCATAAGAACCCAAACTTGTCATGTATATCACTGTAAATTGATTTTCTTCTGTTCAAATTAAGCAGAAGCGAATGTAAGGCAACGTAGTAGTTTTCAACAATGAAAGATTGCCTCCCATCGTTCCCATCTAAGGCAGTAGCAGCAGTGCCTTCAGATGTTTCATCAAAGTGCACTTTCAAAAGGCAGACAAGTTAGATGCATGTGCAGTGAATATACTGTTGTCCATGGGACACTAATTTAAATAATGTATATTAAGGATTGAGAATTGGTGAATTAGTACTAAAATATTGTAGAACTATGAGCAGTACATGATGGATTATTATATTTGTAGTGAACAACTCTTGGATTAGGTTTATCTTATGACAATAAAAAAGAGCGTGAACTCAAAAGGACCACACAACGCCTTACTTAACACATGCTCGTCACATTTCATAATGGTGTCAACATCTTCACAGAGAAAAACATCTCTGAATTTACACAATGACATCCCATTATAATGTTGACGTCAATTTTTGTTTCCAATCTGCACAAGGGCTGTAAGTGTCCCTACCATCACCATCCTCAAAAGTTCTATTCTGTAACAACCTGTGACTGACCTTCGGGAAATATCTTGCAGCTCAGAAGCTAATCTTCTCGTTGATTCTTGAGAACATTCGAGTCACAGCTAAACAAATGTGCAATTCATTTTCCTCTGTATGGGCTGTTCTTGGACAGCCAGATCTGGGTGCATCCATAACAGATCCGTGCTGTTCAAATTAACTTGTAAGTTGTACAAAGCTTGTCTAGACGGTGGATTTGAATTGAAATGTTTATTCCACTCATTAATAACTGCAGTAGCACCACTTTCATAAAAAGGTTTTTAGAGCAAAGTTTTTTTTTTCTTTCGTTAACATTGTAACTACGTAACACAGATAATCAACTCGCACCCAGTAGAATTACTCACTATGCAACTGACAAACAGGTCTAGACAGATGCGTTGTATTGCTAACCCATCAAGATAAAATTATCGGCTTTGTGATGCCAACATTATTGGCAAAAATTATTGTACCCCATTTTGCTGGTGTAAATAAATTTAGTAGGGATTTTTTAAAAACAAGTGTCAAGTAACTTTTGTGCCACCCTGTATATTAAGGATTGAGAATTGGTGAATTACTACTAAAATATTGTAGAACTATGAGCAGTATACTGGATTACGTTTGTCTTGTGACAGTAAAAAAGAAGTGTGAGCTCAAAAGTATGAAGGCCATTTGAAAAGTTCGTGGCCTACCACAGAAACGAATGTTTCTATTTTTTACCGTATTGTGGCGCCACGTTCGCCCCACAAACAGCAGTGAAGCGTCAAGCCATTACCCCGTCAGTTACCCCGTTGAGGAAGTCCGATTCTTCTTGGCCCTCAAAATAACCGTTTACTGCCGGTTTCAGCTCGTCATCTGAGGGGAAAATCGCTTCCCCCCCAAAATTTTTTTTGAGGTTTGGGGGAATAGATGAAAGTCAGATGGTGCTAAGTCAGGCGAATAAGGTGGATGGTGCAACAGATCGTAGTTCAACTCGGCGATTTTTGCCATAGACACAACGCATATGTGAGGGTGTGCATTATCCTGATGGAAAATGATCTTCTTCTTTGCTAAACCTGATCTTTTTTCTCGAATTTTTACATTTAATTGGCCGAAAAGGATAGCATAATACTCTCCATTTATTGTTTGACCCGTTTCAAGGCAATCTAGTAGCAATATCCCCTTAGCATCCCAGAAAAATGGATCCATACACTTTCCAGCCGACAAAATTGATTTTACTATTTTTGGAGGCGGCGAATCCCTATGCATCCATTGCTTCGACTGTTGTTTTGTTTCTAGAGTGAAGTAATTGACCCAAGTTTCATCAGTTGTTACAAATCTACAAATAAAATCTTTCGGATTTTTCTTAAAATGGTCCAACATTTCTGAGAAGCTTGCATTCACATGCGTTTTTGGTCACTTGTCAACAAACGCGGCACCCATCTTGCAGACAGCTTTTTCATACCTAATTCCTAAGTAAGAATGTGATGTACCCTTTCATCTGAGATACCCACAGGCTTAACAATTTTAGGCACCTTCAAACGGTGAACTTCCAAAACAATATCTTGCACTTTAATGATTTCTGGTATAGTGGCACTTTTCAGATGTGCAGTACGCGGGTCATCTTCCAAACTTACATGACCACGTTTAAATTCAATAGCCCATTTTTTCACTCTAGTAAATGCAGGTCCAGCATCACCCAACACATTCTTCATCTCATTAAAAATTTCTGTTGGTGTTAAACCTTTTTTAACAAAAAATTTGATCACTGCACGATGTTCAAATTTCTCCATTTTCAGCATTGCTGTGAGATAACCTTATGTATACAGCTGTTTCTCTGCAGCAATGACTTGACCCGACTTGACGATTCACAGCTGTTCATGGGGCAAACTTGGCGCCACGATGCGGTAAAAAACAGAAACGCCACACATTCGTTTATATGGTAGGCCGCGAACTTTTCAAATGGCCCTCGTACCACACAACGCCTTACTTAATGCATGCTTGTCATGTTTCATTATGGTGCAACATCTTCACAGAGAAAAACATCTCTGAACTTAAAATTTGACATCCCATTACAATGTTCAAGTCAATTTTTGTTTCCAATCTGCTAACCATTTTGTTCTGCACAAGGGCTGGCAGTGTCCCAACTGTCACCATCCTCAAAAGTTCTATTCTGCAACAATCTATGACTATACCCCCTCCCCTATGTTTGTCACCAACCAACATGTGGACAACTGCCAAAGACGGGTAACATCTGTAGCTCCCATCTCTAACCCTGTTTCTTTGTTATGAACCTCCCGTCTCATCTCTAACAAAGTGACACAATTAGCAATCGGACCTATGGATGTTAACAATTTTTGATGATCTGCAACCTGAGAATGACGATGGAGGTTGTCCAGAACAAAACAATTAGGAGATTGACAACAAAACTTGATAACACGACGACAGAGACATGATTATTTCTTTTATGAATTTGCTAACTGCTATAATTTTTTATTGTTCGACTAAGCTTTTCGTCATTACTGACTTCTTCAGGTCTTAAACAACGAAGATGTTGTTTAAGACCTGAAGAAGTCAGTAATGACGAAAAGCTTAGTCGAACAATAAAAAATTATAGCAGTTAGCAAATTCATAAAAGAAATAGTAAGGATGGCTGCTAATTTAAACAATACGAAGAAGAGACATGATTGTTTGGGGTTGGGTTTCTTTTGTCCTACAGATTTCTGCATCCCACACAGTTGCTCACATAACAACCTGTTGCAGTATTATATGCTGATTATTATACTGAAATTTCTGTTCAAAACTTTTGAAACTGCATACACATACACAGCACAGCTGCTTTTAACTGTAGCAATTTAAATTTACTCATTTAAAATACAAATTATTTTTTCATGCAACGAATATAAACACGAACAGAATTATCACTGTTGCACACCACTATAGAAAAATGAGTGGTGTGCAACAGTGATAATTCTGTTTGTGATTATAACCACTAATACAACTTTCTTAATTAAACTTGGAATAATTTATACTATCATAGTATTACCATTAATTATTAATGATACACTGGAACACTAACAGGCAGTAAAAACAGACTGAAACAAAAACAGTGTTCTGTATAGAATCTTATAAAACACATTTAATTAATTGCCCTGATATGCACGTAAATACTGAAGTCCATTAAAAAAGAAAAAAATTACAAATACGTTTAATATTGTCCTGCAATAACAACTTACACATATTTAAAGCTGACCTAATGACTGTCTGGGGTAAAACATGTGATTATGATTCACGTTAGTCTTTCACATTACACATACTCAAATTGAGATAAACATTAACATCCATACATTCTGTTTACTGTTTATATGACATAATATGTTATCACTGATAGTACATTATATACACGCGCGCGCGTGTGTGTGGGCATGGTAATTGACAGGCACGGTTCAGAGAACTATTAACAAGTACTAAAAAAAGGCATTACTTCATTTATATCATGGTAATTGACAGGCTCGGTTCAGAGAACTATTAACTAGTACTAAAAAAAGGCATTACTTCATTTATATAAGGAATGGTTCAGAGAACTATTAACAAGTACTAAAAAAAGGCATTACTTCATTTATATAACACATGTCGGGAAACATTCAAGTTAATTAGGAAAGAATGCCGTGTGAATCGTCAACATACTGATATTGTATGCTTATGTAAAATATAATTTTAGAAGTTACATACATATTTTGTATAAACAATGGTAATTTTATTTTACATAAACACAAAACAGCTAATGCAAAAAAAGAGAAAACATTAACAAATTAACACAATAAAAATAACTCGCTTTTAAAATTAAATACTAAATCAAATACAAACTCAAGCCATTTAAATTTTTGTAAACAAACTACTGTACAGATGATTTCTAACTATAGTTTCATCTACTGTGCTATTTTCAACACGTCCAGACATGAAGCGAATGTCTGAATGTTCAATATATATATATATATAAACTGACACAAACAGTAAGGGATGTAATGTTATATAAAGGGCTTACCGAGATATTGCAAAATGAAATGATATGATCTGTGACCTGTGATGAAAGTAGTTTCAAGTGTTAGTTTAAATAGCTTACAAATCAATTTAGTCACATGGAATAAATTTAATTTATCTGCTATATACCTTTTGTCTACTTTTACAAGTATACAGATTATGCTCATAATACACTGTACAGGCCACTGAGCTGCTGTGTGGTCATTCATACAGATATTGTATTCATGTAGTAGATGCTTGACTCGACAAAGGGTGCTAAAACAGTTTACCTACAAGATCATACTATTGGTTATGGATTTTAATAATCGTGTTAAAGTAACTAACGATTACAGAATTGACAAAGTACAATAAAAGAATACCTGAAGAAACAGATGATGCATATTACTAGAACAAGAGCAGGAGATTGTGAAAACACATTTGTTTTGTTTGTTTTGAGTACTCCCAAAAGATGTTAGTGTCAGAAATGGTTATGCTGTAGACATCAACTGACAACTTTCACTTGGATGTGTGGTAAAATTTGAAGAACACTAGGACAATTCTGTAGACAAGAGAGAGATCCAACTAAAATTGTATAAACCATGCTCAGTGCCACTTTTTCATATGGCAGTGAAGCTTGGATCATCAAGAAAGTTTACAAACAAACAATATGAGACTTCTACAAACAAGCAGACATGAGATTTCTGAAACGGGTGAAAGGCTGCATATCTTGTACAACTGTGTCTGAAATGAAGATATAAGGTAAGAATTCACAATATGCACTGTGGCAGACAAGAATAAAGAATATTGGTGTAACATTTGTACAGAATATCAAAAAATGGTTCTTTAATACACCCCCCCCCCCAATGAATAAAAACGGCATACAGAATGACCAAAAAATAGATGGATCACGGAATTGCAGCAGGCCAGAAACCTAATCCTCAGTACTGACAACCTACAGATAAACAAACAAGTAACTGTACCTCTGTTAATAGCAAACATGACGGAAACTTTGATATGAAAATACCAAAACCAAACATACATCCGAAAATTTTGGTCTGGTTAATAAGAGCAAGTATAGCTAAGTTCCTGTGTGATAAACTGTGCTACATAATTAAAGGACTATAGTACGGGACTTATCATAATAAGCTTCGAGGTTAAGCAATAGTAACAGCTCTTCCCCGCCCGTCGCCCTCCACCGTTGTTGCACGTTACACTTGGTTATGGGTAGGCAAAGGCGGGGAGGGGAGGTTTGTTGCAAACACTGGGAATACTGCAGTGGCCTCGAAGCTTATTATGATACGTCTCACATAATAACTGATTATAGTTAGCATAAATGGGGTTTATTTATTATGCTAATCGTGATATAAATGATTTACATTTAGTAAATGGGACTAGTGGTATTTTATGTGAGTTTATCACTTTCTCATATGTATCTCGCCCTAAAGCTGGATGCCATTTACATTTAATGCCAAGCGTTGTGCAGCCATTTACATTTAGTGGTGTAAATATAATTTACATCTGTGGTAATTAATTGTGTAAACCATTTACATCTAGTGAATATTAATCTGTGCTAATTATCTGCGCGGATTAATTACTCAACAATTATGAATCATATTAATTAAAGATTTATGTAATACGTTAAAATTGATATATCTAAAATTATTTCTATTCGTCAGATTTGACTCAACACAGTGTCTGATTAAATACGATTTTATGAGTCTATTAATCAGACGTTTCAATGGTCGAGTTTATTGTATCCATTGATGTTTAGCATAAGTTATGAGATTTTTAGTGTAATACTTAGAATGAAAATACATCAATAACAAAGGTGAAATTTCAATAATGAACGCATGAATACTGTAAATTAACTACTTATTTATTACACATCTTACTGAAGTAAGTAACTATATCCTGCAAATTACATACATATTAAAACACATGATATAAATACAATTATTCAATTTATACGATGTTTCCTGAAACATAAACACATGGTACATTCAAATGCAGTAAATAATGCACATATATAAAACATACACGAATAATAAACAATCAACAATTATACTTATTCCTACCTAAAATGCGTTCATTATTTCTCAGATAACGAATTACGTTAGTGTTATTTTATAGATTTTATGATTCATATGACTCATATGTAATTATTCTCTTGGGGTTAGTTCTTTGAAAAGAGGCAACAGAACAGTAGTGTAGTATATACTACTAAGATTAAGTAGACATAAAGCTTATCTTTGAGAGTGTTTATCCAATTCCGTCGTCGTGAGAAGACACTTTCTAGATGATTCGTCGAAGATCATAATCACTGTTACGCAGAGCACTGATAATTTCACTTCACTCCACTAAATCTCCACTCCCGTCATGTGTATGGTATTGTGGTAACCCGCTGATGTCGAGTGTCCGGAGTTCAAATAGTGAGGTGTTAATGTTGTCATTAACTTGAATTGTTCTGAAAGTTTGCCATATTTGTGTACATGGTTAACTGTGCCGTCTATTTGGGTGTATCGCGTACTGCGTGCTTAATTGTTTGGTATAGTTTATTCAACTAATTGTTCAACATGGTGATACGTTATGATGTGAGAATGTTTGAGGTGACACTCACTGTTCTACTTTAAATGTTAATTAGTATATTATTATGTGCGCGTCAGTTGAGATTTCAAGTCCCGTGCGCATTTATAGTTTATATTTCCGCACAGAATTGTGTATAAGTGTGACTATACCGATGTCTTTGTTCACTTATGAATTTACAAATTAGTGAATCCGGTCGGTCGACATAATCAATCGTCTGTCTATCGTACGCACTAACTTCTGACTATTAATTGCGACTACCAACTGCTACTATTAACTACATACTCTTGACTACCGACTGACTGTTAACTGCGACTAACTGTTCGATTGAACGACTTGACTACTCGATTGAATACTTGACTATCCGATTGAAAATTACTGACTCTCGATTAACTACTTGACTGCCCGATTGAAAATTACTGACTCTCGATTAACTACTTGACTGCCCGCTCCGCGTCTTCGCCAAACAGTTTTATTGGAACATCTTACCCATAAGTCTAAGTTTCGATCTCTACGCCTTCTAGGGCTCTTGATTGGTCGTACAAATTCCTACCCTTCTGTAGATCTCATCCACTGTTTCACGATTCGTCGGCCGAACCCTTCCTACTCTCTCCACGAGCTCTCTTAGAAGATGCTTGATGCTGGTTGGTCGTCGTCATCCCCGGAGTGTTTCATGTGACGAGCGTAGCACAGATTCTAAGAAATTAGGACAATTTCATGGCCTTCTGTTATCCTTTGTTTAGACTTTCCCTAAGGTTCTGACTGAGCTTTTGTTAACAGACTCCAGGTCTTGGTTAATTATCTAAGTTCCACGACGTTCGTTCCGCCGATTATCAACCCTTCGTTGTCTTCATTTCGGTGAAATTCTACTTTTCAGTCGTAAATTTCAGTAAACTGTCAAGAATGTGTTTTCACGCTGTGCAGGGTACACTGGCAGTATTCACTGAGTTACGTCTATTGTCTATCTCTCCGTTAAAATTGCTCTGTACTCCCTTTGTAACATAGTAAAGCCTTTCATAATTGAGCAGTTACACTTTGCTTCCACAGCAGGCGTTCCATCTCGATTCCGTGTAACTCGGCAGCTGTACGAAGTCTTTGTTTCAGATTGTTGGGTGCTGTAAATTTTGACAAACGGCTAGCTGTCAGTGACGCCTTGAAATACTCATTGTGTGCAGTGCTCAGACATTTTTTCTTTGTCTTCGCTCTGTCGTCGGGTTTGACGTGCCCTCGATTCGTCATTATTTACGACCTGGGCTTGTGTCCGTCGACTTGAGTGTGGGAACGTGTCACTTGATCGAGGAATTAAAATTTTTTAAAATTTCGATCATTACATTGTCCCCAAATTGGATTGGATGTTGGACTTCGGGAGACATCTGATCCAATTTCTGCGCTCTGTCCCAGTCGTGGATGTCTGCTTCGGAATGGACATGGTTGACTGACATCTATCTCTCATAGGAAGCAATTAATTGTTATTCCCCATCTTAATGTTTTATATGGTCATACGAATTTATTGCCGCACATCTGAGTGAATGAACGCATTTTTACACTTTGTCTGTCCATATGCGGACTGTACAATACGATTTCGAGTAAATAATTGAATTTAAGACATGGACGTTTGTCCATTTGACAGTTTGTCTCGTTGTTCTTTACACACAATGTATTAGATAAGCTGTAGATTAGCTACCCATTATATTAATCGATCTTATGTCGATGACCTATATAGCAATAAAATACTTTTAAACTTGTCATTACTGTCTCTAGAATACAGTTGATACTAACAAATATATACATATGGTCAATTCGTAACATATTATAAATGATTACATTGGTAAAAGAAACATACATATTAATTAAATAGTTAAGGAATCAGCATACTTCGTGATGCATACTCTTAAAGTTATAAAACAATCGTCCATTTTGAATTATTATTTACATAAACAAATTATTCGAGTCTCTACATTTTAACAAGTTATTATTCATAATTATTAACGTCTTTGGTGTCCTGTGTCATAGTATTACACTGTCCTTCTGACACATGGTACATTTCACAAATCACTTTCTGTATATGTTGATATTTACACGTCTAATTAACATAACGAATGACAATTATGTGCTGATCACAAACACAGTTAGCATTGAAATACAGACTAAACACAACAAGTAAAATGCATATCATTATTTGGTTAGCTGGACTGGCCGCGCGAGCAAATTACCTAAACTATGTCTTCTGCTGGTCGCCGGGAGTCGTCGCTACCACTCGTGTTATCTATACTTCCGTTCGCTGGCTCATGATACGCTTAATGCACTTTAATTTGCCGTATGTTGTACAAGCTCATACGTGGCTTTGTTTTAATTTCATTCATTAATCTTCTACTCTTCATTCATCAATATTCATCTTTAATTATTTTCTTTGGTTTATGTATTCCCATACAACCAATGTATTTAATGTATTTTATTCAGTACTATCTAATTTCATCATTACATTTTCAAACATTCTTAAAATCGTCTTCTTAATACGTTTTCATTTATTCATTCTTAATTTACATTTGTGATGACATACTTTTATGTCCCGTCACTATCGTGCTGTTACTAACGCACGCGTTTTTGTTTGTAAACATTAAGGTGTTTGACCTTGGGTTTTGTGTAACATATTTTTTCCAATGGCTGGTTGGCCGTCCCCGTTATTCCGCTACAATGTGCTGCACTTGCGCGCCTAAGATTTATGACCATTCTCCGTCTCGTTCTATGTGAGTGAGTGAGAGGTGTGTCCCACTTTCCTTTTTGTCGGTCTGCCTCAGGCCAGCACGCTTTAAACTGCCTCCCTTGGCTTAGACAACCCTTCGCAACCGTATTTCCATTGCTCACATATACAGTGAGTAGTTTTTGCCGCTTTTTCCAGTAGCTTTCACTAAGTAAACACGCGCCGTTCTGCTTTTGCCGCCGTTTCCAAGCCTGTATACAATTCCGTTGTTCGACAGTCAGTTTACTACTCGTGTGTTTACATAATAAAATTTTGTTTCTTAGGTTCCTAAGAGATCTTACCCCGAGTGCTTGGACTCTTCCTCCAGTACTATCACGATCCTTTACAACATTTTTAAGTCGTCTAGTAGAGATTCTTCTTCTCCTCTTCCTCATGACGTTTCTTGTCCATGATGAACATGCATACGGATCTTGTAGGTCCTTCCGTTTCATGTCATCCATGGCTTGTGTAAATTTGCTTTTAGCCTTATAACATGCGGTATTTGTTTCAACTTTAAACTTTCCCTTCATGCTTCTTATTGATGCAGCTCGACTACTTCGCCGATCTATGCTTATTTCACAAGCTGGATACTTCATCATAGAATTCACTGATGCCGTATCTATTCTCGCGTTTCTTAATTTGTACCTTTTATGCGTTCTACCTGGTGGTAGTAAAATTTTACTATCTTTATCCACGTCTGGATACTCCTCTTCCCACTTCCTCATATACAAAGGAACAAAGTCATTTTTCTTCTTAATCCATTTGTTTCTTGAACTTACGTTAGCTCGAATAGTTGATAATTTCTTAGTAGCTGATACATCCGTAAAATCAACAGTGTTATCAGTGTCTTGTACTTTCCGTACGTCTTCGTAATTCTCATTCATCACTTCTTCTTGCTTCTCCTGGACTTCGTTTCCATCCACTTTCCAGGTATCCTTGTATTCACGTATTTCTGTGCGAAACAGCGTGAATTGCTCATCCATATTTTGCGTAATTTCTTTTGTATAGCTATCTAAATTTTTGTTGAATTTGTCACACCCTTCATCGATTACTTCCTTAATCTCTTTAAAATGCTTGTCGAACCTTTCATTCAATTCTTTCTTCTGTTGATCGAATTTTTGGTTGATTTCTTGAATCACTTCAAGTTTCTTGCTCATGAAGTCCATCAATGATTGTAATGTGACTTCTCCTTGTTGTTGGGGGTTCTGTGGTTGCTGTGACTCCTGTCCCCGCGCTCTGACCTCTGACGTCTCCTCCGTCATATTTGGTTCGGTGACTGATGAGTTTTCTTCGTTGGTATCGGGTGCGCCCAACTGGTTGTTAACGTCAAAGTCCATGCTATCAGAACTACCGCTAGCCATTTTTGCCTTGCTTCGCGTTATCATTTACCAGTCAAGCTAACCTTACACTTATTTAGTAATGTCTTACGTACTATATTATTGTAATTAGTCTAAATACTACTGTCTGCTCTCTTTTGCCATGCGATGGGCGCCATTTATAGTTAGCATAAATGGGGTTTATTTATTATGCTAATCGTGATATAAATGATTTACATTTAGTAAATGGGACTAGTGGTATTTTATGTGAGTTTATCACTTTCTCATATGTATCTCGCCCTAAAGCTGGATGCCATTTACATTTAATGCCAAGCGTTGTGCAGCCATTTACATTTAGTGGTGTAAATATAATTTACATCTGTGGTAATTAATTGTGTAAACCATTTACATCTAGTGAATATTAATCTGTGCTAATTATCTGCGCGGATTAATTACTCAACAATTATGAATCATATTAATTAAAGATTTATGTAATACGTTAAAATTGATATATCTAAAATTATTTCTATTCGTCAGATTTGACTCAACACAGTGTCTGATTAAATACGATTTTATGAGTCTATTAATCAGACGTTTCAATGGTCGAGTTTATTGTATCCATTGATGTTTAGCATAAGTTATGAGATTTTTAGTGTAATACTTAGAATGAAAATACATCAATAACAAAGGTGAAATTTCAATAATGAACGCATGAATACTGTAAATTAACTACTTATTTATTACACATCTTACTGAAGTAAGTAACTATATCCTGCAAATTACATACATATTAAAACACATGATATAAATACAATTATTCAATTTATACGATGTTTCCTGAAACATAAACACATGGTACATTCAAATGCAGTAAATAATGCACATATATAAAACATACACGAATAATAAACAATCAACAATTATACTTATTCCTACCTAAAATGCGTTCATTATTTCTCAGATAACGAATTACGTTAGTGTTATTTTATAGATTTTATGATTCATATGACTCATATGTAATTATTCTCTTGGGGTTAGTTCTTTGAAAAGAGGCAACAGAACAGTAGTGTAGTATATACTACTAAGATTAAGTAGACATAAAGCTTATCTTTGAGAGTGTTTATCCAATTCCGTCGTCGTGAGAAGACACTTTCTAGATGATTCGTCGAAGATCATAATCACTGTTACGCAGAGCACTGATAATTTCACTTCACTCCACTAAATCTCCACTCCCGTCATGTGTATGGTATTGTGGTAACCCGCTGATGTCGAGTGTCCGGAGTTCAAATAGTGAGGTGTTAATGTTGTCATTAACTTGAATTGTTCTGAAAGTTTGCCATATTTGTGTACATGGTTAACTGTGCCGTCTATTTGGGTGTATCGCGTACTGCGTGCTTAATTGTTTGGTATAGTTTATTCAACTAATTGTTCAACATGGTGATACGTTATGATGTGAGAATGTTTGAGGTGACACTCACTGTTCTACTTTAAATGTTAATTAGTATATTATTATGTGCGCGTCAGTTGAGATTTCAAGTCCCGTGCGCATTTATAGTTTATATTTCCGCACAGAATTGTGTATAAGTGTGACTATACCGATGTCTTTGTTCACTTATGAATTTACAAATTAGTGAATCCGGTCGGTCGACATAATCAATCGTCTGTCTATCGTACGCACTAACTTCTGACTATTAATTGCGACTACCAACTGCTACTATTAACTACATACTCTTGACTACCGACTGACTGTTAACTGCGACTAACTGTTCGATTGAACGACTTGACTACTCGATTGAATACTTGACTATCCGATTGAAAATTACTGACTCTCGATTAACTACTTGACTGCCCGATTGAAAATTACTGACTCTCGATTAACTACTTGACTGCCCGCTCCGCGTCTTCGCCAAACAGTTTTATTGGAACATCTTACCCATAAGTCTAAGTTTCGATCTCTACGCCTTCTAGGGCTCTTGATTGGTCGTACAAATTCCTACCCTTCTGTAGATCTCATCCACTGTTTCACGATTCGTCGGCCGAACCCTTCCTACTCTCTCCACGAGCTCTCTTAGAAGATGCTTGATGCTGGTTGGTCGTCGTCATCCCCGGAGTGTTTCATGTGACGAGCGTAGCACAGATTCTAAGAAATTAGGACAATTTCATGGCCTTCTGTTATCCTTTGTTTAGACTTTCCCTAAGGTTCTGACTGAGCTTTTGTTAACAGACTCCAGGTCTTGGTTAATTGTCTAAGTTCCACGACGTTCGTTCCGCCGATTATCAACCCTTCGTTGTCTTCATTTCGGTGAAATTCTACTTTTCAGTCGTAAATTTCAGTAAACTGTCAAGAATGTGTTTTCACGCTGTGCAGGGTACACTGGCAGTATTCACTGAGTTACGTCTATTGTCTATCTCTCCGTTAAAATTGCTCTGTACTCCCTTTGTAACATAGTAAAGCCTTTCATAATTGAGCAGTTACACTTTGCTTCCACAGCAGGCGTTCCATCTCGATTCCGTGTAACTCGGCAGCTGTACGAAGTCTTTGTTTCAGATTGTTGGGTGCTGTAAATTTTGACAAACGGCTAGCTGTCAGTGACGCCTTGAAATACTCATTGTGTGCAGTGCTCAGACATTTTTTCTTTGTCTTCGCTCTGTCGTCGGGTTTGACGTGCCCTCGATTCGTCATTATTTACGACCTGGGCTTGTGTCCGTCGACTTGAGTGTGGGAACGTGTCACTTGATCGAGGAATTAAAATTTTTTAAAATTTCGATCATTACATGATTTTAATGTCTCTTGTACACAACTGTATTACAACTTCACATATAATTATTGTTAGAACTTAAATAAAAAATGGATTGATTTTTATGAAACCAATGGCATCTGATTATGACAAAAAAAGAATGTATATAAATTAATTACAATAAACAGTATATGATTTACAAGAGACTGAAAGTTGAAACTTTCTCAATTTTCTATATAACCTCTGTGGCTAAAGACTCTGAAAGGATTTGGAAATAATTTCAAACATTTGCAGTCGAACTCTGCTGCTTTCACAATGCAGCAAATCTAAAGCTTAAAATTTTTTCCAACTTCCTTTACTTTTTCCTCATATTCAGGGTTTAAACATCTTGTGCATGTGTTAATGACTTCAAAGCTACTTCCCAAAAATCTCAGGGCCATATTTGAAATATGTCCCATTTGTGTGCTTTCAATCTCTGGCAATATTCCTCTCATGTCATCTACAATGCTCCTCGAGCTATCCAACCACTATGTATTACTGGATGAGGATTGATTAGTAACCGTTACATTTACAACCACAATGTATTTCAACAGACAAACTATTAGTACACCAAAAATGTCAGTTTTATTGGTAACCCAAGGCAATACTACAATTTTATCTACATTTCTTTTTTGTAGCACAAAGTTGACCGAGTGTAGTTCATACACTTCACCCAGGTTCAGTAGGTTTAGAACTGGCAACATTTTGGGGCTGCATAATGGGTGGGCACAAGAGTAGAATTTCTGAAACTTTTATACCAAAAAGTAAACACAGGATGTAATCAAATAAGTTTATTTTCAAATCATCATGTATAATAATACAGTTAGTAAAAATGAAATTAATGAACACAGATGTGGCATTAAGTAATACGAGGGTGGTTTGAAAAGTTCTTGGCCTTGATAATAGACATCAACTCTATTAGCAAGATTTTTTTTTCTTAGGTTGGTCACAATTCATGTGAAATTGTGAGTCAATCTATTGTGTAGTTTTATGTATACAGCTATTTGAAGTAACGTAACTGTGTATATTTTGTACACAAAATGGATAAAATTTTGTATTTTACAATGGATAAAATTGAATATCGTGCAGTAATAAAATTTTTTGTTAAAGGTTTGATGCCGAATAAAATTCATTTAGAGTTCACAAACGTTTATAGGGAATCTTCTCCTTCATTTTCGACAATTACGAAATGGGCTGCCGAGTTTAAATGTGGCCGTACCAGCCTTGAAGATGATCCATGTGAGGGATGGCCAAAAAGTGCAACAACATCAGAAATCATCGAACAAATACACAATTTAGTATTGGATGACCGACGGATTAAAGTGCGTAAAATTGCTGAGGCTGTGGGCATTTTGAAAGAATGTGTAGGTTATGTTTTGCATGAAGAATTGCATATGAAAAAGCTTTGCGCAAGATGGGTGCCGCGCATGCTCAGAGCAGATCAAAAACGCATTCGCATGAAAATCTGTGAACAGTGCTTGGAGCGTTTTCACAAAAATAAAACTGATTTTGTGCGTCAGTTTATTACTATGGATGAAACATGGATTCACCATTACACAGCAGAATCTAAAGAGCAGTCAAAACAGTGGACAGAAGCTGGCTGTTCAGCGCCAAAGAAAACAAAGTCGGTCCCATCAGCTGGAAAGGTCATGGCATTGGTGTTTTGGGATGCTAAAGGCATTTTGTTAATCAATTACCTCGAAAAGGGTAGAACAATAACCGGAGAATATTATTCTAATCTTTTAACCAAACTAGACAAAAAAATTCGTGAGAAAAGACCTGGTTTGGACAAGAAAAAAATTATTTTTCATCACGACAATGCACCCGCCCACAAAAGTGTTTTGGCAATGGGAAAATTGAAAGATCTGCGCTATGAATTGCTGGAGCATCCACCCTATTCTCCAGATCTGACTCCCTCTGACTTTCATCTCTTTCCAAAACTCAAGCACCTCCTCGCAGGAGAGTGATTTTCTTCTAATGAAGAGGTAGTTGCAGCTGTACAGGGGTATTTTGCGGACCTTCCAGAGAATCACTACAGAGATGGGATAATGGCATTAGAGCATCGCTGGAACAAGTGTATTAGTCTTAGGGGAGATTATGTTGGAAAATAAAAACCATTTTGAAATTATAAATTTGTTTTTTCATTGTTAGGCCGAGAACTTTTCAGACCACCCTCGTATATTATGCAGTGCACCACTGCCTACACACAACTATAAAAAAAACATCTTTGTAACGTATATAGTTCATGGTTATAAGTTATATAAGAAAAATGGTCCAACACAAAATTGTTTTTCTTAGCAAATTTAGCAAACAGCATGAAACAGCCAAATGGATAAATTTACACTAGCACTTTACTGGTGTCACAAAGAACTAGCTCCTATGCTATCAAATACTGAAATTTTTTAGGCAATCAAAGATTAAAAGGATTACAACTTGCCAGGCTGTTAGTCTATGGTCTAAGAGCTCTTTGTGGGATAGTACAAATTTCAGCTGTACCCATGACTGCCATCTTGAGTGGAACGGGAACTAAGATATCAATTGCCCGTGTAGAACTAATAGGTTCTTCCTTGAACTATGTTCTAACAGCCTCAGACATTTTAATCCTATTGACACTGGCCACGAGATCTTACATTGTGTTTAATCAACTATTAGAAATTACCCACGGCCAGTTGATAAATCTGGTTGCCACCATGTTTAGTAATAATGTTGCATCATATTCTGTTTCGATAACAAACACGTCCATGTTTTTTAATGCAGTGAGGAGTTTTACAAAGACTTCAGAGACTATATAACCATGTTTTGCAAATGCCTGAGTGTGCAATATGTCTAAGGACAAACTATACAGTTAATTTTTCTGGCGAAGGGTTTGTGAGCATCAGTCAAAATGTGGATTTATAAAGTTAATGTAGTAAAATTTTCTCACTGAAGCCTGTTTCCATTTATATTAAGCCCAAACATCTATATTACATAAAAATGTCAATAAAGTGATTAGTTTGTTATATAACCTGAATTTAACCTTGAAATGGGAACACTGTTAACTTTCTGATGAGAAATATAATAACTCCGAGAATGATGGAGTGACGAGTCATAGAGAAATATTTTAAACAACTATTGCTTGAGCGCATGTGTGTGTGTTCTGAAAACAGTGACAACACCAGATGGATTTTTTAAGTCTGCTAGCCTTTCCTATACTTTGTACAGTACAATTAGCCCTTGTGCCCTGTGATGTATACAAAATAGTAGACATTCTTTCTATAACATATGGCTTCTACCAAGACACCAAATATGGATAGCCTTACACAGGATCAGAATATCTCAAACCTGTTTAGTCTGTCTATCACGACACACTCTATAATTTATTGGTAATAGTGTGCATAGGATGTTTTGTAACTGGGTCCTATCACAGATTATGATTATTCTGCCCGTATGAAATTATTTTACCATGGTCCTCTTGCTTGCAGACTGAATCAGATAGTCATTTCAGACGACTAAATCAATTTCAGACGACCAATCCTTCTTGTGACCCTGACCAAAGGTAAAATACCAGAAGAAGGTGCTGGGTGATTGTTATGATCACCTAGGACAATACTGCTGGTTACAAGGCAAAACCCGCTGTGGGTGTAGCAGTGGAATAGTTTGTTTTAAGTTAACCAAGGCACATGTGAATCAAGATAAAACATTTACTGCAATGGATAGGTAGGATTCGTAAAGTGAATGTGAAAAAAAGCTTTTGTAGAAGAAGGATCTCAACACATCATAGTACTCTACCTTCAAGTCTATGGATTGTGCAATTAGCTGGTTACCTGGATTCATGTTGTAAACTCCATAAGGATGATCCAGTTTGTCATAGTAAGACTGGTATGATGAATAAATATGTACCTAACAAATACTCATTTCTTCACAACACAGTGAGAAAACAAAACACCAAAATAACTGAATCATTCCTTTTAATTCAGTCTGTAGTATTTTTGAAACTGTTAAAACAACTTGAAAAACATGTTTGAATTGTTATTCAAGTCACTTATTGACAAAATCTGTACAATATTTACCATATTTCTTCCGTCGTGTAACTTTGTGTTGTGTTCGACTGATTTACGTGTTTTGAAACATGTTTCATCTTCAGAAATAAAAAATCACTCAAAATGAGGTCATTAAATATTAAAATTGCAAATATTGAAAACAATTCCACACATAACCGTGTTACATGAGCGCGTACTCGAGTCGGACCGATCGGACACTGTCTGTTAATAGTTATTGTGTAAACAGGTTTATTGCAGTATCGTAGAGCGGGTTTGATTTGAAATTTAAATGATCGTTTAGCATGAAGTCACGACTGTGTATGTCATTGTACGCTCTATATATCTTGAATTCTTCCAAGGCCTTTGTAAGCGCCTTTATTACAAAAACATATGGGTTTCAAGTTGGAATTAAAGTGTAGCGGGGCATTTTGGGGCCTACCTGGGGCAATCTAAAGAAATTTGTATATTTTTTGTAATAAATAAATAAAAATCTTCATTAGGAACAAAAATTTATAAAGAACGGTAAATTTATTATTTGGAGCGATCGCGACGATGGCAGCACTGCTTGAGACGGTGAAGACCATATGATTCAATGATATTTTGTAAAAACAGATTCAACAGACGCAGTTTTAATAACAGCCAACAACTGTACCAAGGTCAACAAATGACGAACACGAAACCAGTAAACACATTATGTAACAGCGTAAACAAGTTATATAACCAGCGTCAGGCTATCTGACGTCAGAGACGATCTTTGTTATGAAATGCCGTTATGTAACGGTGACAGGCAGCTGGCGGAGTGATACAAACGCTAAGACAATAAGAACTGAATATCCAACAACAGTCGCTGCACAAATATTTATAAAATTTATCATTTTATTAATAATAAAATGTTTGAGTCAGTCCAAGTTGAATTTTGTGGGACATATAGATCTGTTCAAATCGAAGTAAGAGTTAAAGTAATAGGGGAGATGAAAATAATGCAATGTTGTTTTGAGTTAGTATATGTTATAGAATTTTGAGAAGTATAAGTGGAGACACAGTAGTTATGGAGATTTTATGTAGAGTTTTGAGCGATATATTGTTTATTTTGTTGATGTTAATTAGTTGTAGTTGTAGTGAAGTTATGAGAGTGAGATTTTTTGGGGATGGTAATTTTGTAGTAGTGGTAGTGTATTTGGGGAGTCCGCAACATAAGGGTTGGGACGGGATAGGGACCGATTGGCGCCGGAAAGGGTTACCTAGGGGGAGTCCAGGGACCAACATAAGGGAATGAGTTTTGGGAAGGAAACAAAATATCAAAATATCAAACGTATCAAAAGCTCGTGTATTTATGATCTTCATTTATCAAGTGACGCGCGTAGTTGGATTTTATGTTGGATAGTGTTGTCTAACCCTTCAAATTGTGCTTTGGTGTGTGTTCGATAAAACGTTTTTGGAAACCCCTTCCCATTTGGCCAATATAAAACAAGGCAAAACATTGGCAGGCTGTTTATTTTTACAATGACAGGACATCTACTAAACCACCCAAAGTAAGTGTTTTATATTTTGTCTGTTCTATGTTTCTGGAGGACTGTGTGGAAAATATTGCAAGCTTTGAAAGACCAACAGGACAAACTTGTTAGGGAAGGAATGTAGAGAGTGTAACAATTGTCCATTTTTAAATGAAGTAGATGAATCAGACATGTAAACTGGGATGTAGGGAAGCAAGAATGAAGAAAGTGTATACAGGTTGGTATCATTTTGTGAAACAGAATTCACAATTAAACGGTCTGCCTAGGCAGACATGGTGATGATTAATTACTATAACTTTAGCAACAACGGCAGCACAGGCTTCATATTCGTGCACATGCCTGCTAACGATGAGCATTCGCAAATACACAGAATGGTGCTGTTTACCTGATATTATTAAATCTTTTCCGTCCACAGAATTTTAGACACAATGAGCAGACCCCCGTCAACCCCTGACAGGTATGACTCAAGGGGAGAGGAACTGGTAACATTGGTAGGCACATCTCTCTCTCTCTCTCTCTACCTACTTCTCATTAATCTTCTGCAATTTATTTTCCAATACATATTAAGAAACAGAAAAAAAAATTAAAAAAATAAAACAAGGTAATCAAAATATAAAGAATCCTACGTACAGTTCATTGTACATCACCAACTTATATCAAACAAGAGAGTGTAAACTACATAAGCACCTGTTCAATACTGATAACACTTTGTTCTCATCAACTTAGTGGTAAAAAAAAAAAAAAAACATACTGTTATATATATATATATAACAAAGTTTTATTTTTCTCAGCACCAGACATTCCATTTGTTCAGCAATGAAGCAATGTCACTGGCTAAACTTCAGTCTCAGCTGAGCCACTGAGGACGTCCCATTGTAAAATATGCAAAACGTTTAGGGCTACAAAAATAAAATACATATTCAAGCTAAAAGCAGCGATGTTATCAATAAATACTTCAACCAACTATTTCCTTTTCAGAGTTTTTAAAAAAATATATTACATTTTCTTTATATAATATTCAGTATATTTTATAATTTTTTTATATTTGCAAATCATTGCAAAATTAAAAATATATGTCTACAAAATAATTTATAACAGTTTTATAAGAATTTCTGCTATCTTTGTAATCAGAATCTCTGTGCCCAATTACCAATTAATATTTCTCAATACAGTAGAACTCCATTTTCCAAATCGAAATTAAAACAAATGCAATTTCTAAAAAAAAGTATATTCAAACTGCAGTACCCGTACTAACAAAAAACATCGTAAGTAAATGAAATTCATATAAAACTGTGTTAGCTATGTATCATAGTTTACGTACTGATCAGTACAATGTTTCGTCGCCTACTGCTCGCATTCTTAAAATAGAATGTCAAGGATGCACCCATCCCCGCCAGGTCACTCACCTCACTCACATTTACAGTTGATCAGCAGTGTCTTGCCGTCTATCGTGTGGTGTATGTCGTGTGTTCTATTTATACAGCACAGTATTTTGCCAAGTTGTTTTCACGTAGTGTGTATATAAAATGTCTTCAAAAGGAAGCGTGTCGTAATTGTTGATGACGGACAAAATAAAAATAATTGAACAATTAAAAAAAGGAGTGTCTGCAAAGAGTTGGCCAAAATTTATACTGTAGATGCAGCCTCTATTTCTGATATAAAAAGAAATAGTCCTTCGATTTTGAAAATTTTTCTAATTTGGAAGATGGAATGTCGTCCAGAAAAGTGATGAGAACGGCTGAAAATAAAAACCTAGAAGATTCAAGTTTTTAAATTGTTTTTGCAGCAACGGACACTTGGAAATCCCCTCTGTGGCCTCTGAGTTTGTGAAAAAGCAAAAATGTTTGCTGAAAAGCAAAACACTGCCCTAAAGTGGATGGAACGGCAGCTTGAATGCGGCTATGTGCAGCTTCTTTCCTTCAAGCGTTTACGGCACCTGGCTGCACGCAAACGAGTTTCTATGTCAAAACAATTAACTTTGTTTCACATGTTCAACTGAGAAATTCTAATTATTTGTCAGTATTATTTTTATTGTAAAAGTGAACTTTTTGCAAAACACGTGTGACCTGGTTTTTATTGAGATACTGTAAGCATGTAATAAAAATAAAGAAAAGTGATTTTCGAGCAATTTTCGCGTTATCTTTCATAACATAACCTTTTCCTTATGTTTGTCCCAATTATCCGAATTTCTGTATATCCGAATTACGTCTGGGACTCATTGGTTCGGATAAATGGAGTTCTACTATAGTTTTATTTATATTTTTAATTGAATTCAATTTTTTTTAGATCAATATGGGCTGTGTTAAAAGCTGATATAGTCACAAAGTTTCTACACACTACACTTAACAAAAGTGTGTGATCCACTAATATGTACAATGATGCTAAATATTGTAACACACACACACACACAGCGAACAAGACAAATAGTATTTTACCTTACTGTGATAAACATAGTTTGGAGTAGAGGTCAACAGGTAAATTATTTTGCTTTCAAGTAATGACTAACAAATCCAAGTGACTAGATAAAATAATAAGCATTTGCATATTATACAGGGTAATTCAAAATTGCACGGCAATCTCTCGGATGCTGATTCTATATCTAAAAATAAAAAACAAAGTCTGAAAACGGTTCGTTAGTGAGTTATAGCTCGCGAACCAGTGCACCCTGATTTCTACTCCCACGGTAAAATGACCCCATACTGAAATCCTTGGGGTATAAAGTGAAGGGTAAATTTGGTGGTTTCTTATGGTTTTTGATCTGAAAAATTGAATAAAAGAGATTCCAGAGCTCTATCTCAATTAGCTTCTAACAAAAACTGTGCTAAACATAAAACATTAGACTCGAAAACACACTTTTTTAGATTTGGGATAAAATAACTTCGTTAATTTGCCATTAAAAAAATAAAAATTTCTAACTAAATTTGTAGAGAATTTAATTATGAGAAAAGTGATGTGTATAAAGTTTATTAAAAGTAAATACAAATTTGAAAATTTCCACTTTAATTAAAAACAAAACAGACCAAAATGTGCTATAGAAGTTGTTACAATTTTAAACAGAACAAAGGTTTTCGTAAACGTCTTTACAACAAATGTAATTGTAAACAAACTGAAAACTTATATTATTGAAATTTTCCTTCTAATGAAAATTTAATTATTTTTTAATATTTAAAAAATTCCTTAAAATGATTAAATACCAAAATTGTTAAATTGATAAAGCTGCAAATGTTCATTCAAAGCAGTTGTTCAATGTGGCCATTTTGTTGAATGCAGAATTCAGCTCGGCGAATCGATGTTAGCCGGGCCAGTTTTATAGCGTCAGGATTATTCTTAACAGTAGCTCCATATTCTAATATACAGCATGTCTCAATTCTTCTTCTGTGACAATGCGAAGAGAATAAACTAACGACTTCATCCAACCCCAAAGGAAAAAGTCTGCTGGCATGAGATCAGGAGACTGAGGTGGCCATTTTACTGATCCGTTTCGACCAATCCATCGCTTACCGAATGTATTATTTAAATGGTTCATCAAATCACGACAGTAGTGAGCAGATGCTTCGTCACTCAAAAACCACATCTGCACTCTATCTGCAAGTGGTATATCTTCCACAAGTTCCATCAGATTTGTTTGCAAAAAATGTAAGTACTGTCTTCCAATTAAGCCTTGGTGTTAAGAAAAAAGGGCCTACGAGATTACCACCAAGAAGATTTCACCATACATTAAATAAAAAAGTAGGTTGGTCATCTCTTGTGGCAGTCTCGTGTGGGTTTCCTTTTGCCCTAGTGTGCGTGTTTTGAAAGTTTACAATGCCATTTCTTGTAAATTGTACCACTTTTCTGACGCATTTTGGTCTGTTTCGTTTTTAATTAAAGTCAAATTTCTCAATTTTGTATTTATTTTTAATAGACATTATACACATCAATTTTCTCATAATTAAATTCTCCACAAAGTTAGTTAGAAAGTTTTGTTTGTTTATTGGCGAATTAATGAAGTTATTTTATCCCAAATCTAAAAAAGTGTGTTTTTCGACTACAATGTTTTGTGTTTAACACAGTTTTTGTTAGAAATTAACTGAGATAGAGCTCTGGAATCTCTTTCATTCAATTTTTCAGATCAAAACTCATCAGGAACCACCAAATTTACCCTTCACTTTATACCCCAAGGATTTCAGTATGGCATCATTTTACGGTGGGAGTAGAAGTCAGGTCGAACTGGTTCGTGAGCTGTAGCTCACTAACGAACCGTTTTCGGACCTATGTTTATATGGACTCTTTTTCTTATTTTTAGCTATAGAATCAGCATCCAAGAGATTGCCGTGCAATTTTGAATCACCCTATATATTGATTCAATACTTATGATGACTATTTTACCATCAAGATATATTTTTCCCATTTCCTTTGATTCCCGAAACATGTTCCAAGTAAGGAAATAATCTACGTTGATTGTAAAATAGTTATAAATATCAAATAATTTATGTGTCAAGAAACTGACTGTAGCAAGAAGTGTTTGTATTAATAATATAATTATTACTGTATTTTTTGTCAGTCATTGTGAGTTAATATTTTTAATGTCAATTTTAGTTTTTCTTTAAAATTTATAAATAAAAGAGTCTTGTAATTACGATTACACTTTTCACTACCAGGCTGAGAAAGTTTTCATGTTGTAAACACAAAAACTAGTTATGAAATTATAAATGTAAAATTACTGTTTAACAAAATGGCAGTGAAATTTTATATGTACTGTTTTAGTGTTTATTTCTAAAATAATTACATTATAATAAAGGGAAACAAAATATTAAATTCTTATTGAATTTTAATTAAACAAATATTGTTTAATGAGAAACTAGCTTGGTACTTTTGGTCTCCACAGAATCAGCTGGTATTGAAAGTGTTAATTTTAAGTATAGCGACTAACAAAAATTAATTCAGTGTAGTATAAATTATTAGAAATATTTTTCTGTAAATAAGAACGTAAACTACAATCCTCGATATAAAATTTAAAAATAAGTGTTCTCTTAAAATAATATTTATCCAAAAATATTTACTTTGTCTTATATTTATAAATTCTTAAAAACAGTAAAATCTACTTAATTATATGCATATAAACACAATGTAAATACAGTACCAATATACATATACAAATACAATTTCCCTCACCAATAGTACTTCGTAAAAACTATATGGGAGTTCTCTATAATTCAAGGATGTATGAAAAAAATTGTGAGGCGACAGGTAGATACCGACAAGTCACCCTGCCTTGACAAGACGGCCTGCCTTCGTAGTGATAGTTTTGTTGTTATAGTTGTAAAAAAGTTTAAATTATTGGCAAGATAAGGATAATAAAATGATGGTACAGAGATAAATGTTGAAGGGTGAATGTGGGTGTAACAGTCTATTGGAAGAAAAGAAAGTTTTGTGAATGGGTATAGTGATATAAATCAGGGTGTAGGTTGTGTGTCATGATTAGAGATATTAATGAGTTTGCAAGAATAGAGAGTGTAGGTTGTTTAAGTGTTAAAAATATATATAATTAATAGGTGTGGTATGTTTAAGGCAATAAGTAAGAAGTAGGATTTAACTGAAATAAACTTAAGAAGTAGGACAGAAATTAAGTACAACAGATAAGGTTGTTTTGTTATGATAAGTGTTGATAGAGAGTAATATGTACAAAGGGCGGCAGATTTCTGTTCGGAGTTTGGGGGTTTGATTCTGAATGAGGAATTTAAATTTTTTATTTGGGATTTTTGTAGTTCATTCTTTTTTAAATTATAGTGGAACTTGTTTGTGATATTTATTTGTTTTTTATACTATTACAGTAGAGTCTCGGTAATTCGAGTTAATTGGGGCTGAGGCAACCTCGAATTTGGAAAAACTCGGATTATACGGATTAAGAAAAAAAAACAAAGAGTAATGTATAAACAAACGTTTATTGCTTACGGATAAGAAAACACAAACAATGTAGTACATACCTGAACTAGTTTAAACTCAAAAGATAAAAGGCACACAAATTTATTTTTTAAAGAAATTGTCCAGAGTCTTTTGTTTTAAAATAGAGCCTCATTTTTTAGCAGCAATGTCACGCCATCTTCTAAGCAGCATCGTGTCGGTCGGTGTAGCTTCTGCTTGCTGTTCGACATAACGCAATGCAGTGTCTAGCGCTGCCAACCCCTCGGCGTGAGTCATCACGGGTACAGTCTCTGCAGTCACGTCTTCATCACTATTTTCTTCTGCCGCTTCATTCAGCATTTCAACGATTGAATCATCGGTCACTTCAAACTGTTCATCACTATTCAACCATTCTGAAACATCATTTTCATTTGACTGTTCACAACCAGGAATTTTTTTTATCAGTCGTGCTAAGACCAAGTCATGTTCGTCTGTGGTGTTACAACTGTTATTTTCTTCTTTTAAAATCTTGTTCCAAGACTTCTTTAGTGTTTCTGTCTTTATGTCATCCCATGATTCCGCCACCCAGTAAACTACGTCTTTCATTGTAGTATTCTTTAGAAATTCCACTATGGTTCCCTCGCCTTCTGTAGTTTGTAGGAGCCTCTGCAGCAGACGACGACGATATTTCTTTTTCAAACACTCAAAAACGCCTTGGTCCATCGGCTGTTTAAACTCGTCACGTTTGGGGGTAAGAACAATGCTCTAATTTCGCCACATTTCAGTTCTTCTTCGTCAGGGTGTGATCCAGCGTTGCCAAGGGTTAATATTGCTTTGGGAGGCAAGTTCTTTTCCTTTAGGTACTTTTTGGTCTCAGGAACAAAACTTTCAAAAAACCCCTTATTAAAAATATTTTTATCCATCCAAGCAGATTTCTGGTTAATGTATGTAACAGGAAGCACAGACGGAGTGATGTTTTTTAAAGCTCTAGGCTTTGCAGACTTGCCTATTAACATTAGCTTCAGTTTATGTTCTCCACTTACATTCGATGCAGCAAGAACTGTCACCCTTTCTTTAGATTTTTTGTGGCCTGGCGCAGCATTTTCTTCCCTTGAAGCTAAAGTTTTAGTAGGCAGCATTTTAAAATTTAGTCCTGTCTCATCACAGTTGTACAACTGATCGAGAGTAAGTTTTCTTCTTCTATAAATTTTTAAATCTCTCACAGAACTGTGTGACAGCCTCAGAATCCGCAGATAGCTTTTCACCACACATTTCAAGCTGCCTTACGCCGTATCGTTTTTTCCATCTATCCAACCATCCTGAACTTGCTGTAAAATCATCCTCGCCTTCCTTAAACTGGTTCCTGAAAAACATTGCTTTTTCTTGCAACATTGGGCCTGAAATAGGACTTCCTTTTTGCCTCTGTTGACTAAACCAAGTGAACAAAGCTGCACTTGTTTTTTCATAATCAGATTTCTTCATCGATTTGCGTTCACAGGTTAAAATCCCCATACACTTTTTAGAAGAATAGTTTTCAATCTTGTCTCTGTTCCTACGCCAGTCACCAACAGTCACTTCGCCGACTCCATAATCAGCACCAAGTTTTTTTAGCGTTTCACCTGTCTAATCTTTTTAAGGCTTCCAATTTAACACTTAGCGGCACAAACTTCTTCTTAGGCCTACTCTTGTAACTCATTATATACAGTATAAATAACAATTTACTGTAGTGAAAAACTAAACGTTGAATATACTGTACAGTAAAATAACTAAAACAACAAGCAAACACTAGTAACGAAGCTTAGTAGTAACGCACAGGTACAACACTTGTATCAGCTGAGGCGGTCAGTCCGCTACTGATTTATTTACGTATTTATTTTTAGCGTTTCATGCTGTAGACACTTGGTCTGGCATGAGTCACGATATAGCGGGAATGTTGTTTACATTTACTGACTGTATTTATTATTTTTTTTCCAGCTCGAATTACACGGAACCTCGAAATACTGGGGCTCGAATTACCGAGACACGACTATATATTGTATTTGAATTTAACTTATGGTATTAATTAATAGTGTAGACGAGTTGTTATATATTATTATTGTATTGTATGGTTATGTTATATTATTGTATATTATGTCACTATATTTTTATTGTATTGTATTTAAAAATTAATATATTGTATTAATTAATTGGGAAGGCGGGTTGGATGATAGAAGTGTGGACTTCCGAAGGGTCGACTGGGGTCCTGCTTTTTGTGCGGCCAACAACCGTAAGAAGGTTATTAAAAATGGATAGCGATGAGTATAGTACAGACGATCGGACAAAGAAAAGAAGAGCAAGTGGATCAGGTAATGAGGAAGCATTCGGAAGAAGTAAAAAAACGATGAGATCACCAGTTAAGACATCTAGTGCAAGTGAAGACAAGTTAGATGTAATATTGAAAACTATACAAGAAATGAAAAATGAGTTAACTGAAGAAATTAAACAAGTAAGAGAGGACCAAAGGAAATATGCAAAAGAAATGGAAAACCTAAAAGATGAAAACTCAGGAAAGATAATATGGACATTAAGAAGGAGTTGGCTGAGGTTAGAAATACAGTGGAATATTTGGAGAAAGATAGAAGGAAGAATAATGTGATCATAAGTGGATTAAAAATAGATGCAGATAACAAAACGGAGATTAAAAATAATGTAGAGAAATTTATAGGACAGTACCTGGAGGTAAATGTGCAGACCAGCGAAGTGTACAAAATAGGGGAAAATGTGGGTAGTTAGATTAGAAAAGGAAGAAGATAAGATGAAAATTCTAGAAAATAAATATAAATTAAAAAGGGATACAGGTACTGAAGGAATATACATTAATAATGATTTAACGAAGCAGGAAAGAGAAATACAAAGACAGCTAAGAAAGATGGTAAAGGAGGAGAGGGAAAAAGGAAGGGAAGCTAAAAAAGGGTACAACAAAATAATTATAGATGGAATAGAATGGAGATCGAATAAGAGTAAAGGGAAGCTGGACATAGCTAAACCAAAAAACTGAGTAGTAGTGAGAGGACGGAAATTAAGGGAATGGACAGAGCAGAGAAATTGGATAGGATAAAGGGGAGAGCTCATGAAGTAAATGGACATAAATGGAATTTAGGAACATGGAACATCAGAAGTTTATATGATAAGGAGGAGGAAATAATGAAAGAATTTATAGGATATAGATTAGAAATTCTAGCATTAAGCGAAACTAAAAAAAAAGGAAGGGGAAAGATTACTATGAATGGTGATCACATACTTATATATAGTGGAGTAGATGAAGATAAGAGGGGGTGGGATGTATAATACACAGGGATTTAGTAAGACAGATACGGAAATGGGAAGCAGTATCAGAAAGATTACTACTGGTGGAGCTGGAGAGTCAAAAGGGAAAATATTTTACAATTATAGTGGTATATGGACCAAGCGAGGATGAGAAGGTGGAAGTAAAAGATAAATTCTGGAAAGAACTATCATAAGTAACAGAGGAAGCCAAAGTAAATAAATATATTGTTGGTGACTTTAACAGTAGAGTGGGTAAAAGAGATGAGATATATAAAAGAGTAATAGGAATATATGGAGAAGAAATGAGAAACAATAACGGTAGGAGAATGTTGGATTTCTGGTTATTACATGATCTTATTGTGACGGACACTTTTTATCAGCACAGAGATATACATAAATTCACAAGGGAACAACCAAATAGGGGAGAGAAGTCGATAATTGACTATATACTAGTTGAAAGGACCAACAGGAAAATGATAATGGACACTAGAGTCTGGAGAGGTGCTGAAATATATAGCGACCATTATTTAGTAATGACCAAATGTAAAGAACAGTTAGATAAAAAACAGATAAACAATGAAGAAGGAAGAATAGAATATAAATCTATCAGATCGTATAAACTGAAAAGTAGAGATGGAAGTAATAGGTTTAAAGATGTGATCGAGGAAAAATTACAAAAGGTAAGTGAAAATATAAGGCATGCTAATATACACCAAGGCTGGAGAATAATGAAGATATTATTATAGATGCAGCTGTGGAGGTTTGTGGTGTTACTAGAATGAATAATAAAAGAAAACAGATGATATGGTGGACTAATGAAATAAAGGAGCAGATTAAAAGGAAGAAAAGGGAATGGAAAAAGTATACAGCTAATAGAACTGTGGATAACTATGAAGCATATAAGCATCAAAGAAAAATTGTTAAAGAATTAATTAGAAAAGCGAAAGAGAGTGCATGGAAAGATTTTGGAGAAAAATTGGAAAGAGATAAGTGGGAAAATCAAAAGCTTTTCTTCAGAGTATTGAAATATTTTAGAAAAGAAAAAACTGAGAATGATATATGTATATATAATGCTAATGGGAAAATACTGACAGAAAAGAAACGATATAATGAATAGATGGAAAGAATACTTTCAAGGATTACTAGGTGGTAAGGAAAACAACAAAGATGATCATAAAGTCCATATTAATGAAGAAGATGATAGAGAGGATGGTGAAGTTGCGGAAGAAGAAAAAATAACGATGCATGAATTAGAAGTAGTGATTAAAGGACTTAAAAGTGGGAGAGCACCTGGAACAGATAAAATTACAGCAGAAATGATAAAGAATATGGGGAAAAAGGGGAAAGAAATACTTTTAGAAATTATCAATAAAGCGTGGACAAGTGTAGACATACCAAGAGAATGGGAGGAAGCATTGATAGTTCCTATTTTTAAGAAAGGTAACGCAAGAGATTGTAATAATTATAGGGGTACCAATCTGTTAAATACAATTGTAAAGGTTTATGAGCAGATAATTAATAATAAATTGGTCCCAATTTTAGAAAATAGTTTGGAGGAATCGTAGAGTGGCTTTAGATCAGGGAGAAGTGTGCAGGATCACATATTTACTTTGCAACAGATAGCTGAGAAGTCGATACAACAAGATAAATTGGTATGTTTGGCTTTTATTGATCTTGAGAAGGCTTTCGATAGTGTGCCTAGAACAAAAATATGGGAAAGTTTAAAAAATAGAGGAATAAGGAGTAAAATAATTAAGGTAGTACAGAGGTTATACAAAAATAATATAAATTGTAATTGGTAAAAATATGAGGTCGTTAGGATTTACAGCAAATTATGGGTTAAGACAAGGAGGTGGACTGAGTCCGACATTATTCAACTTGTACAGGGACAACATTATTAAGAAGTGCTCACTGAAGGTTAGGAAAATGCATGTTGGATACAGGAACTTGCGAAGTATAGAAGTAGCAGAAGGGGCTTTTGCGGATGATGTAGTGCTAATGGCTACAAGTGAAAGGGCGTTACAGGGTAATTTGAACATATGGAATGAAGTTCTCCAGGAAAAAGGGATGAAAATAAATAAGACCAAAACAAAGGTAATGGTAATGGGGAGAAAATAATAAATATAGATTGGAGGAGTGAAGATAGAACAAGTCAAATAATTTAAATATCTAGGGGTTATAGTAGATAGTAATGGGAATCAAGAAGCCGCATTAAATGAAAGAATTGAAAAAGCAATAAAAATATACTATGCATTAAACAATAGATTTATAAATAAGAAGGAGATATAAAGAAAAACGAAAATGAGTGTGTATAAAACAGTATATAGACCGGTTTTAACATACGGCTGTGAGACGTGGGTGCTATCCAAAAGCCAAAAAAGTAAAATCCAGGCGGCAGAAATGAAATATCTTAGGAGAGTAGTAGGAGTAACAAGGAAGAATAGAGTTAGGAATACACAAATAAGAGAGGATTTAGAAACGATATCGATTCTGGATTTTATTGAACAGAGACAACTATGCTGGTTGGGACACATGCAGAGAATGGATAGTGATAGAATGGTAAAAAAGGTTTGGGAGGCTAAATCAGGGGGGAGACGGAGAGAGGAGACCGCGATTGACTTGGGATGGAATGATGGGAAACATTTTGAGAGAAAGAAGCTTGGGCTGGAGTGAAGCGAAGACATTGTCAATGGATAGAGTAAGATGGAAAAAATTTGTATATAGAGTGTAGTTGATGTAACCCGACACCAATATGGTATAAGTGTATTTTGATAATAAATAAATAAAAAAAAAACTATATGCTTATATAAAATATCTGCCTGGACAAATAACAAGCATGCACATGCAACACAGATTATAAAGAAATTATTTAGTAATACAGACTGAATAATGACATGCATATTAGCTGACATTAAATGCTGAATGAATTTTGCCCCTCTCTCTCTCTCTCTCTCTCTCTCTCTCTCTCTCTCTCTCTCTCTCTCTCTCTCTCTCTCTCTCTCTCTCTCTCTCTCACTCTCTCAGGTCAAAAATTGGTGTATAAGTAAATTACCAAAGAAAAATGCATTACAATGACTTTAAAACTGTAAAGGAAAAGACAACCTTAACACAAAAGATCTATCCATATTGTTGGGTATTAGACAATCTTGTTATGAAAGACTAGATGGTTAGCCCAGTGTTAATCTAGCTTTAATTCTTACTGCAGTGAAAATGAATAAATATGATATATGGGACATTTGCAGAAGACATTTGCTATTCTAGTGGCTACAAATGAGACTGAATTATAGGAATACCGAGAACTGTGAACACAATACTGGCAGAGAAAGGAATGAAGTAAACAAAAGCAAGATTTTGAATATAGAAATCAAATAAATAGTGGACAATATGCAAAGCTTGAAATACCAAGAGCCTATTAGTGCAAACCTACTTGTGGATTACGGACCTACAATCATAGTGACACAATATGTTATGCTTTAAAAACTACAGGCAAAGCCAGCGGTCTGATCAAACCTACACACATTTCAGGTTCTTATAGACTTATCTAAAAAATTTTATTTTGATGAAACCACTTACGAGTCTTAACCAACTTAGCCAAGGAAGTGATTTTAACAGCCAAACGCCTTTTATTGATTTCACACGGAAGTCAACAGTTAGTGATCCAACCAGTGGTGGTCGTCGTCTTGGATTATATAAATACAGTAAAACCTCTCTAATTCGGATTATATGGGGCGAAGCCTAGTCCGAATTAGAGAAAAATCCGAATTATAGAATATTTTATAGAAATTCATACTACAGTATAGGTAAAGTGCCGTAAAAATAAATATTAAAACTACGTAAATATTAATGGAAATTTAAATTTATTGTACTTACAAAATGGATAACTAAATTCACATAAACAACAATCTTTCACCATCAATGTTTTCAAGTTAAGTTCACACGCAAAAAGTTTATAAGTAATGCACACCTGCAATTATTAATGTATGTAAATATTAATGGAAATTTAATTTTATTGTATTTTACAAAACAGAAGAATAAATAATTTCACGATACCAACAAAAAACTTCACTGACAGTGTTTTCACTTTAGCACACAAAGAGTTATCTAATATTAATGGCTGGTCCCTGAAGTTGACGGTTTTGATTCTTCCTGAACTGAAGCTACAGGCTTAAAAAAGGTTGAAATTGTAGACTGTTTTGCCCTGTTGTATTGTTTTTTAATAATTTCTTGACGCATTTCTTTGATGATTAAATAGTATTTTTGAAATTCTGGGTCAGTGTCAATAAAGTTAATAACTGCATCGAGATTTTCCCGCACCTTGGAAAGTGTAGGCTTAGGAACATTATCGTCGTCCTCTTCATCGTCACTGTCATCTCCAACTTCTTCTTTCTGACCTTGCATTTGATAGACGATCTCTTCCTCTGTTAAATTCTGGTAGCCTACGTGATCTTCATCGGCACCCAACCATTCTCTTGTCTTCAATGTTGGTAGCTCCAAAAGCACCTGCATAATCTTCATCTTCCAAACCTTGCAGGTCGATCTCTGGCTCTTTATCGTACAAAATCTTATTCCATGCATTGCATAATGTAGATATTTTGATCTCATTCCAGCTGTTTGCCCAATTATAAATAGCACTTTTAATACTGTATTCCTTTATTTTTTTAAGAGTTTGTTCACCCCTATTGTCCATTTCTTCATCGTCCATAAAAAATACCATGCATTCGTCGAGTTGTTTACGTCTGTAAAGGAGTTTGCAACTGAGGATTACTCCCTGATCCACTGGTTGGATAAGCGAAGTCGTATTGGGAGGCAAGTACATAGTTTTGATTTTTCCATCACTGCTAGTCAATAAATTACCGGAGGGATGAGCAGGAGGATTGTCTAATATCAACAAAGCTTTAACATCCTCTTCTTTTATTTTTAAAACATCTAGCTGGAATTTTCTAACCTCTGGCACAAAATTATGAAAAAACCAATCGCTGGAAAATTTCTGAGTAAACCATGCAGTCTTGTTTGCTTTGTAAATAACTAGTAGGCTTTCCATGTTTTTAATTGCTCTAGGCTTAGCTGATTTTCCAACGACGGATGTTAGACGGTGAGACCCATCTGCGTTTGCACATAAGAGAGCAGATAGTCTTTGTTTATTTACCTTTCGGCCTGGTGTGGAATTGTCCATTCTATAGGCCTGAGTATTCTGAGGAATGAATCTCCAAAACAAGCCTGTTTCGTCACCATTATAAATTTGGGAAAGAAGAAGTTTTTCATCAGTAATTACTTCTTTAAGTTTTTGGCGAAACGGTTCGACACTAGAAACATCGGAACTTAAACTTTCCTCAAATATTTTCCGGTTTACAATGGAATGCCGCTGCCGAAATTTAAAAAGCCATCCTGTACTAGCTTTAAAATCAGTTTTCCCAATTTTTGAGCGAATCTTTCTGCCGCTGCCTGTAATTCTACACCTCTAACTGGAACACCAACTGAACGTTGCTGCTTGTACCAAGTGTACACAGCATCGTCAATATTACTGAACTTTGCTGCAGTCGTTCGTTTTCTTTCTTAACAATACTCACATTTGGCGTATCTTGCTTTAAAACAAAATTGGAAATTTTTTTCTGTCTTTTTTTATATCATAAAACGTAGACTTACTAATTCCAAACTTGTTTAAAATATTCTGCACAGAATAACCAGCGTCTATTTTACTCAACACTTTCATTTTGTCTTCTAAAGTTAAAGACTTGTATTTACCTCTAGCACTCATATTGTAATACAGTACTGTAAATTAATACTAAACAGTGTTTGAAGAAAATGTGGTTTGAAAAGCTGTACACAACTAAGAAATAACTTCAGTACAATAGAACGCACACGAATACAATAACAATGACGCACACACTACCAAAGCAGCAGTTGAAACTGGACTAAATCCAGTCAGGGTGGGGGGGGGGGTGCGTATCGCACATTTTGCCAACGTAACACTTTAAGAATTCCCTAAAGGCAAATGTTTTCACGAAGAATTCACAAAATTAATTTTTTTGTGAATTATAATTTTTTTTAGGGAGTCCGAATTATCGTAAATTCCGAATTAGAGAGGTTTCACTGTACGATCAAATATTATAAAAACTTAAAGTACTTGAAGATACAGAATACATCTTGCACATTTTGAAGAGTTGATATTACAAAAAATACAAAGGTATATTTAATGTGGTTTCCAGAAAGTGAGGGAGTAATGTTTGTTACAGCAGGATGCTGTAAAACATTGTTAGTACTCATATGTAAGCCTGAAATCTCATAGCAGATGGTCTTCAGGAGCTGAAACATACTGAACAAGACAGGAGAAAAAGTTGTTCAATGGTCTAATCTCACTAAGATCTACAAACTGCATTACACCAACTGAGACGAAAGCTATATCACGGCCTACAACCACTGCCTAGTTGTGATCCTGTTGATTTGGAGGAAAACTGGAGGTCTTTTTGCAAAACCTTTTTTGTCCTTCTACTCAGTTGTCTATTACCGAGGGAAATTTACAGCAATATCTGTTATCATAAAAAAAGAAACAAAAAAGGATGTTTTTCTCAAGGTAACAAAACTGGTCTTGACATGGATGATCAGCATGCTTTCATTTTACACTCTACTGCTTCGCTTCAAAATCATATGTTAAAGGACCCAATCGCTCCTCACTTGTAACAGCATGGTTCAGAATATCAACCATTCGATTCTATAAATATTTTTTTGTTTCTTTTGAAGACAAGATACTTAAGGACAATGTTTACATGCTCCATTTGTTACAATTTTTAGAGTAAGGAGATAATTTCATCTGCATAAGTTGCCACTGATTCCTGTCTTCTTTAATGATGGGAAATATAATTTTTTTGTATTGTCACACAAAAGCATGTATTTTTCTTTGGAAATGATGTTTCCTCCATGGCATTACTCCCTGACAATGTACGCTGTCTTAATCTGTACATAGTGAAAGATAATGGAAAATTCCACATCGCTTTTGAGTAGAGAAATAAACAGTTGAATTTTTCTATCCCCTAAGATTATCATCCACAATCTATAGAAATCTGCAAATGGTTTTCTTCTGCGCTACACAAAACAAAGAGATGATTAATGATGGCTTGTTTACAATTTGAAGCCCATTATGGAGGCTATGATTTCCCAGAAAGACAAGAGATCAGTTAAGTGGGATTGGCCTGTTCTCAGACAACAAAAAAGAAAAACTTATTCCATTCTACTGCTTCTTTCTGATGCATACTCTGTTTTAATCCTGAGTTTCTCAAAGTTTCAGAAGAAGTATTGTTTGAATAATTGATACTGTCCTAAACACACGTGCGTGCGCACACACTCATACAGAATACTAATACTAATTATTGGTTATAAATAAATATATAAAATGAAATGACATGATGCAACAACACCATTTGCACAGTGATACAAATGTGAATAGAAGGTCACAAGTTTGGAAACTCAACTGTAAGATCTGACAAAGCACCAGTATGTAAAACAGACTAGAACTATATAGGATGTCAGTATCAACAGCTATAGCAGAAGCCTTTGAGAGGAATTTCGGTGCTCTTATGTAGGGACTGAAAGTTCGGTTACAGTGTGATTGTATTTAGGTTCAACTGACAGATTGTGAATATAAATGGGCTTTGTATGGATGGGAATATGTATGACATAAGAAATAACACATTTCTGACTTGCCAGGCCGTCTGTTGCTACCTTAACTCACATCTTCATCTCGTTGTTTCTGCAACGTGGCGTTCGGCTCGTATGTTTTTTCACCGATTTTCAGATCCATTATACATGGTTCTTTCAGTCCTGCCGTTAAGTCAGCAAACTTCAAAAACGTTACATCTGCAAAAACGACAAAGTTAGATTTCATTGATACTATTACACTAGGAATTTGTATGTAACATATTCAGCTATATAGAGTAACACACGTATGACAAACAAAGAATTGAAATCTGAGCACTAGGAGATTGTTACTTGTAACAAGATCTCTCTGTCCATCACTGTCAAAAACAGTCATACTATGTGTGTTATAGTATGAAATCACATAAAATACGTAATTGTATATGACTGACATGTCCACAACAATAGTACTTAACACTGCAAGATTGTAATTATAAAATGTAGGTAAACATTATTTTTACACCAAACTTAAGCATCGTTTTGGAGATTAGACCTACAGGTCTTTTTTTTACAGGGATCTAAAAACTGGTAAGGGTGAAAGGTTTGCTGTAATAAAGCTTATGGAATGAATTAGGTGACTGTATGTAACTGAATATTTATACATAAAATAAAAGTTGCATTGTTTTATAGCGCAAACAATAATTATCGTTTTCTGTCTGAGACTTTCACGGCCGTCTTCAATGTTATGAGAACTTCGGTTTGTTGGGCTGTAAGGCCGTGGTCCAAAGTTGTTTGGTGCAGCAAACGTTTTGGCTATGCCTTTGATGGCCATCTTCAGTGCAGAAGGCTGCAAAACACAGACAAAGGTTTCGTAGTCAGTTAACGCATAGGTGTCCTACTTGCAGCCACTAGCCTTAACTAGCATGGTCACTGACAACGAAACCTTTGTCAGTGTTTTTCAGCCTTCTGCACTGAAGATGGCCGTCAAAGGCATGCCCGAAACATTTGCACCAAACAACTTTGGACTACGGCCTTACAACCCGGCACGGCGAAGTTCTCATAATAATTATAATTGTTAAACAGTTAAAATATAATGTAAATGTATAATATATATGAAAATCAACAAATTTCAACTGAAAAATGGTTCTGCTAAACCAATATATTGTATTGCTTTTATCATAAACACTTTCAAGCATGGTTTGAAACAGTCTGAATATGGTAACAAATGTAGTTTACGGATGGGGTGTGGAAGGTCGATGACCACTAGCACTACCTAGAAATTTACCACAGAATCAATAATAATGAGTTCATGGTTTATGTTTTGATTCAAAATGATACAGACAAAGCTACGTAATGAATAAAACTTGTACACTGACAAACTTCATATGCATTTGTATTCTAAAACATAAAAGACAGAATCTCAAAAATCACGCTAATTGTAGGTTAGTATTTATAACATTGCTCTTATGGGAATTTTGGCAGTAATTCATAAATGAATGTTAAATGGGGGATAGTGGTATATCGGAGGGTGCAGCATATGGGATCCACTGTATATCACATCAATAGCTGACCAATAAACAGCTGGGTCCATAGCTGAATATCACCAGACGGAGCTGAAGGCAGCCTGTCTAGGAGAAAAACAACCCAAAATCAAAATACCTGGTTCTCCAGGTTGGGGGTTGGGCATAAGACTAACAATCTTGTCCTGAAAAAACGCTCTAGTTACAGATACTGGTATAATTCCAGTGGGCAGGGCATGTCCAGAGAATGTTTGAGACATTCACATTGAAGAAAATTTTTATGGGAAGACCTGGTGGAAAAAGAAGGTGCCTGGTGGTCGGCCCGAAAAAGGATGGTTGGATGATCTTGAGGACGACCTACACAGGCTTGGTGCAAGATGATGGAGACTGAGAGCAGAGGTTCGAGACGACTGGAGCCGGATTGTCCTAGGAGGCCAAGACTCTCCAAGAGCTGTAGCAACAATGGAGAAGGGGAGGGGGAGGAGGAGCTGGTCAATCAAGAAATGGTTACAATAAACAGTTTGAAGCAATAAATAGTAAATAAACAAAAATCAGAAAGAAAAATATAAACACTACTTACTTCTGCCTCTAACAGTTAAATCTACTGTTCCATAATATTCAGGTACAAATTGTTTGAAACGTTTCAGCTCTACATTGTCTGTAGTTTTTAACATTTCATAAAACGCAATTTCACGAAGGCCCAAGTCCGGCCGATTAATCGGTTTTAACACACATCCATCTCGATGCTTCAACATTCCTGTAACACATTTACACAGCTACAATATTGATCTAATATATATTTGTAATCTCTACAATTGGCACATAATGTATGTGTGTATGACAAAAAAACAGAACAAAATGAGGGAACACAGGTGATACGGTATACACTGGATTCAAGATTTCAACCCACAGCATATTCAATTAAGTTGAAATTGTAGCCAGCTTCACAGCAGAATTTGTCACTGTTGGCAATATTGATACGAACTACTGTCTAGTTCCAACTGGTTATAGAACACTTGTATATAAATGTAAAAAACAATTAAACATATATTATGCTTGTCTTGATTATTCATCTCTTCTTTCACAGCACTAACACTTAACTAAAAATGAACTTTTTTCATGTGAAAAACTTACTATTTTATCGGACGCGTTTCGGCTTAGTATCTGCCTTCTTCAGCTTTGGTCCAAAGCTGAAGAAGGCGGATACTAAGCCGAAACGCGTCCGATAAAATAGTAAGTTTTTCACATGAAAAAAGTTCATTTTTAGTTAAATATATTATGCGTAGTGAACTATTACACAAAAACAGACAAAGGGATGAGAATAAATTAAACACAATTTTTAACAATTAATTTGTTACTTATTTAATGACTCACTCATATATATCTGGGAAAAATCTTAACTGACTGAAACATGTACAAATCTGATTAGCAATAACTATGTTTTTACTAAATATAATGTATTAATTTCAATGGCCTTGCCACCAGTTATCACAAATATGTTATTTTTAAAAACATGTTGCATAATTTTATTCCATATATGTATGAAAACGCGTAGTGCATAATAAATGTGACGTATTTAATTTAAAAAATATATGATTTTGTTGGAAGCAAATATAAATTTTGTTTAAGTTCACATATGATGGATTTAAACTAATCTCCTCTGGGCAGACGAACACAGGAGGAGAGATCATAAATAATAAACAGTTAAAGTTGGCTGCATAATGGGAGACAAAAGTTTGGAATTACAAGGAGAAATAGACAGAAACGCTCCATTACACCAACATTTTGGAAGATGCCAAGATAAGAATGGTATGTGAACATCATGTCCGAATAAAAAGAGCTGCAAAAATCAGAAACAAGTGCATGAGCAGTTGTAATGACAAGGCATAGTCAACACTGATGATTATATAGAATGATATAAAAATTGCAGGATTCATTCTGCATTTGAGCAAGGACACCTTCTATTACCAACTCTTTTCAATAGGGCTATCACCCATTATCAAGTTAATTAACAACTGTATATCCATAAGAAGTCCCCATCTTGTGGATACGGGTTTGGCAATCCTGATGTGCCCTAACTGGTTTCTCACTTTGCTTCAACTTGTCTTGGATGAGATCCTTTCCTTTTCTTTCTTTTCTGTCAAGTCTCTCTTGACCGACTCTTGTTCCTTTCTGACCCCGATGCTATTAGAGTACTCGAGGACTAGGGTGTCTTCCTTTTTTCATTCTAATTTCTTAGCTGCTTCCTTGCAGTACGGCGTCGGTTCGTCAAAGGCTAGAGGAAGAAAACCTTGATTAAAAATGACAAAACCACTGCTTTGTGGCATGGAGGGATCCTCAAAGGCTAAGGGAGAAAACCTCAACCGAAAATCAGGCACACTGGGAAGCCTTAAGGTGGCAGCCCATCACCTACCTACCTAGCTGGAGGCTGGTTATCTCTGATAGGGAAACTACACCTACTCATAAACTTCACAGGAAAAAGCAGGATGAATTTTCTGGCAACAGACTTAGGCATGTCTAGCAAGATAGAACCAGACCAAGAAAATGGTGGCTGTGAAGACGGAACCAGCTGCAAGCCTAATCCTTGAAGTGAAGAAGAAGAAGAACTGTATATGATGGCATAGCATGGATCTAAAGCAAGGGAAGTGCTACATGACCTCCTTCATGTTTATGCTTTTACATGAGTTTGTTCCAAACAATGCTTAATTACTACTAATTTATTCATTATGTATTTAAAGCTACACAGATGCCAATATTATGTACACCCTTTTAACTTATTAACTGTAGTTTAGCTGGTTTCCTTAGCTGTAGTTCTTTGACTTTTGTTTGCGAAGATGTCACTTATATGTACATCACTATAAAAAGATTGTTTATGTCATGGACAATTATATTCAACTTCAGTTCCTGAGAAGGTAAGAATGGTCTTAGCAGAGAAGCTCCCCGGATGGCTGCTTCCAATGCTGTTGAATGACACTGTTTTACAGAGTTTCAGTTACAAACCTAAACATCTGAAGTGTAATATGACTTTTCTAATACTGTAGCACCACTATTTTTCGATATTTCAAGTACACAATAGGTTTGATATACCATGCAGAAGAAGAAGTGTAGCAATTGTAAATGACTTTTTACTGGTGAATACAATGCAAAAATACGTAATGTGTTAATGTGTGAAGTTATGTAAGAATGTTTTTTTTAGTTTTTTTTTGTGTAAAGAAAACAAAACTAATGGTTGACAAAATCTAATGTTTAAGGAAACACAATGATTGCAACAGATTGAACTGGGTGACAATTTTAGTGCTCATTAAAAACAAAGTGAATCAGGCACTGTGTCATTCAAGCATTTTCATCTTTTCAATCACAACCAGCTGAAGCTACACTTAAAATGTTGATCATAATGGAAGTATTTCGTTACTACAGAATTATATTTAAACCTAACCTAATAATGAAAACGTTAATGTTGTAAACATTTTTTGCAGGTGTGTTGCAATTAAAACGTAATTCATATATTTATGGATTATTTTATAACTGTATACATACAATCTGACATTCTGAAAACACTGTGAATATAGCACATGGCCCCGGAAAAGCAACAAACACAAGTAGATTTCAGCAACAAGAAAAAATACATGCTCAAAATTAAAAATGTACTGCTCAAAGTGAAGAGCGAGTTCTGTCCCCAAAAAGGGAAGAGACCTGGATAGTAACCCCAATCCTTGGGGTACCCCACCTTACTTTGAATTGGGGTTTTTTATGATTTACACAAAAAGTGAGTATTATTTAAAGGCATACTGCTGTTCCCCTGAGTCCTTCAGTTAGTTTGTTAACCTAACAACACTGACTTTTGCTGCCGCAGGCGAGGTTTAACCTACAATTGTATGATTAAAGTTATCCGGGCTGTTTGGCCGTGGTCTATGGTTTATTGCCAAACCAAACGTTTCAACAGCTCCATTGGCTGCCATCATCAGTGGAATTTAAAAGAAAAAGCAAGGCCTCCTGAACATGGGGTGTTCACGTCAGGCCCACAGTACTGTGGTAAAGGCTGAAGATGTCCCACCATGCTACCTGTACTTATAAATTCAACAAGTCCCACGTACAGGTAAAAATGACACCATCAACAGTGCACAGGTAGAGACTGCACCCTGAGCCAATCACAATAAAGATGCGCATATTGGCTCGCACCACGCTATGCCATCAGGTACTCAAACAATTGTTTCCCCGGAGTACTGTGGTGAAGGCTAATGATTTCCCACAATGCTACCTATACTAGATTCTGCATCCAGCCTTCAGACTGAATGGACGCTTCTTTGGATTGCTCTTCAGGTTCTGCTTTGGACGCAACACCAGTGCTGCATTCGCCCGCCTCTCCGCTGAGAAGAGGAAACAGCTTTCTCACCACCAGGAAAGAAGACTCAGAAGCTAGCTGCTGCCGGTGAACTGAGTAGCTGGTACAAGAGGCACCTGGCGGAAGATCTTATTAGGACCACCTGACGCCGGCAAACATCCCACCGGCCAGGAAAGAAGAGGACTACTCTGGGCTCATTGGTGAGTGCCGTACATCAGTGCTTTCTCCCTAACCTGCCCACGGCTGTTAGGTGGCACTCCCCCGAGTCTGGCCGAGAGACTGGTGTCCCACCAGTGGTAAGCACCGCTTGAGACACCACCGGGGGTAAAGGGACCAGTGGACACCAGGCTAGGTAAGGACTGGTATCTAACGAAGCTGGTCGTTAGCCCAGCTCCTCCCATATCGCCGTGAGCAGGGAAGCCGCGTGGGTTACTCGGCTTCAGCCGGACCCAAGATCCCTGGAGTCTAGCAGGGACTGCCTAGCAGTCTCTGCCCGGCGGCCACACTCGGCCAGCATGCCCACTATGGGCGACGGCACGAGTGTCGAGTCGCTCGTTTCCGCCTTGCCCCACGCGGGCGACTCGCCTGATTCGCCTCGAGCGATGGAAACAGACAAGCTTCCTCACCCGTTACCTCCCCTCCCGGTGGAAGAGATGGACAAATACGTGACCGTTGGTCAGCGTAGACGCCCAGCTAAGAAGCTGAGGAGAAACCATTCCTCTGAGTCCGCATCCTCTCGGACCTCGGCCGTGGACATCGGTCCTTCTCAGGGCCTACAGGCTGCGGTGCCGACTCCTACGGGGGCAGCTCCGGTTCCCTCCACTGTTGGTCGCACGCCGCCCCTGTTTGTCCACGGGGTGTCCAATGTCACCGCCTTATATTGGCGGCTGATCGTGGCCTACAGACTTCGGCCGACAAACTTGACCTCAAGCTGCTTGGCAGTGACACGGTCAAGGTTGTCGTCCGTCAGCTCAAGGACCACCGCTTGGTCGAGTCCTTCTCGCAGGCTAATAACCTGCAATACCATACCTTGTCTCCCCGTCGCGTCAAGCCCTTGTCTGTAATTCTGCGTGGGCTTGACGCGCATACTGATCCACAGGAGGTCCTCATGGAACTCGGAGACCTCGGTCACAGGTGCAGGCAATTTTCCGCCTGTTCACCAACTCTGAGAACCGAGTCCCTCTCCCAATCGTCCGTCTCCACCTCGAGAAGGGCGAGGCCGCAGACAAGATCTTCCACCTGACGCGGCTGTTTGGCATCCGCGTCAGGGTGGAATCCAGTTGCCTCCCGGGCAAACTAGCACAGTGTCACTGGTGCCAGAGGTTCGGCCACCATACCGACGTCTGTCGCAGTGCCCCGACCTGTTTACGTTGTTCCTTGGGACATTCCACACAGGCCTGCACTGTGGCAGACAAGTCGCAATACCGCTGCATCAATTGTGGCGAGACCATGCAGCCGACTACTGTAACTGCCCGGTATATAGGGCAGAGCTCATCAAGCAAAAGCCGCAAGGGGCCCCTCCCAAAGCCGAGGCAGCCAGTAACGTACCCCCCAACACAGAAAAAGCCTAAATTTCAGGCTAAGCTAACACCAAAGGCACCACCAGCATGGCGCAAGCCCTCTCCGGCTCCACCTCCAGCCACTACCAAGGCGCAGAAATGATCCGCGTCGCCTTCCGAAGCAGAGACACGCCCTGTATCCACTATCTCAATAATGGAGCCGGAGAATCAACCCTCCACCTCCACGGAACCACCACCTCCCGCCTCTGAACCAGAGGTAGCCTCGCCACCACTGCCACCTCCGCGTTATCCGTGAGCAGGCAAAACTAAGGCAAAAATCAAAGGGATAACCACACTGGATGCTCGGCCCCGAGCTCCTGCCTGCCCACAGCCCAAGAAAAGTCCTGCTTCCCGGTACAAGTCCAACGAAGCGCAGCAGCGTATTTTTTCTGTCGCAAATTCAAATTCAACTGCCCCTGGTCCTGTAGCTTCCACCAACAGGACCTGATCTGCCGTTAAGCCTGGTCGCTTTTATGCGGCCATAGTTTCCAGGCCAACCGCCCAGTCCATCACTTCCGATGACGCACAGTTCGTCCGCAACTTTCTGTCCAGCTACGACCTCAAGAAAGTTGCATCCACCTTCAGATCCATCCGTGACCGGCTGGAAACTGCTGACCCAACCGAGAGGTTCATGCTCTTGGTGGAAGCTTGTACTGTCATAGGTCTTCTATGAACTGAGCCCTTAGACGAGATCTCTCGCTCGCAGCCTGGAATGCTAACTCCATCAGTTCCAAGCATTCCGACCTTCTGGAATTCCTGGCTCGGTTCAAACTCGATGTACTTCTCATAGAAACCCATCTGACCCCGGCGAACCAGTTTCGGTTACCGAATTACGTGGTCTATCGGGATGACTGAGTTGGCTGACAAGGAGGCGTCACGGCGAGGACCTCTATACGTCATCATCGTGTCGTTTTGCCGCAGCGCACTAACCTAGAGGCCACTGCCATTGAGGTCCACGGAGCTCTTGGCAGCGTCCTCGTGGTTTCAGCATACAAGCCCCCTCGCGCTGAACTCCATGTCGGCGATCTGGACGTCATCTTCGATTCCCACAGAAGGGTAATTTTGGCCGGCGATCTGAATTGCAAGCATCGCGTTTGGAATAGTCGCTTGACTACTCTGAATGGGACGCGCTTGCTCAGATATGTAGAATCGCGCCGTGCGATGGTGATTGGTCCAGCACAACCCACTTTCTTTCCGACGGCTACCTAACGCGGCTCCCGATGTTCTGCATATTGTGGTTACCCAAGGAATTGTCTGTCCGGTCGAGGTATTCTTGCTTACGGAGCTGACATCCGACCACAACCCCATCTTGGTCCACGTCGCTACCCAGCATGCCTATGAACGGGACGAGAAGAAGGTAATTGATTGGGAGTGCTACGGCCCGGCTCTGTGTCATAGACTTCCGCCAGCAGGCTCACTCGATTCCGTTTGCCTCCTAGACGAAGCAGTAGCGGGAATCGAAGAGGCAATCATCTCGGCAGTAGACGTGTCTTTACATATGTGAGCCGGTTTCACGCCTGACTACCAACGCATCCCTGAGGAAGTCTCTCTTCTCGCTTGCGAGAGGAATTCCTTCCGGAAACGTTGGCAGAGGACCCGTGATCCGGCCGATAAGGCAGCATACAATCGGCTCACCTGACGACTGCGTGGCAATCTGACAGCTGCGTGGCAGCTGTTGAGAACTCGCTGTGGCCCGAACGGGGGATGCGGGAACTGCAAAGTCACCCGTCGGAGGCGACGACCTCCACTCCCCGCTATCGTTGGGGCGTTTGGACAACTCCTGGGTCGCCCGGAGGAGAAGGCCGAGTACTTGGGCTTGTGTTTCGAGCGCCAGTTCGCTCCCAACCTGCCCATGGACTGGGACTTCGACGAACAAGTCGAGATGGATGTGGAAGACTTTCTATCTCTTCCGATCACGGCGGAGCCCGAACCCATTTCTTTGGAAGAGATCTCAGATCGGCTCACTGAACTTCAGCCAAGAAAAGCTCCAGGCCTGGACGGTGTCACGAACACCACTCTACGACTTCTCCCGGAGCCTGGAGTTCAATTCTTGACTGACTTGTTCAACGCGTGTCTCAGACAGGCCTACTTTTCCAAGAAATGGCGAAAGGCGACGGTCATCATGATCCCAAAGCAGGGAAAGGATGCTTTCCGCCCCATCAGCCTACTTTCCACTACGTCCAAGGTTTTTGAGCGACTCGTGCAACATCATGTACGAGAACATCTAATTAACTTTGACGTGCTGGTCCCCGCACAGTTCGGCTTCCGTGTGGGGCATTCAACCACTCATCAACTGTTGAGAATGGTGGAATAGATCACGGACGCCGGGTGTTGGAGAGAACGCCGATGTTGAAAAAGCCCTCGACAGCGTGTGGCATGATGTCCTATTATTCAAGCTTAGGGAAGTCCAGCTCCCAGACTGCTACCTTCATCTGATTGCTAGCTTTCTGATGGAGAGGACCTTCTGCGTGAGAGTTGACGATTCAGTCTCTTCCGAGACGAAAGCGACACGGAACCACCCTGTTAGGCAGTTACGTATCGGCAGAACGTACTTGCGCTGGTCCAACGAGGTCAAGTACCTCGGAATACACCTTGACCGTCAGCTCACCTGGCGTACCCACGCTCAGACAGCTCATAAGCGAGTATCCGCTCTTCTGAGCTTACTGTTTCCACTCCTGATTAGCTCAGCCATGACCAGGAAATTGGGCAAGATGATCGTCGGCACGTATTTGCTGCCGGTCATTACTTACGCTTGCCCGGTTTGGGGTTACCTCGCTGCAATGCATAAAAAGAAGTTGCAGAGCGTCCTTGACAGGGGTCTTTGGCTAGCGGCCAAAGTCTCCTGTCACTTCTCATCACGCCTTCTAAGGAGAGGACTTGGCGTCCGCTCCTTAGACGAAACATTCAGGCAGCCTGCAGGCAAATTTTATGCACGTGCGGCGAGGTTTACAGAAAATCCTCTTGTGGCTGGGCTAGGCAGGTACCGTATACGTCCAGGTGATTCGTGGAAATGCCCTCGGTGTATACTGCACCAGTGTAGGCTAGCACAACAGCCAAGAACCAGCCTGCTACAGAGCACACGCCCTACTTGGGCAGGGCCACGAGGCAGGAGCTCCAGAAGGTAGCTCGGAACTCAGTTACCGAGCGGTTCGTCTCTGCGACGCACAACCGCACAAGCCCAGAGCGTCAACCTGTACTAATTGTTTACTAATTGCAACCCCCGCCCAGGTAAAAACTGCATCATCGGCCAATCAGAAAAAACAAGGTGTGTGAGAGGCTCGCATCATGCCTAGCCATAAAGTACTTAATGAGACGTTTTCACCCCACGATTCATAGCGATCGCAGCATACTTCTGAATCAAGACGGACTCCATGTGAAGACGAGGGAAGTACGCACTCACCGCCACCAAGAGCTTTGCCTCATCAAAGAGGATCTGATGGTCGGCATTGGCGAGCGTGTGCTCAGCTACAGCAGACCTCTCCAGCTGTCCCAATCTACAGTAACGGCTATTTTCACCCACGCGTGTGCGGACGCTGTGCTTCGTGGTTCCAATGTACACCTGGCCGCACGAGCAGGGAACTCCGTACACTCCACACGACGACAGCGGGTCTCGGACGTCTTTCACTGGCCTCAAGAACTGGTGGATCATACTTGTCGGCTTGAATATTGGCCTTACGCCTTGCCGACTGAGCAGCCTATCAATGCGATCCGTCACCCCATGGATGTAGGGCAACGCCACGAAACCGACAGTCTCCCGTGACACCAACTCCGGCCTGGCTGTTCTTCTCGGCTGGACCACTCATCTCACCTTCCCGACAGAATAGCCTGCAGCGCAAGTTCAAGGTGGCGCAGTTCCTCGTCGAGGTACTGGGGCTCACATATCCTCCCAGCCCGATCCACCAGGGTCTTCAACACCGCCCTCTTCTGGCAAGGATGGTGGTTTGATTATTTATGGAGATAGCGGTTGGTGTGCGTCGGTTTTCTATAAACTTTATGCCCAAGGCTGTCATCGGTCCTTCTAAGGACCAAAACCGTTAAGAGGGAAAACGACAATCAGCTGGCTTTTCTGGACGTTTTGGTATTTGTTATTACACTATTTATATTTCAATGCTAAAAATGCATAACACCCACACATTCACAAACTGCAAGTTTCTAAATTAAGTAAAAAGTATTCTGAGCACAAACAAAAGGAGAGCATAACACCACTCAAGGGTGCGTAAACTGAATGTCAGTACTGACAACGATGGCTGCCTTATGATGACACATGGACTGGCGTGGATGGAGGTTCTCACTCAGCCAACCAAACTTTCAGATAATTTATATCTCACTGTGTCATGAATACCCTGGTAAAGCATTATTTAATTATTTTACATTACTTCTAGGAGACGATCTTTAAAATGGAAGCGTAGCTTCCAATGCTTGCTACATCACTGGCTGTATACAACACGACCTGGATACAACTGATAATATGTTCAGATTATCTCTGTCAACTGAAATGACAATGTGGAAATGGCTTGTACAAATTCTGGGGTATTATGAATTTTCTAGTTTACAAGTTCCTATCATTAAAAAAAAAAAAAAAAAACAACAACAGTAATACTGACCAAGTTAACAATCTAGTTATTTACAATTTGAAATTACTGTGTAAACATTTAAACTGAAATTAATAAATTTTTATACAGTACAACCAGACAATATTTAATCATTTTTAGCCACACAGTTCCCACCTTTCTGTCCTTTGTACCACAGCAGTTCAAGGAAATAAGGTTGCACTTAAATTCATGTAGTAAGGTATGCATTGAAATTCACTGTTTGAAGAACTAGCAAAGGTCTGATAAATGTTATTGTTGATCCATTACCAAACAGACTGCCTTTTGTGCTTTTGACCCTGTATATGTTAGCTATAACACCTAAGATTTTGTTGCACTTCAAAGGTTCGCCACACAGTTGACAATATAATGCTACATGAATGGAAAAGAAACTGTTAAAACAGATGACTAGATTATGAATCACTTTCATACATAAATAACCACTGGGTTCTCTATTGTGTTATAATAACCTGAGGGAAATCATCACTTCCTATCAGTTATATGGATAATTTCCACGATTTTCTTTTGAAGGAAGTCAGGCAAGAGTCTAAGTAATTTTTATGTACTTAACATTTGAGACTATCACAACAAAACTTCAAAAACATTTGCATTTTTAAGTAAAAATATGTATTTACACAAAAATCCTAGCCAAACTAATCATACTGCCATATTATGATATATAATTACCTTAATATCCACTTTAGTGATACACAGTTTCGTCACTGATGACGCGTTTCGGGACTAAGTCCCATCCTCAGATACATAATTAATAAACTAAAATATTAAAATCACGACCATGATACTGGTCAAGTCAAAAATAAATAAAATAAATTATAAATCGCATGTAATAAGTTTTGCTAACCACGGCTGGAGCTCCCGCATGCGTTCACCCGCAACCGCGATTGTCACGCGACTGGTCAAAGATTAAGACAACCTGATTGCAGTGTCGAACAGGTAATTTGACGCAAAATTTACCTGGTCATTTAATAAACTGTTTTTGGTGTTACTATCTTTTAAAGCTTTATAAATTTCAAATTCCTCCAGACTATCCATCCGTCTACCCTTTTTACAAATATGCAACGCTGTTAAATTTTCTTCGAAGTTCGTATATTTATGTCCGCTTGATATTAAATGTTGTGCAAAGTTGGACTTATTATTACTTGGCTTAGGAATATGTTCTAAAAATCTTTTATAAAAACATCTGCCAGATTGACCGATATAGAACGCATCACAATCATCACATTTTATTTTATATACACCACATTGCTTTTTTAATGGTAATTTGTTTTTGTTTTTGAAATAATTTCTTAAATTATTATTTGTTTTAAATGATAAAATATAGTTATTATCTTTAAGAACGGGTCTTAAAATATTTGGCATAATACCTGTGAAATTAGCCGAAAGATATTTATAATTTTTGTTACTGCTTTTATAGAGTTTGAATTTTTATTTTCTAAACGTTTCCTATGTCTATTTATTATTTTGTCAACTATTGTAGATTTATACCCGTTATTTATTGCTATTTGTTTGATAGTGCTAACCTCATTTAAGTAGTCCTCCTTTTCGAGGGGAACATTTAAAAGTCTGTTGACAAGACTGTTAAACACTGCCACTTTTTGTGTAATGGGATGATATGAATCATAGTGTATTACTGTGTCAGTACTAGTGTGTTTTCTAAAGATTTTGTATTTTAAATTATTCCCGTTGTGTAATACAGTGAGGTCTAAAAAATTGATACTTTTGTTGTTTTCGATCTCCATAGTAAATTTTAATTTGTTATGAATTTTGTTTAGGTAATTTTTAAATAATTCTATTTGTCTGGCATTCCCGTTAAAAATAATAAAGGTATCATCTACATATCTGGAGTAATGGATGATTTTACTGGCGAAATAATTATCTTTTAAAATTTTTGTATTTTCTAAATGGTTTAGATATAGGTCCGCCAGGATGCCAGAAAGTGGAGATCCCATGGCAAGTCCTTCATTCTGTTTATAATATGCATTTTCAAATGAAAAATAGTTTTGATGAAGAATGGTTTTTAGTATCATCATCAGTTGGTTAACTTTCTGTATTTCTAAAGAACCTTTATTCATTAAATTATGCCTGAGTAAAGTTAAAGTTTCATCAATAGGCACATTAGTGTATAAATCTACTATGTCGAATGATACTAGTTTGTAGTTTGGTTGAATTGTAACGTGGTTTATATTTTTGATAAAATCCTTATAGCTTTTAATCCTGGCGGACAGTGTTTAACAGTCTTGTCAACAGACTTTGAAATGTTCCCCTCGAAAAGGAGGACTACTTAAATGAGGTTAGCACTATCAAACAAATAGCAATAAATAACGGGTATAAATCTACAATAGTTGACAAAATAATAAATAGACATAGGAAACGTTTAGAAAATAAAAATTCAAACTCTATAAAAGCAAGTAACAAAAATTATAAATATCTTTCGGCTAATTTCACAGGTATTATGCCAAATATTTTAAGACCCGTTCTTAAAGATAATAACTATATTTTATCATTTAAAACAAATAATAATTTAGGAAATTATTTCAAAAACAAAAACAAATTACCATTAAAAAAGCAATGTGGTGTATATAAAATAAAATGTGATGATTGTGATGCGTTCTATATCGGTCAATCTGGCAGATGTTTTTATAAAAGATTTTTAGAACATATTCCTAAGCCAAGTAATAATAAGTCCAACTTTGCACAACATTTAATATCAAGCGGACATAAATATACGAACTTCGAAGAAAATTTAACAGCGTTGCATATTTGTAAAAAGGGTAGACGGATGGATAGTCTGGAGGAATTTGAAATTTATAAAGCTTTAAAAGATAGTAACACCAAAAACAGTTTATTAAATGACCAGGTAAATTTTGCATCAAATTACCTGTTCGACACTGCAATCAGTTTGTCTTAATCTTTGACCAGTCGTGTGACAATCGCGGTTGCGGGTGAACGCATGCGGGAGCTCCAGCCGTGGTTAGCAAAACTTATTACATGCGATTTATAATTTATTTTATTTATTTTTGACTTGACCAGTATCATGGTCGTGATTTTAATATTTTAGTTTATTAATTATGTATCTGAGGATGGGACTTAGTCCCGAAACGCGTCATCAGTGACGAAACTGTGTATCACTAAAGTGGATATTAAGGTAATTATATATCATATAATAAGTGATACGGTACACAAAAAATAAGTAATTACTGCCATATTGTTTGCCCCTCTCCAGTAATAAAGGGGCAAATTAAGCAGTATTTAGTATAAAAAAATTAATTTTGGGCTGTGTTGGCATGAAACTAATAGAATTAGCATGTATTCATAGCAGAATGTTTAGGTAATTAACAAAAATTTACTGTGACACAAAATTAAAACACTTACGTAAAGGGCAAAAATATTTGTGTTAATAATACAAAACAACAAAGAATGGTCACTATGACTCTGTATTCAGTTTATAATACATAAAACAAAACTGTATTGTCCACGTAAAATTAAACTAAAAACAAAAAATACAGTAGCGTTTAATTGCAAACCACAACAATATTATCTGTAGTGACTCATTTCATACCTACAGGTTAAATTTACACATAATATAATGTTTATGTTACGTCCTATATCTGGTGACTCGGTTGCAGTTGGTTAAAGGTCATCTTTAGTGTTAGCATAACTTTCTTCCACTTCTGGCACTTTAGTCGTGCATAAACTTTGGTCTCTTGTACTATAGACAACCACTTCTTCCTATACTCTAACTCTGCTCCGCTTATTAATTCCCATCATGTTGAAGTCCTCCTACATATCCATCCGCCAGTCTTCATCATCTTCTAATTTCAAATGCTTTCCACTCGCGTACTCTTCCAATGTTTCTAGAATGCCCGAGTCACTTTATTCTTTGAGATTTTATGAATCTAACTGCATTTAGATTATTTATTAAGGTATATTAAACACAACATTCACCCTAATTTACCATGAACCATTCTGTTCTTGGACCGATCTAAATATATTTCTCAGCATTTGTCATTCACAGGTTCTTATATCTTCTTTGTCTCCTCCATACCATGCCCATGTTTCACAACTCTGTAAGTTGGAGCATAATATAAGTACAGTGCTTTTCTGAAATATTTTGTGTCACACAGTTTCTGTCCTGAATTGTAAGTTTACTCCATATTTACTTTAATTCAAGCTTGTTCTTAAAATATTTGTATGATTATTTTTACTTTTGCAATTTTTCATCCTAACATTATAGTCGTGAAAAGACTATTTTATTGTATACTTGTATAAAAAAAAATTGTGTACTTATTAGATTACTGTAAATTTGTTTTAGATAAGATTTTGTAGATGACAAATTATACTATAAGCTATATTTAGAACAACAGAATATTGTTGAAATTTTACAGGCACGGTAAAATGCTTTATTTATTAGAGACATGTTTATTTAGTATTTAATACCAAGAAGTACGTTAGTTTTATTTAACACATTTTTAAATTATACTTTTTATATTTTGCCATTAACAAAAATTTTGCTAATATGAACATGTTTGTTTTTTATTACTAAAATTGTACTGTATCAAATAGTCTTATATGTTATATATATAATATCCATATCTTCATCTATGCTAACATCACTTATCAATTTATTTGCATTTACAGTTAAACTGTCTACCAGCTCTGTTCTAGTTCAATATATTAATGTTGATAATGTAAACGCGGTCTCCACCACAATCAGATATTTCTTATCTAAAATACACACACACATTTAATGCACCATGAATCATTACTGATCTCCTTCCATACGCTACTAAAATTAGTTAAAACACAATGTCATGTATGAATTAACCCATTTCTTGCGCATTTTACAATCACATGATATTGTTTGCGCAACACACTACGAAACAGTAAATATTTATTGCTCTAAAAATATTCTGACAAAATGGCACAAACTACTTCATGTGTACAGAGACTATCGACCTCTTTAGAACTATGGAGTCTGCAAGACATGCTATCTACACACAAAGTCAGGTTTTATGTAGATTCTAGGGTAGTTGGAAAAAATCTAGATATAAAATAAAAATGTAAGGATATGGAACGGAGCTATAGGCAAGTTCAAGTAAATCAAACAATATAAAAGGAATCCCGAATTATAGCAGGCGCTCTATGGTATGTATCATGTTACATACACAATTTGTTCGTTAATAACCATTACGTATAATATTTAAAAATGAATGAAATTCGTTTCAATATTTATAATACTTACTGGTAGAAATTTTGACAAATACATCGATTCCGTCAAAACTATGTACAAAACACATTTTTTTTAATGCTCATATAATTTTTTCAAAAATGTTCACAGGATTTTTGAAACAATATAGAAAAATTGGAAGTGCTCTAACCTTATAATTAAACTTAGTTCAGACACCTTGTATTGACTCTCCTAACTTTATATGGAAGAATACAGGAAAAGACCAGAAAAATGTTATCATAGTCTCCAGAATCAATGCAATGAACTAGTTACAAAAACTCATCAACAAAGAAAAAGCTACTGTAGTATCTCCAACAGAGAACTACCTCAATGCATTGAACACTGTTTATGTTAACCGATGCTGTCAAATTAGCTCATTGTATTTATTATATGCTTTGAATGTATAAGGTTCTGATTACTGACAAACCACATACCCATTAAAAAAAAACACACACAAATTAATAAGCATGATATTTTGTTATGTTTAGTCACAAATAAATGACTCCATCATTCATTTCTTATCACAATTGTGTTTTCATTAATTGTTGAGAAAAAATGTAAGGGAAAATAAAATACAGAAAATTCTAAAAAACCTAATTATTATAGTATTAACAAAAAAACTGATTTACATTTTCAGTTTTGTTAGTTTTATTAGCAGCCATCTTAACACCAACTTTGTTACTACTTATTGCCACACTGCTAAATACTTCGTTCTTGACGAGGCCTTTGTGTCAAAACGACCCGTTTAAGACGTGAAGATGATGGAGACACTGAAAGGCCTCGTCAAGAACAAAGTATTTAGCAGTGTGGCAATAAGTAGTGACAAAGTTGGTGAAAAAAATCTGACTTTAGGAAACACTAAATTTTTAAAATCAAAAGGAAACACTCATACAGGACAAACAGTTACAAAAAAAAAAAATAACACTAGATTAACTGTTTAAAAATTACAGTTACTTAAATAAATTACAATAAATTTGGAGTATGAAAAAAATAATTAAAATAAATGTTTTATTTAATATTATAACAATACGCTGTTTAGTGGTTGCTATTTTTTAATTTTTCAGGATGTTGGATACACCCAATATGAAATTATAATGAAATGATAATTTTAATCATGGAAATCTCCAAAACAAATTTAACAACATGAGAGATAATCAAATCTGTGCAGCAAGTTTTACATGCCTGGTAGATAGTCATCCCTAAAGGCTTCCTGCAGTCCCCTTCATCTGCATATAAGAACATATCCCATTTCACTGACTATAGCAATGTGACAGCCTTTCTTGATTGCTGAGATGTGCAGACCCAGCAAATGAATTTCCCTCCACTTAAGGTGTCTAGAGAGGAGTGAGGGGAGACAACGCGATAACAGTTCACTGTCTCACTTTACTCACTAATTCTCTCTCTGTCACACAGATGCCAGCCACACACACGTCTCACCAGCCTTGTTGCAGCCGATGTTCACACTATGAAACACTGCACAAGACTGTTGTGCGTATGTGTAAAATGACTGAAAATTTTGTTAGTCTCGAAACGAGGTGTTTGTTCACTGCGCACCTTGAGGTCAGTGTTCAATTTTTATCGTCAAGTTTCTAACTTCCAAATACAACAAACTAGGTCACCCCCACAATCTCTTCCCCAACAACTTGCCTCAAGAATGTTTTGCAGTGAAGTGTCATGGCAGAGTATACACACCCAAAGTATTGCTTTCCTAAATCTTACAGTGTTTACCAAAGCCTTCTCTCTTTAATTCCATTCAAAGCCTCACTGTAACTCCTCCTCTCCACCCAACTTGTTTTGGCAAATCACCTCCAAAACTATATTTCTTCTCTCCTGCCTCCTCCTCTAAAATCCAAAACTCATACCTATACTTTATAACAATCCAAACAAAGGACTTAATAAAAGACTTTGTAGTCTCAATACTATTATGCTTATTGTGTAGCAAGGTCTTTTTACTAAAAAAGACTTGTTTACAGGGGCATACAAACACACACATAATAAAGAAAACAATCTTCCTTCTTTATATAGTTGGATAACCAATGACAAGGTAAATACAAATTGTTGATTACATGGTAATTATGTTAATAAATATATGGTATCTATCTGTCTTCTTATGTAATATAACATACACTCCTTGTGTTATGATACGCATAAACATTAGAGTTTAATTCTATGTTTTACATTTATCCTGTCAACTTATATTTTTGCCTTTCTTGAATCAATTATTCATTCTTCTAGAAAAGAAAATAGTTTCATTTTCACATGCCCAATTTCTGCAATACGTTGCAATGACAATGCAAGTTATTGAATAGCCAACATTCTAGAACTGTTCATGATTCACTGCAAAATATACATTAGTGGCAAGATTTTAAATAGTCAGTTCTGAAGTTAATCTGAGTGAACTGAAGTTTTTAGATGAATATTATATTTAAATTTACAAGAGAAAGATTATTTAGTTGTGGACATAAGCTCCCATGGGAACCAATTCAGTTTTACAATTTTAAAGGAAAATCATCACCATCATGAATATACACAGAATTAGCTAATATTCTCAGAGATTAACTCCTTCATATAAAATTTCTTCACCCTCCAAAATGTCCCAATACCTCTACAAATCACAACCAACATTATTTTTGTATACGTTCAACAAATATTTTTTGAATCTCAGTTGATATTCTGACTTGTGCACACATTTTCAAATTGATCCTCAAAATTATGACACAATGATTGTTATAAACTGCTGAATGCAAGTTTTTGTGGTTAATAAAAGTTTATTATTGACATTTACATGTAATGCAAATCTGTTTAAAGTCACAACTGAATCTAGTAGTACTGTCATTAAATATGTATCGCCATGTTCTGCCCTATGTGATATGACTGTGGGTTCCCAAATGTTTACAGAAGGCACAAATTTCCCAAGGATGCTAAGAAATCACATGGATATTGCTGTTTAAAATGACATAAGCTTGAAACAAAACTGTACAACTTCAAGGCATGAAGAATAATCACTTGATGTATAAAGAATTTTCTATTAACACATAAAATATTATATACGTAGTTTCTCTCTATCAAACACTAAATAAGAGTCTAATTTATGACAAAAGCAATAAAACCCATTATAAAAACACAAATATCATTTTCGCTGGCTGATGAACATATAAGTGAAACATTTCTGACACAATCTGTGGATTATTTGGTTCTCATTTACATTAAAATACACGTTATTTTAGAATACTGTAAAATACACTAAATGTCCTAAGACTCTGCAAATTAATCCACAAGAAATAAACTATATAATATTTGGACAACAAACAAGAAAAAAAAAAACAGATTGTTTCTACTCTTAACTCCTTGTAAGATGAAGAAGAAACAAACTTAGCAAGGAACAATGAAGCAACAGACACATAACTAATTGAACTCAATATATAGTAAACAAAATAAAACAAATTGTAGTACCGGTAGTGCCTAAAATTATAAATTAAATATAAGATTAGACCATCAAACATTCATAACATACAAAGATTGAGATGGGTAGTTTGTGCATTTTGCATGTATAAAACGAAAATTTCTTGTTATCTTAGGAGATATCTTGGGGGAAAACATTATGCTGACAAGCAGAAACCATTAATATTGACAATATTCAATTTTCACGCATGGACACCAACTGAGAAGATACAGACACGAAATATGCATAAGGCCTAGTGTAGTGGAATGCTAGTTTTTTCATTAAAGATTTCTGGAAAAAAAAAATCCAACCTTTCAGATACAAATGTTTAAAACTACAAATAAACCTGACTGTATGGGAAGTCAATAAAGAATAGAACTGTGGCTTGCTTGCCGAAGATAAGTAAAGCCGGGTGGTCCTGTATTGATAGCATTTTGTCTTCAACAAGCAACAGAGAAATGATTGGCACACCATCTTGAAACCCACTTTACTATTTACTGATTTTGCCATGGTATATGACAGTGTTCTGTTAACAGAGCTTTGGCCAGTTATGAGAGACCAGGGCATATAATTGGGCCTTTTATTGTTTTATAAGGATGCGACTGCCAGCATAAAAACCAGAAACGACGTATCACTATCATTTTGAATCAGTACAAGATTACATCAATGATTACAACAACCCTCTTTAAACTATATCTACATTGTGCATTCTGTCAGTGAAGATGACCATGTCATAACATGGAAATACCAGTTGATGACAATCGACTTTCTACACATTTTGCTGATGACCAAATAACACTGGTAGAAGATGAAACAGACATATTACATGGCTCCATTAACACAGAATCTGGAGAGGGGAAGCGTAGCAGCACTGGCACTGCCAGTTGCACGGGGGTTCAGTACGTTCCCCTACGCTGCTTGATGTTTGTACAGTCAAAGTAAAACTCATACAAGACTAAAAAATGTACACGTCCAAAAATTAAAGTTAGAGCATTATAATACTTAAAACTGTACACGTATGTTGTCAAAATTGTTATTATACACCGTTTCAAAAATTATTAATTTACTTTGACCATAAACATAAACAATATGAGCAATAAACTCGACAATTTCAATTAGGTATTGATCTGTAAAACATAACTAGTTGTGTCTCCATTGTTGATAAACATAAATGGATTATTGTTACTTCAGTTTGGAGCTTAATATGTCAATAAGGCTATTCAATGTTTAATTTTTGTGTATTCTTCATAAATGTATAAAGTTATGTTACTTTTGCTCATGATTTTTTTGAATTACAACATGAAACGTTAGCTGGCAGAGAAAGGTTTTGCTATTACAAATAGTAGGCCTAGTTCTATAAATGAGTGAAATTATGAGGAACAAGTAAATTTAATTTCTATTCAATTAGCAAGTTTCTAACGTGATATTGTGAATACCACATTATAAACACAATATCACATTATAAATGAACTTAGGAAACTCATAATAATTGTTAAGTGATCAAAGTTAAAGTTACTGTCCAAACAAACTAAGTTAAAGTTATAGTTGATAGTTACAAAAACTAACTGATTAAAGATAAATAAAATTAACTGATTAAAAGTTAAACCATTTTTGGTTTGCTTTTTTTTGTTTTATTTTTACTGAGTAAAGTGCTGTTTTGTACCAGTCGATTTTGACACTTTTACCTCTTTCCGTATCTTACAAATTATGGTTTCTGGCTTTCCTGTTGCAGCTGCTGCTCGCTTTGTCGCATTGTTTATTGGGTACTTATAACAACCACTATTCTTTTCTTCATCAAAAAATTCAATAACTCGCCCAACTATTTGGCATGCTTGACTGCGAATTGTAGGCCTTTCTTTGTTACTTGTCATCTTTCAATTCTACAGTTAATGAATTTTAATTTCGGAGTTGATTATAAACTATTATTTAACTCTTGTATTGTCATGTTCTGTGCTGTTCTAAATTTTATATGTCGAATGTGGTGTTAAAAGTCTGGAAATTACACTATATAAAAAGTTCAAGTTAAAATACTTCTATCAGGTTTACACGTACAAATATTAATTACACGCCTAACGCAAATTGACGCTCACAATACTCGTAGTTAATAAACATAAATTCAAGTGACAAACCAAACTCTGTAGGCCTAACACGAACACACACAAATATTAATTATACCGCAGATAAATGCTACGATACTCACAATTAGTAAATATAAATCCAAATAACAAACTCTGTAACACGAACACACACAAATATTAGCCTAGTACTTGCAATGCAAATTGATGCTCACGATATTCATAGCTGGAAAACAGACATTCAAATGACAGACTTTTGAGTATGACTGTAAACTGCTTGGTGGGGTGAGACACGCTTGCACGTTTGTCTCTGAACTCCTTTAGTTCACATTTTTCCTGCATGTTTTGTTGATGTTGTCAGGTAGTACATTATATGCATTAGTAAAAAACTTGAAATGGTATAAATATTTAGGTGTACAGGTAACTGAAAATAGAGGAATCTGTGATGAAATCCTCAATGCTGTTCATTAACTAAATGGCACTTTGCTAAGTGAAAAGTTTTGTATCTATAAGTCAGCAGCTGTGAGCATACCAACTTATAAAAAATAAAAGAGTAGAAATGCACTTTTGGAGATGATGGGTTTGACAGAATAAGGAACGAAGACACAATAAACAATGATTCTGATACAATAGACACAAATGAAGCAAAACGGCTGAAACAGGCTCCACATTAAAAGGCAGAAATGAGGAAGATCAAGAACTTTGAAAGATAAAGTTGATGATGTCATGATTATAGACAGTTTACAGATGACAACTGGCGAGGTAGTACAAGGGCCATTTGAAAAGTTCGCGGCCTACCATACAAACAAATGTGTGGCATTTCTGTTTTTTACCGCATCCACCACGTTTGCCCCATGAACAGCACTGAAGTGTCAAGTCATTACCCTGTCACTTACTCCACTGAGGAAGTCCGATTCTTCTAGGTCCTGAAAATAACCGTTTACTCCTGCTTTCACCTCATCTGAGGAAAATCGCTTCCCCCCAAAATTTTTTTGAGGTTTGGGAATAGATGAAAGTCAGATGGCGCTCAATCAGGCGAATAAGGCGGATGGTGCAACAGATCGTACTTAAACTCGGCAATTTTTGCCATAGACAACGCGTATGTGAGGGGGTGCATTATCCTGATGGAAAATGATCTTCTTATTTGCTAAACCTGGTCTTTATTCTCAAATTTTTACATTTAATTGGTCCAAAAGGTTAGCGTAATACTCTCCAATTATAGTTTGACCCTTTTCAAGGCAATCTAGTAACAATATCCCCTTAGCATCCCCAAAAAATGGATCCATACACTTTCCAGCTGACAAAATTGATTTCACCGATTTTAAAGGCAGCAAACACTATGCATCCATTGTTTCGACTGTTGTTTTGTTTCTAGAGTGAAGTAATGGATCCAATCATCAGTTGTTACAAATCTACAAATAAAATCTTTCGAATTTTTCTTAAAACGATCCAAACATTCCTGAGAAGCTTGAATTCGCATGCGTTTTTGGTCACTTGTCAACAAACGCAGCATACATTTTGCAGACAGCTTTTTCATACCTAATTCCTCAGTAAGAATGTGATGTACCCTTTCATCTGAGATGCCCGCAGGCTTAACAATTTCAGACACCTTCAAACAGTGATCTTCCAAAACAATATCGTGCACTTTATTGATTTCTGGTGTAGTGGCGCCCAGTACGCGGGTCATCTTCCAAACTTGCATGACCACATTTAAATTCAGTAGCCCATTTTTTCACTGTAGTAAATAAGGTCCAGCATCATCCAACACATTCTTCATCTCATTAAAAATTTCTGTTGGTGTTAAACCTTTCTTAACAAAAATTTGATGTTCAGTTTTCTCAGTTTTCAGTGTTGCTGTGAGATAACCCTATTTATACAGCTGTTTCTCCGCAACAATGACTTGATGCTTCACAGCTATTCATGGCGTGAATGTGGTGCTACAATGCGGTAAAAACCAGAAACATCTCACATTCGTTTATATGGTAGGCCACGAACTTTTCAAATCGCCCTCGTAATAAGTGCAGGGTAGGGATCAGCTGAGAGTCGTCAGATGTAACCAATTAAAAATAAAAAAAATAATAAAAAATAAGTTCAATGTTACTACTGACACTATCTAATTTTTAGTATAAGCATTATATAAGTAAATACTTCATGCTTTATGGCAAAGACCAATGTAATTTTAAGTCATAATGTACAAACTATAAAAATACTGCTATGTTGAGATGAAAGACAACTATGTGGCTCTTGACATGTGACACCACATGAAGATGTTTCAGATGCAGCAGATTATGTAATACTCTAGATAATTCGTGATGCCCCTTCCACATATTTCTCAACTATTCTAATGGCACGCGGGCCCGCTGTGTCACTGCAATGCAAGGGTGGTGAAAGTATAAATACTGGATTTCAAAGCAGCCAAGTTCGGTTCAGTTCAGTTGAACGTGGTTTATTTCAAGAGCGGGGCGAAGTGATTGTTGTATTAATGCAAAACTGTAATCAGATGACGTTTACTGTTGTGTATTGGACAAACTTAACCTGAATTATTGTATAAGATGTATGAGAGTGCTTTTGCTGATTTCAAACTGTTGTTTGTTAGTAGGTAAAGTTTGTAACTGGTGAGTTCATTAGTCTCAGTTATTCTGTTTTCCCTGTACAACACGATGATCCGTGAGACCATTGTAACAATACATAATAAAAAGCCAAGTATATTTTTATAAAGGAGTGATATTTACTCTTGCTTAAATTAAAAGTTACTTTCTTTCTACTCTTCATAAGTTTCGCGTTAATGTAGGTTCAACTACTCCAGTTGAATTTAAACCATGTGATATGACTATAATTATCTCCAGTCTGTCTTTGACTTCTCCCAGTTGATGAACATTAACTTTCCATTAGCTTGGGTTGACCCATGGCCCACCTGGACACTTTGGAAATAATTCATACTGAGACTGAACTGAATCAACAACATATATTTGTTTGGAAATTGTGTAGATCTTAAAAACCCTCTGAAATGTGTATAACGTGACACGTACAACAGAAAACACAAATCTTAACTTTATATTTTTTTTTTTACAAAAAATGTGTTTGCAATTTTCTGCAAACAATAATAATTTATACATGGAAACGGTGATACATTACGTGCAAATACTGTGCAATATGTGTTAATACAACTGTTCAAATAAATCTTACTGACAGAAACCAATATTATTGTACAAAACAATTCACAGTAGCTTGTGTGTTACACAGAATGTGTACTCTTGTCACTACACAATAAAGCAGTTAAACAACGTTTTTTTTTATATATCCATTTAGCATAACAATGAACACAGAAACCGCACTTAGAATATGTTTAAAGTAAAAAACAATCCTTTTCAACACCCTCAAGAAGATGTGTGAACACCAAAGTGGGGCGGTGTATCTGACAGGAGATGATCAAGTAGTGTACAAGAAGTACTATTATTATCTATTCATATTATTTTTCACATATAAATCAGCATTTTTATTGGAATACTATATTGCAAGCAAGTAAATATACATATTACTCAGTAACACTGACTCATTTAGTTAAATATTCAGTATTCACTTATTTCTTTAGAAAAGTTTATTAAAGATAATTTAAAAGTTTAATTTATCTTCAATGTAGACCTGTGCAACAAATAATCAATTTTCTACACAATGTAAGGATGAATTTATAACAACTGGTAGGCCTATAGGATCAGAAGAAACCCTGATAAATGGGAGATCCCCTTATATGGTATGGAACAATAAGGAGGAGCATTTTAACACATTTTACTGAATATGTGAACTAGTAAAAAGTAACTACGAAGGAAAATAAATTAAACAGCAATTAAACAAATAAATTAATGTCTCCGTGACATTATGCACTAAAGATTTATAAATGTTGTGACTGTGTGAATTGTGTAAACATAGATCTGATGAACACATTTGCTAGGAAAGATCTCAGTCTGGTGTCATACTCCTTCTTTGCTGCAGAGAGGTCCACAGTAGTAGAGATAAACCTCAGACCATATAATGAAATAACAGAGAAAACTGAGGGTAAATAACAGATAAAGATACCTAAAACCATCTTCAGTGAGTGTAAACCATCTTTAGTTCTGCTAAGCTTATAATTTATAAAAAAACATTTATTATCATCATAACTACTGAATATTATAATTCGCTGCCTTGGAGCAGAACTAGCCTAGGTCCGAATTCAAGTTTTTTTTATTTTCATGAGCATTACATTTTTTCATTGTGTATCTATTGAGTGTACGAGTATTGTAAGTCTAAACTTAAAAAATAACGATTTATTTTACACAGAACTGAACTAGCCATAATCATAAATTAACTTGGTGCAGAAGTAATCTATGTCCACTTAATTACAAAAAATCTTAAAATTTATATAATAACTAGGAAGTGTACAAAACTATTGAAAAGTAAATATAAAACATTTGGCAATATTTCTTGGAAAAATTATAGACAAACTACTAAACTTTCAAAGTGCTCTCCTGAAAAGTTATGTTTTTTGGACATACGCTAATTCTGCTCCAAGGTAGTGACATATGACACACAAAGTTCCACACTTTAGCATAGTAAATATTATTTGTAAGTATAACACTCAACATGGATCAACTTCCTTTATATTTAATATCTGAAAGCCTGACTAGCTCTGGTCAAATTCCTAACAGAATCTACAAAGTCAGTATGGGCCAAACTGAATTATATTTTATTTAATAATCATCCAGATGCTACAAAAAAAAAAACCTACTATAATGCAATTTATACATAAACATATTAGTACATAGTTTTTATACACCAGACAGTGTAATCAGCAAGTGTTCACGTTATAAAAGAAGCTCTAAGACTTGAAAAAAATGGATATTATATTTTTTCTTAATGTTATTTCCAAATGACTTAATAATTTAAAAGGAAGTACAAAATACAGATACAAATACTTACTTACCTACAGTACAATTCTGCGAGTGATCCGAGTGGCCAGCGACCTGGCTGCTGAAGGGAACCGCCTCCTCTGGCATTCCAGTGAGGTCCGGCACTTCTTCAGAATCGGGTGGCGGTATATTTGTACTTTTTTCTTCACCTTCCAGTGACTGTTCCTCTTCCTCGGGCTTAGCCATCTGGGATTTTCCTGTATTCAAATTACCACTAATAAAGAACATCACAGCCACAAAGTAACGCACGCAATGCATCTTGACAAAAGAAACTATATTCACTCGCACACAAAACTTTACAGTACTAAGTAAAATTTGGTTGTCCACCAATAAATGATGACATTTCTAATATCTAAATGATATTGTTTGAATAAATAAAATAAAACTGTTTTACTGATAACATTTTTAATTTGAGAATGATAAGATGTGCCTCTATTTTTTGGTTTAATTATTTTCTTTTTAATTGAAAAACAGAGCATATTTGATGACATCTTGATAAAATTAAAATCATTATTCTAGATCATAATAGTGCAATGAGTTAAACACTCGCTTGCGTCTTTCGGCTCTGATAAAACTGCACAAAAAAACATGTTTTTGACACATGTATGCATTGTTCAGTTTATTTTTACAAGTAGACACAGGCCTGCAACAGCTAAAATAACAAAGAAGATATCAAGAGTTAAAGAGTACTGGGTGAGCAAACATTATTCGTTTGATTCTAGCCATGGATGTTTCAAAATTTCAACACCTTATAGAGATGGTTACAGTAATACAGAACCCAACACACTACTTATCAATACCATGTGACATAAATATTACATAAAGTTTTTGGACTTCAAAGGTTTTGTGGATCCCCAATGATCATAAAATACATGACAATTTTATCTGTTGAAAAGAGTTATTATGATGCAGCTATCAACCTGAGAGTTGAGAACTATCAAGGAACAAACCAAAGTCTCTGAAATTGTTATACATCTTTCCTAGTCATATGGGCAGAGGGTGAAGATGGTAATAGAAGCACGAAGATAATAAATAGTTCTACATTGTGTGTGTGTGTGTGTGTATTCTGTATGAATAAAAATTAAGACATCAAAATGCATCATTTAATAGGAGAGACAATGAATGAATATTTTAAGAAGTAGAACAAATGTGTAAATAACATTTTTTGAGGTAGATAATACATGATTTTATTCTTCACAGAATAAATAAATTATTTTCTGTTACATATTTATGGTATTCAAATTCTTAGCTTTCCTTATAAAAAAATTTAAAGGATAATATGCAGTGCTCTTAGGAACTGAAAATGAACTCAATTGTATAATATCGAGTTCACTAACATAATAAATGTCTTACATTATTAATTTTGTTTTTGTGGATTCATGGCTGCAGAAATTTCAATGCAAGTAGTTAAGCTCTTGTATAAAATGCTTATATTTTCAAAATTTACTCATAAACTTCATATACAGCCTGTCTATTAAAAACAAAAGCAGTAGCACAAACAAAAAATGAACAAAAATTAAACCTATATAGATCCACTCAAGTGTTACAGCATAATTACAGATGCCAGCCACAATGCCGCTGCCATTTGTATAAGAGGCAGTTGACTTTGAACTGGTGTTATTAAATTTTAAAACATATTTGCTAGTATATAATTATACAGCAAATCTGAATAATTTTCATAATAACATTCCCGAAAAATGATAAATATACACAAGAAAAGAAAACGATATATTAAAGGAGCTTTAATTTGCAACCTTCAAACAGATTGTTACAGTGAAAAAACCTTGAAATTCTCAAGATTATAAAATTTCAACCTATTACCAGTTAATAATTTCGGTTCATTAGATAAAAAGATTTTTTACTGTAAAAGAATAATTATGAACAAGTATCGTTTACTGTAAAAGACGATACCAATAAAGTCTACGATTAATACCACTTTTATTACAAAAAGTGTATATGTGCGAACAATGCCTAAAATAAAAGGTTACTGTTATCTACATTACACTGAGCAGGCATCTGTCAGTTCCAGCCTTCATATTTTAAGTCTCTGCTGCCTTTTCAAGAGTATCTTTTCTGGCAGCTGATACGCACAGTTCACTTTAATATTAACCAAATGGTGAAATCATTACATGTTTTTTATGCTTACATAGTTTTTCCTATACCATACGCTATCAACTAATGTATACATTCTCAAGCACCTCTGATAAGTTTCATTTTAAATGATACGATTCATTCTATTATCATTGGAAATTGTATATGACACAAATCTGTTAAAAAAAAATCATTCTCCAAATCCATACAAAAAAATGGGAAAGACCCTGCTAGTAAAATTCAACCGCTGCGCCCCTATTTCAATTAATACCGCCATGAAAGAACAAACAAAATCATCGGTTCTCTGTTTGATGCCTTGTAATGCAATAAAGAAACCGCCTTCCAATGAACTGGATCAGCTGGTTAAACACTGTTTGACAGAGGAGAACACGAGCCGATACACACTGAGCTCATTGTGTTTTTTTTTATTGCTCAAAGGAGACAAATTATAGAAGTGAATTTCTTTTGAACATGTAACGAATATAACGTTTGGGAAAAAATTTAGTAATTAAATTAAAAACTTAAAATATGACCACCAAGATTAACCAATGGGAAATGTTTTACGACTCCTATTACTCATACTGTAATATGCCTCATGCTGTACCCACATACCATTTATGTTAATTTTTTAGATTACAAATTGTTTTATCACTGGCGTTTAAATGTGTTTTCAAAACAACACCAATCATAATAATTATCAACTTTCATGCTGCTGTCTTTTCACCATTGTTTAACAATATGAGGCCTGCCTGTCTAGTAGTCACAGCCTTCTTCTATATTCTTAAATTATGCCACTAATAAACTGTAAAGAAAAATAAATTTAATTCTTTCAACATAGGGGTTTTTTTAATGATGTGCATTATACTCTTAATTTGCCGTTGAAGTTGAAGTTTCTTCAAAACGTTGTTTAACAAACTGACTTTTGAAAAAAAGTTTACAAACACATCTTAGTTACTCAAAACATTGTTTTCCTTGTTACACATACATTTCACTCTTTGTAATATAATCTATTTTATTAAGCTACAGTTTTGCAATTTTTAACTGAAATATTTTGAAACATAATATAACATGTTTAAAACCAACTAATAGAATAATGTAACAAGCACTTATTTTCTCATCATCAGCAACTTCTAAAAAAAAGCAAATACTGTACTTTTACATATTAATAAACAATTTGCGAATTAAAAAGTTGAGGTTTTTATTTAAGAAATATTTACATGTCCAGCGCTGTACAGAAACAATAAATACACACAAACCGTCAATTTGTATACCTCATCCCATTCTAACATTACTTTATTTTTAAGGAGTAGGGTTTAAGTCCTTGTTCTATTCAGTTTTTCCAATACTTTATTGGCACTGTCTTCTCAAGTTCCTGATGTAAACATTATTGTATTTATTTCTAATCATATATATTTTACAAATTGTGTCTTCAAGATTTGTTTCTGTTCATTATTTCAGTTACTTATTGATTTATTACAGGTAATATTGGTTATACAGTTTATCTATGTTAACTACACTCTCGATTAACTACTAAGTCACTGAGAACCAAAAAAATTCCATATAACAAAATAATTGTTAACAACTGTGTTTAAAGAAGCATTACAGTAACTTTTTTACCAAACCAATACTGAGAACCAAATGTACTTGAAAATTTTATATCAGTAATCTGTTTGATGTGGCATAAACAATGCGGTGTTTACTTATTCCACATGTAGAATACAAGCTCTTTCCTAATTATAAAAATTGAGTCTGTTCTATTTTAATCCTGTTGAAACACAGCTTTTAATCTTCATTAATCTTCAAAAGAAGCCAATTATCGGTGACAGAAGAGATATAATTAGCATTATACTGTAACTAACACAGTTTGATATACTGCTTCTAAACCAATATCCTGCATTTATTCTGTATGTACATAACTGTATGTGAACCTTTAACAGGCAGATAAAATATGTTATCTAATTTTATTACCTTAAATCCACTTTTAGATCAGTTTATATTACTAAAGACTGATCAGAAGTATAAAGGATGGTAAACTACTGAGAAATAGTAATTATAAACGAATCTTTAAAGATACCAAACGATATTAATCAGTTACTTATAGACAGAATAAATGCTTTTTAAATATATTTTCAATAACACGTGTACTGCTTGTTGGCTACAAGACTTCTATATTACACGATTTTGTTCTCATCAGAGAACAGACAATTTTAAAATCAGCTACCGAACAATACAAGGGTGCTACGGGCTAATAGCACTGTGAATCTACAATTATCCTACACTACAGAGCAGCTGCCATGATGTGGGAGATTCCCATGGAATTCAGTCATTTTATATAAAAATACACATACTTTGCTAATTTCATCTCAGGCTTCATGACACGATGTTTTTTTATGCTCATGGCATTTGAATGCGGGCTGTAACTTACAGATAACATGATTGGTTCTAAAAATAATCTAAGGAATTCACGGAGCATTGTAGGACTCTTTAAGACTGATACCTTTAGAACAGCAATAACTGCGGGCCCTGAAAGTTTTGAAAATCACATTCTCTAAACACAACAGATACTAGTATACCATCTTTTTGCATGAAGAAAGGTTTCATCTATATAAAATAAAGGCGACGAATCCAGTTACAGATCATGAATTAACAACAGGAATTATTATGTTTCCAGAAATGCTGTCATATTTTTATAAAAATGAAAAGAGTCAAATAACATCCATATGGTTGAAATATAGATTGCAGTCAAATAAAAGAGGATCGCCCATTCAGATGACTCTCTAAATGAAGTTGAAATATACAAGATCTTAAGGACTAGACAACAGCTTCACAGCCTAGAAATTTTCTTGGATTGCGTTATCCATGACGTATCCATTGATTAACTAAATATAATTAAATCACTACAGACTTGGAACACAAAGATCTTTTTATGGGTAAATACGTAAAAGTTTTACCTTATAGCCTGAATCAGTTTTCGCTTATTGTAAGGTAAAACTTTTACGTTTTTACCCATAAAAAAACTATGTGTTCCAAGTCGGTAGTGATTTAATTATATTCTGGAAATTTTATCTAACTTCTACACATCAATATTTATATGCATATTTTCAATATAATGGTTTTATGAGTAAATCAAAAACTGAACTGGATCATTGTAAAAGTTTGGCTATTGGGTTTAGGCATTTATCAAAAATGAAGGAAACGATCAAATATATGTTATATCGAATTCTAATATTTTTGTTCATTTAGTAATATTATTTAAAAAGCTTATTTTTCATCACTTTATCTTAGTTAGAAGGAAAAGGTATCAATTTTCCACCTTTCTTGGAGAAATCTCAAATTTAAAGTGTTATGTATCGCAAAATAAAAACGCAGTTGCCAATCATTGCAAACTTTTAATTAGTGATTTCTCTGAGTACGTTGATTATGTATTGTAATTTATAACTCTTCATCTTCATTAAAAAATGTTAAATTTACATTTTTAAAAACAAATTTTTCTCATCACATGAAGTTGGAAAAACACTATTGTTTTTATTGTCTGTATTCCTGTATTCATATCAAACTGTTTTCAAAACATACTCCAAGGTATAAACTTTATACTGATTTTTACTTGACAGTGAAATATTATGCGTCGAGGTATGAACAGTCTGCACAATTGAGCGGCCAAGTGGCGTACCAGATCATGCCATGGATTTTTGACACTGGGAGTGGCAAAAATTTTGTATCAAATCCAAATCATTACAAAGTTCACAGGTCACTCTATGTTCTATAAAGAATTTTGTATACAACAGAGACAAAGACAAAACTATGCCAAAGGTAACAACTCATAGTTATAAAAATGTTAATTTACAGTACACACTGCCAACACCCGTAGGCAAACACGAGTAACGTCCTGTTTGATCTTGTTATTACTTCAGGACGTGAAATACGTTTTACATGGGGGGGGAAAAAAAATTGAGCAATACAATTATTAAGCCCTGATGTTTCCAGTATTAACAGCATTACTGTATAATACTAAATATGATGTCTGACGTGGTAATAATGTAATTGACATGTGTATACTCTAACTGAAAGAGCTGGCATAAATACGGGTGAATGTACTGTAATTAATACTGCTGTTTGTAGTAGATGTAGACATACTATCCTTCATATACTAAGAAAGCCATAGCATCAGCCTTCTCATGACATATTTTTGATATTTTTGTATATGAAGTACGTGGTCGATTTCTCATAGCAATTGAAAGTACTACAAAAATTTGAAAAATAAAGTTAATTTTAAAGGATTTTAATGGATTCGAAAGGAATGTAATAAAAGTATATTTTAGCAATACACTGACTTGAAAAATAATAACCCATTTGTCAGAGCCTAGGAAATTTATGCATGCACACACGTACATGTGCCATATCGCCATAACACACACACACACACACACACACACACACCTGATTTAGTTAATTCCTGATTATATTTCTATGATACATTTCACTGGTTACATTTCCTCGATACTTAATCCCCAATACATTGTTCATACCGTAATTAAATGAAGGTGTGTAATAAGTACATTCACACATATAATAACAGTTTCACACAATACTACAAATTGCACAGTCACACACTACTAACTAACACTTCTAATCTAATCTTATCTATTGAAGGTGTATGCTTGCACTAACATCGCCCAGATAAACATATATACATACAAATTCCTCTAATACACCTATTGTTCCTCTAATTCCATAATTGTTCCTATTATGAAGAAACGGAACAAGCATCACTGATGATATATTTTGTTCATTCCTATATCCATGTTCTATGAAAAAAGTTGTTTTGTTGTTGCCTGAAACAACTTAACACCTGATTGTCCCACTGTCTGTAAATCAATGAGTTCACCTGTCATATTGATTTATTAGAAATTTCTGAATAAAGTAAGAAAAACGGTTTTCTTTTAATTTTTATAATATGTCTGCAATGATTCTATTCTTGTTTTCACTATTATCACTTGCTCGACCACTGATAAGTAAATACTGCTGACACTTCCTTTCTACAATAAATGTTTTCCAGTTTACAATGCTGTAGAACTGAACTGGGTCATGTCTCTAGTTTCCAAAGGGCCATTGTCATGGTCTCACGACAGACAGCTCTTGGCCTCTACATTTAGCCTCGGTGGCCGTCTGTAATTGTTTATCCAACCACATGTCCTGCACACCTCTATTTCACCTTCTTAAATCCTGTACATGATACTAAATCCTGTAAGAGGTACTAGCCTATTGCTTGTCTTGTCACCTCTTCTTTAAACAATCAACAGCTGTTGGATCATTTTCATGCTTACTATCCATGTTTTTTTATCTGTACTTTTTTTTATAAGAATACATTGGTTAAAACTATTTTTCTAAACACAATGGCAGTTTGCTATTCTTCATAATACATATTACCTTTCCAAAGAAGATAATGCACATTATCTGTAATGTAATTGCTATGAACATGAATTTTAAAATCTTCAAATTCAAAGTACCTATGTTCCTTATGTTTCATAAAATACAAATTTAACTTAAAATTTGTAAATTAAAGTGCAACACTGTTTAACAAATGTGTGAAATATCTGATTTCTGACAAACAAAGTTAAAAAAAAAGTACCTAGTATATTCTGATGTTTCTGTTTCGTTATATATAGTACTTTTTTACTTTGTACATATAAGAGCTCAGTTAAAATGTATACAGCACATTTAAAAAAATACTTTCTATAAATAAATTACAATTGGATATACTTATACATACAAAATTCCTTTTCCAACCAACAAGAATCTATATAATTATTTGATTATGTATTTCCTAAAAAATCAAAGTATTTCCTATTTTACTGACCGTTATTGTACATTCTACCAAATAATGCATTTCTTTCACTAAAATATATACAGACCGAGAGGACGGACACAATATACGTAAAGGCCAGAATTTCGAGCCATGTCACACGCGGCATACTCTACCTGAACACATCATGCAGTAATGGTAATTTTGCATTTACTGCATATACAATATGAGTTGAAACAGGTGGTCTAGTTTGGAGAAAGGATGCAATCAACAGCTATTGACTAACATTTTTCAAATAAAGCAAAAGTGACTGTCAACAGTGAACCATTTGTTCTCTTAATATAGACAATTGTTACACGTTAAAAACAGTGTGACTGGCATGGCTGTAGTTACATAAATTACAACAATTTTTTAAATTTTTGTAATTTGAGTCAAATAGTTTTAACATATGTGTTTTGGCTGAATATAAAGTTGCATTTGACAGCTTATGCACTACCTATGATTTTACTAAATTGTTTATAACTAAACAAACATACACAAACACTAACCGGGGTAGAATATCACCTGGATTAATTTAGGTTGCCTGGGATATTCCGTGCAATGATGTAACCATAACTGTAGTTCTAGATTTGATAGAAATCTTTTGCTCAACTATTGACAGGCTTTAATGTTTTGTTAATGATTAAACTTTAAAAATAACATTATTAATTTGAACCTGTACATATTTTAGAAAAAAAAAATAAAGAATGTTTTTCTTCAGTGCTATGACCCTTTACCACCACTAAATGACAAAGTCTTTTGAAATTAAAAAGACAGCTGCATGGCATTACACTGCTCCAGTCACCTCATTCTGTTACCGAAACAGTTGAATGCCTTACTATGGAACTGGCTGTTGTCTTGTTCAAATCTTACGCCAATTCGTTCTCTGACACAGCCTTTAATTACAATTTCCTTGTTCCAATATAATCTGTAAACCAGGATCATCTTTGCTGCAGTCCCACAAATCGCTTACATCATTAGCTACACGATGCTGAACTTCATTTCCCTTCCTTCCTTTTTGTTCAACCATCTATGACATACTTTCTTCACTTTCTGGAGTTTGTTCTTCTTTTGATAACACCTTCTTGGTTTATCTTCGGACAGATCCCTTACTTCCACAATGTTCTTTCTGAACATTTCTCTGTTTCCTATACCTCATTCAAAAATTTTCCAGATCCTGATAGACTTCTGTCTTTCAGTTCTCCTGAAACGTGAGGAATTTGTTTGGTATCCTTTCTGGTTCTATTCTTCTAATGTGTTTATAGAAAGCCACTTGCATTTTCTTAATCATGGTTTAAAAAAGTTTATACTTTACATTTAGATTAATCACTCAACTAGAGACTACTATACGCTATGCAACTGCATGCATGTGTGTGTATATATTACATATTCAAACACTTTTTGCTACTGTCTACTTCTTGATGCATATATTATTTATTTAATATTTATAATTACTTTACCTCAAGATATTTTTTCTTATTTGGAACATGTTTCGGAAATCCTATTATTCCCATCCTCAGCTACCTTAATTTTGTATCTCTTGTTATTTACTTTAATGTTAATTTCTTTTATTGTTTTGTATCTTGTTTCTGTTTAGAACAGTTTTTTATTTCACCGGCAATTATTTTTTTAAATGATATGTGTTCTTCTGTTCATTTTTCTTCTTGTATGTATATTGTCTTGTAATAGTTTAATGGTGTATTCTGTTCCTACTATTACATTTTCTACGGGTTTTTTTCCCCGAGGGTAAAATATGGAAATATGGGTTTGTTTTTTGTTCTTGATTTTTACTGTTTTGTTTTAATGTGTTAAGTTTTTTGTTGATTGTTACTGGCTCCCCCCCCCCCTATATTGTATTTATTATTCCATGCAACTGGAAACTAAATAACAAATTAATAAACTTGTTAATTCTAAATGTAATTTATATGTCTACTGTTATACTGTTTTCTTACTGTATAATTGATTTATTTATATTCTTAACCACACATTTAGTGGGTTTAGTGTTTTTGTGCCCAGTTATATTTTTATTGTTTGTATGTATGTTAATGTAATTAAGTGTCAATTTGTGTTTTTGGCATTGTCTGTTGAGATATATATTGTAACGCAACAGAAATGCTAGCATTCATGTTACATAAAAACAAGGTTCACAGAATAATAAACAAGTCAATATCTAACCCCATGATAGAACAAAGATCTAATAATTACAATTATAATCATAGATAAAGGTAAATAAGGATGCAAGATAATATTAACAAGTATAACCGAACCTGTAAGTTAGATAATAGTTGATGATAAATGTTCAATGAAAGAAAAAACAAACAAAAAATGAAACAATAATTTACTTTATAGTAATAACAAATAAGAATTTTGAGTTAAGAGATATTATTTTATGACAACAAGTATTATGATAAAGTTTGTGTTATGTTATACCAAATATGTGTTGAGTTAATGAAAGATAATGAAACAAGTTGTATTATACAATAACTGTTGTAGAATGAAGTGTGAAGCAGCTAATTAACGTTAATAGATTTGAATTTCTTATATGTGATCCATAGGTCAAGGTAAAATTGTTATTAGCTATGGAAAAAATAATTGTTTATGTAAATGTTAAGAGTTAAGATTTGATTGTATGTATGAATTTATGTAAAAGAGGCTATAGATGTGTACCAGGTATAAACACAGATAGGTCCGTTTACAATAAAAGGCCTAACAGCCAAAACCACTATATAACCACTCATAACATAAAGGTTAGGTATATCAATAAATAATAATTAATGAATACGATTGGAAGAGCTAGAAAAAACATTAAATTAATAATAATATATTATAAAATTTATACAAATTATGATAATACCATAATGCCATTATATCGATTAGTAACATATAATATCGAAAGTGGATTAAATATAAAAAAGAAAAAAAAACCGGCTTATATAAAAAAACCAGCAGAATATGTGTAGAAAATAATAAACCAACTATTGGTAAAGTTACATTCCAATAGAATACCAAATTGATAAGGAATAGACAAAAAATATATGAAATAAACATTATATTCAAACATGTAGGAGGAAGAAGTCAGGTGTTGCTAGGGACGAAAAAAGAAGAGGAAGTTGTTGATTTAACAATAATTGCTTTTGATGAACTGAAGGTGATGAGATTAAAAACCCAAGAAATATTTATTTAATCAGAATAGTCTAACTTATCAGACATTATTATAAAATACAAAATCCTAATGACAATATATATGAATCACCAGTACAGTTTAACCAAATAATACTACAGAATGAATTCACAATAGAAAACAAATAACTGGATTATACAAGGAAGGACTTGAACTGTCTCATATACGAGAGGAATTGACGATACATTAAAACAAATAGAAAGAGTCAAAAGTATCACAAATAATAATATACACTACACCAGAATTTATAACCTTTCAAAAAACACGGAACAACACTAATTGCTTCAACCGAGGGAAGAACGTATTTGGGTCCTGTCGTTGCAGAAGAAGAATCCATCGGGCTGTAAACCAATCCAGAAAGCTGTAATTCCAAAATGGACAGGAGAAGAATTACTTTTTATTAAACCGAAGAAAGAAAACCGTACTGCATAATCGTCTAGAACAGTAAATTTATCAATCAACCGCCTACACGATTTGCTTCGTTCTAGTCTGGTAAATTATTATTATATTAATCATACTAACTACACAACACTTCAAATTTGTAAATCTTGCATTCTTATCTATATATTTTTAATCTTCCCCACAGTTACAAGAACCTTCACACCCTGAATTAAATTAATTACAAATTAAAACACACTATATAACTAAATTTAAATAAAGTATCAGAATAATCAACAATCGATTCATACAATCTATAGCCCAAGCATATGTTAATTAGAACATATATTATCCAATGTTAAAGAAGTAAACAAATAAAGAACCTTTATATATTGGCAAAATCTTGTTATTTGGAGTATGGTTAATGAGCTAGGAATAAAAAAAGTAACTGAATAAGTATAGAATAATTGGTTAACATAAACATTGAATAACCTATAAGTTTCGTTGAGCCGATAGTACAGCGCTTATAGCGGAATTATCTGGCACCAAAGAGAGAGCGTAAAAATACAAAACTAGACAGAATTCTCTTCAAGGTATAATAGGGTTGAGCGGAAATATAAAATAACTCATTAATTATTTAAGTTGCAGGTACACAAACACTGATAGTTTTTAGAGAGCTAAGTTAATATTAATTAATCATATCAATATATCCCACAACTCCAAATATCTCCGAGATTTACATAATTAAAATAATTCAAAACACATTGGCATAGTTGTATTAACAAATTGACAAACCCAACAGTGGGGTTTTAAGGAGAGGAAACCCATACCTGTACAAATTGCCGCCTGCAACGTGGGGCGGAAATAACGAGAATCCCGCGACCGTAAGAGACAACGTAAGAGCCGAGGGTGTAGGTACAAATTGGCGCTCAACTTGTGTAGGGCTTAAGTTAAGTAATTATAAGTATAATAATATTACTTAACCAGAGCAAGCAACTGTGGGAGAATAAAAATGTATGATACCAGATTTAGATCAAAGAGGAGGGCAGAAGATACTGAGAAGGAAGAATGTGAACAAGAACAGGAAATAGAACTAATAACAGACAGTGAAATGGAACAACAGACAGACGAAATAACGGAAACTGAAATAATTACGGACAAGGAAAAGGAAGTAATAGAAGAAGTTGCCCAAGGGGACCAACCAGATAAATCCAACAAAAAGGAAGACATGAGTATGCAGGAGCTGTTGAGGATTATAATGGAAAGTAATAGACAAATGAAAGAGGAAATTAAGGAAGATTCAAGGAAAACAAATGAGGAGAATAAGGAAAACTTAAGGGAACAATTTAGGAAACAGGATGAGAAATTCGACAAAACAAATGAGGAAATTAGAGAAACCTCAAAACAAATGAACGAAAGATTAAACCAAATTCACGAAAGGTTAGATAGGAATAATGAGGGTTTAAAACAAATGAAGGAAGGAATCCTACAAATGAACAAAGAAAACTTAAGGCGAATGGATGAAAGAATTGAAAAAATGAACGAAGCAGGTTTAAAGCAGATTGAGGACAAGAAGGAGCAGTTCAATAATGAGATAATGGAAACTTTCGAAGGGAAGTTTGAAAACGATAACACGCTTAGCCCAGAAGTGGATAAATACGAGGGGAAGACAAATAAAGAAATGGAGCTGTGTTTAAAGAATATGTCTAAAACACTAGACAGCACTTCCGAAGGTATTATAATAAATCTGACCATAGAAGAGAATATCCAGAAGATAAGGAAAATATGGAGAAAGAAAATAGTCAATACCAAAGAAGAAACGGAGATGAGGAAAGGTGGATTAGTTAGTGCGTTTAACATCCCAATTAATGAAAGAAGGGAGTTATGTAAAGGTATGAAACATACAAGAAACTTCATGAAAATAACCAAAATAACCCACCATAGAACAATTATAAAAACATTGAATAAATTTAAATATTATGTGAAAATATCAACGGTTAAAGAATATATGACCAAATCAATTATATCATTAATACGGAAGATACCCGTAAAACATTTGGTAAATAGTACCGATATCCAAGGGAATGGAAAGATAGAATATACCAGTGATTATGCTAGAATAGAGGAGATACGATACCTGATAATTCAAAAGGAGCTAAATATAACTGTATACCCTGACTTAAATGAAGACTTTGCATCAGCCGAGTTACAGTACTGGCTTTGTATCATGCACAAGAGATATGTAAAAAGTGAAAAAATTGGTATGAACACTGCAGTAATCCGGACAACAGGTGCAGTCGAATTAATGGACCATGGTTAGAAAAAGAAGCAGTCAACCAGAAAAATGGGACTGATTTGATGAAAACTGACCAGGCAACCAATTGACAAGATACGGAAATATTATAAAATGAATAAATTCTAAAAATAATAAGAACAACTTATTACCAGTCTTGAAGAGAAAATACTTGGAATTAAAAAGAATTTGAGTTGAAGACTACCACTAAATTCTAAAATACAATAAGAACCACTTATTATAGATTACAGAAGAAAACGAGAATTATTATTAAATGTTTATAACGAAATAGTGTGAATAATGAATAACAAATCCCAAGATTACAGAAGAAAGCGAGAATTATTATTAAATGTTTATAAAGAAATAGTGTGAATAATGAATAATGAAACCCCAAGATTACAGAAGAAAGCGAGAATTATTATTAAATGTTTATGAAGAAATAGTGTGAATAATGAATAATGAAACCCCAAGATAAAAGTTATTACCTCAAATCTACCTATGCAAAATAAAGAAAAAAAAAAAATCATATGACCTAAAATACATACTACATTGCCAAATGATGAAAACAAATTCAGTAAACGATGGATGTAACCAATGTAATGTTAAAGAAGACAAGAAAGAAAGAGTACTTATGAACATAATTCATCGAAAAATAAACAGCCAAAATAATGAAATACGATAAAGAGAAGAGTAGTTGGGATAAGGAATATATATTTAGTCAGAAATACAATTATAATGATCATCACACAACAACTATTTAGAAAATCAGAATGATCACTGTTGCACTATTTAGAAAATATTGAGATCAGAGAAAAAACAAATGAAGAAGATACTTAGCATTACAATCACAACAAAAATAATAACAAAAATGATTACAAATGATAACTGTCAAATTCAATATCAAAGAATGTATAAGGAACTAAAATGAAATCACAAAATATGAAGGAAGGTAATGAAGAAATATAAAGGCAACAAAGAAAAAAAAATTTTTCCCCAAATATTTATTATTAAATAATTAAATAGATTATTAGGAGATTATTATTATATTTTATAGCTGACTGTAGATGAATTCCAGCAGTACTATATTAAGATGTGGTGTGGGCAGCAGAGTATGAAGCCAAACAGTGCCTCTCTGAACTGTACCAACACATGTATTAGGGATTGTTAGGGAAATTAAATATTTAAGGAATATTAGAATAGTTGCAAGAATGACTTCAGTTTCCAAAAGAATAGGACGAAGAAAACAAAAGGAAATGAGTTGACAGAATAGTAATTGAGAAATACAGTGATAATAGTAATTATAAGTAGAAGAGATGTGAAACTAATGTATCATTGAAGATTGTAGCCAACTATCAACAAATAATGTTTACAGACATTAAAAATGATCAAGAATGTTAATTAAAATGATGAAATGTTATTAAATAAAAAAAAGTATTAATACTAGTCTATTGAAGTTACAATGAAAATCCCATCGTCAACCATTAACAATGAAATGAAGAAAAGGCATATGAAAAAGACAAGTTTATTTGACCTAAACTTCATTCAGGTAAACTAAACTTTTTTAGGAGGGGGAGCATATGTAACGCAACAGAAATGCTAGCATTCATGTTACATAAAAACAAGGTTCACAGAATAATAAACAAGTCAATATCTAACCCCATGATAGAACAAAGATCTAATAATTACAATTATAATCATAGATAAAGGTAAATAAGGATGCAAGATAATATTAACAAGTATAACCGAACCTGTAAGTTAGATAATAGTTGATGATAAATGTTCAATGAAAGAAAAAACAAACAAAAAATGAAACAATAATTTACTTTATAGTAATAATAAATAAGAATTTTGAGTTAAGAGATATTATTTTATGACAACAAGTATTATGATAAAGTTTGTGTTATGTTATACCAAATATGTGTTGAGTTAATGAAAGATAATGAAACAAGTTGTATTATACAATAACTGTTGTAGAATGAAGTGTGAAGCAGCTAATTAACGTTAATAGATTTGAATTTCTTATATGTGATCCATAGGTCAAGGTAAAATTGTTATTAGCTATGGAAAAAATAATTGTTTATGTAAATGTTAAGAGTTAAGATTTGATTGTATGTATGAATTTATGTAAAAGAGGCTATAGATGTGTACCAGGTATAAACACAGATAGGTCCGTTTACAATAAAAGGCCTAACAGCCAAAACCACTATATAACCACTCATAACATAAAGGTTAGGTATATCAATAAATAATAATTAATGAATACGATTGGAAGAGCTAGAAAAAACATTAAATTAATAATAATATATTATAAAATTTATACAAATTATGATAATACCATAATGCCATTATATCGATTAGTAACATATAATATCGAAAGTGGATTAAATATAAAAAAGAAAAACAAAACCGGCTTATATCAAAAAACCAGCAGAATATGTGTAGAAAATAATAAACCAACTATTGGTAAAGTTACATTCCAATAGAATAGCAAATTGATAAGGAATAGACAAAAAATATATGAAATAAACATTATATTCAAACATGTAGGAGGAAGAAGGCAGGTGTTGCTAGGGACGAAAAAAGAAGAGGAAGTTGTTGATTTAACAATAATTGCTTTTGATGAACTGAAGGTGATGAGATTAAAAACCCAAGAAATATTTATTTAATCAGAATAGTCTAACTTATCAGACATTATTATAAAATACAAAATCCTAATGACAATATATATGAATCACCAGTACAGTTTAACCAAATAATACTACAGAATGAATTCACAATAGAAAACAAATAACTGGATTATACAAGGAAGGACTTGAACTGTCCCATATACGAGAGGAATTGACGATACATTAAAACAAATAGAAAGAGTCAAAAGTATCACAAATAATAATATACACTACACCAGAATTTATAACCTTTCAAAAAACACGGAACAACACTAATTGCTTCAACCGAGGGAAGAACGTATTTGGGTCCTGTCGTTGCAGAAGAAGAATCCATCGGGCTGTAAACCAATCCAGAAAACTGTAATTCCAAAGTGGACAGGAGAAGAATTACTTTTTATTAAACCGAAGAAAGAAAACCGTACTGCATAATCGTCTAGAACAGTAAATTTATCAATCAACCGCCTACACGATTTGCTTCGTTCTAGTCTGGTAAATTATTATTATATTAATCATACTAACTACACAACACTTCAAATTTGTAAATCTTGCATTCTTATCTATATATTTTTAATCTTCCCCACAGTTACAAGAACCTTCACACCCTGAATTAAATTAATTACAAATTAAAACACACTATATAACTAAATTTAAATAAAGTATCAGAATAATCAACAATCGATTCATACAATCTATAGCCCAAGCATATGTTAATTAGAACATATATTATCCAATGTTAAAGAAGTAAACAAATAAAGAACCTTTATATATTGGCAAAATCTTGTTATTTGGAGTATGGTTAATGAGCTAGGAATAAAAAAAGTAACTGAATAAGTATAGAATAATTGGTTAACATAAACATTGAATAACCTATAAGTTTCGTTGAGCCGATACTACAGCGCTTATAGCGGAATTATCTGGCACCAAAGAGAGAGCGTAAAAATACAAAACTAGACAGAATTCTCTTCAAGGTATAATAGGGTTGAGCGGAAATATAAAATAACTCATTAATTATTTAAGTTGCAGGTACACAAACACTGATAGTTTTTAGAGAGCTAAGTTAATATTAATTAATCATATCAATATATCCCACAACTCCAAATATCTCCGAGATTTACATAATTAAAATAATTCAAAACACATTGGCATAGTTGTATTAACAAATTGACAAACCCAACAGTGGGGTTTTAAGGAGAGGAAACCCATACCTGTACAAATTGCCGCCTGCAACGTGGGGCGGAAATAACGAGAATCCCGCGACCGTAAGAGACAACGTAAGAGCCGAGGGAGGAGGTACAATATTCATGTTTGTCTTCATTAGTTGTTTCTTACATGTTTGAAATTTGTTTAATAATTTGGTAATGTGGTTTTGAGCACATGTTAATATCCTATTTATGCCAGAGATAATTCAGTATTTCTTTCTCTTTCCTGGTTAACTATCTGTTTATTTTCACTTTACTATTGTTATTCACTTCACTATTGGTTTATTTTTTGTGCACTTCACTATTGGTTTATTTTGTGTGCACTTCGCTGTTCTTTTGAATTGTTTATTAAGTTCACTTTTGTTACTGTTCACTATTTTCACTACAGGCTTATTTACCTTGTATGGTATTATTCATTCACTTTTTGCTACAGTATATTTCTTGACACATTTATTTAAAATTAATAATTTCTTACCTCAAGAGATTTTTCCTTATTTAGAACATGTTTTGGGAATCCTATTGTTCCCATACTCAGCCATCTTAATTTTGTATCTAAGATACATTTTCCAGATACAAAATTAAGATGGCTGAGAATGGGAACAATAGGATTCCCAAAACATGTTCCAAATAAGAAAAAATATCTTAATATCTTGAGGTAAGGTAATTATAAATGGTAAATAAATTATATACTTAACAATTTATTTAATTATATATAATTATATATATATAATTATATATATATATATATATAATTTATTTAATATTTATAATTTCTTTACCTCAAGATGTTATTTCCCTTATTTGGAATAAGTTTTGGGAATCCTATTGTTCCCATCCTCAACCATCTTAATTTTGTATCTTGTTGAGTACTTGTGTTTTGGTTGGTTGTTATGGTTTTCTGATGATTTTTTTTGTATTTTAAATTGGTATTATTGTGTGTTGATTGTGGTGTATATATTAGTTTTTTGAGTATTTTCGATGTCGAGTGCTTTGAAAATTGTGTCATGTTTTGTACTGATTTGTATTTGTTCAGGTATTAGTTTGTTTTGTGTTTGTATACACAAACTAATATTGTGTAATAAAACTAATACTAATATTGTTTAAAGTCAACTTTTGACTTTTATAGTGAAACATAAGCTTATCACACTGTTACCAAATATACAAACACAAGCATGTATCTTGAGGTGTCAATTCTAAAATTATCCACGTAGTATACAAACATATCCTATGGGTCATTCCGTATCAAATCAACACACTAAAATTAAAAATTTTACCTGACCATCTCAGAATTTGATGAAATTTGGTATGTAGGTAGTCCTCATGGAGATTAATAAAAATACAAATTTTTTTCAAATATCTCAAACAGTTTAGAAATTACGGCTATGTAAAGTTTTCAAAAAACGGCCAAAAACGCACGTCCGACATATTTTGAAATCACCACAGCTGCTCTCCTAATTGAGCTAGAGAGATGGGAGTGGTGTTATTTTACTCAGTTTGTCATGCCGTTTTCAATGATATACAGCACAACATACCTTTTCATAAGAGGTTTTTTTTGTAAACAAAAAATCAAAATTTTAAATTTAATTTTCTCAAAAAGTGCATTTTTAAAAATTTTTTAAAAATTCCTATAAATAGTTTAAACCTTTAGTAAGTGATTCTCGAAAATTCAAAGTGGGAGGCTAATGGGTTCATAGTTAAATAATAATTTAAAAAAGAGCGTTTTATAAAACTGATGCGTATTTTTAATACTATGTACCTTTACATAATGTATTACAATGGTGATTATTACCATAATTCTGTGCCAAGGGTGGCTTGTCTTTAAGACAAATTATGGCCACAATTTAGTCATTTTAGTCTTATTATTTACTCAGTAAGTTTTTCAAAATTAAATGAGAAATAGTTTTATAATTTACTTTATGCATTTTGTGTCAGGATGCAAAGGATAAAGTCACTAAAATAACAATCAGCAGTGGTCTGTTGTAGATTATTCATCATGTTGTGACATGAAAGGTGACTCATAGTAGGTAGGCCTACTGTTTGAGTGTTTCATGTGCTGACAAGTAAGCTCTCACAGACAATTTGAGACAGGCTCACTCAATTCCCTCTTCTGTCTGTGCAATTTATCATTAGTCTGTGTCTGCAGTTGGTATGATTAGGATGTCAGTACATTATATCTGTGTTTAAGTGAAAAATCTTTTTTGGTTTCAAACAGTTTTTAAAGTATTTTGTCTAAGTTATATTAGAGTGTTTATCTATAACGTAATAAATTTGTAGTAAGTTTTTAAAAATATTTATTTGGTGATGTTTCAAAAAAGATTATGTTGTAAGTACTACATGATAAATTAAATATTTATTGAAGCTCTTTGAAATACACAATGAAAAATATAATTTAAAAACTATGATTTTTGTAAGATGATCTTTTCATAAAACTTAAAAAAGTATTTAAAGCAATAAATTAAAGATAATGGAAAGCGAATTAAAATTCATTAGATTACAATGTTTTAACCCATTAAACAAAATTAATCACACAATTAGGGATAAAAAGAGACTGAGAAATGTAACATCATGGATGTTTAGTTTATTTCCTGAAATACCTAAAGAAGCTAAAATTTGTGATCTTTGTAGAAAAGATATCGGAAAGTTAAAGGTAGACAATACAAATCAACCTGGTCCCTCTGGCCCGCCTTGTTCTTCAATTGACATTAGCGAGGAATGCAGTTCTGAGCCAGAAGACCCAACCTTTTCTTTAGAATCAAAAATTGTAATTGAACAATTGAATACTTCTATTGTGGAACTAGAAGAGTCTCCTATTAACGTTAAAAAATTTCAATCTAAGCAGTATGCTACAAAAAAAGTAAAAAAGATTAACTCTGCATTGAAGCGTAAAATCTTTTTAGCAGCTGAAGATTCATCTAGTGATGATGAGAATCTAGATGAGTCAATTTTACAAAACCTTAAAGAAAAATTTTTCTATTTCAACAAATAGAGTTAAGAAGTTAATGATACTTACCTGTCTCCCAGAAAAATGGGGTATTAGAAAAATAATGCGGGAATTTAAGGCACCAGATTATATGGTGAGACAGGCAAAAAAAAGTGTTAAAAGAAAAGGGTATTTTAGAAAGCCCTAACCCAAAGCCTGGAAAGGCCCTTTCAAAAGCTATTGTTGATACTGTTAAGTCATTTTATAAAAATGATGAAATCAGCAGAATAATGCCCGGTATTAAGGACTGTATGACTGTAGTTGACTCGAATGGAATTAAAACAAAAATGTCAAAACGACTAATTTTGTGTAATCTTAAGGAGGCTTACTCATTGTTTAAAGAAAAATTCTCAGATATTACAATAGGTTTTTCAAAATTTGCCGAACTTCGACCAAAGCATTGCATATTGGCAGGCCAAAGTGGCACACATGCAGTTTGTGTATGCACAATTCACCAGAACGTAAAGTTAATGATAGAAAATACAAAATTAGGAGCTTTGACAAATAGACAACTAAATACATATAAACACTGTTTGGCAAAAATGCTGTGTAATCCACCAAACATTAATTGCTATACGAGTGAATGTAGAGAATGCCCTGGTGTTGCCCCAGTTCCCAAAATCATTGAAGAGGCTTTTGAAGAAAATCTTATAGAAAATGTCACCTATCGTCAGTGGGTGTCTGTTGATCGTTGCAACCTTGAAACTTTACAGAAATCTAATGAAGATTTTATAAATGTTTTTTGTGACAAACTGACTCTCTTAATCAAACATGATTTTATTCTTCGTATTGTTTAAATTAGCAGCCATCCTTACTATTTCTTTTATGAATTTGCTAACGTTCGTTGTTTAAGACCTGAAGATGTCAGTGATGACGAAAAGCTTAGTCGAATAATAAAAATTATAGCAGTTAGTCAAATTCATAAAAGAAATAAACATGATTTTATTGCAAAGCAGCAGTCTTCATTCATTAATGACAAAAAAGAAAATTTAAAAGAGTCAGAGTTTGTAGTAAACTTAGATTTCTCTGAAAACTATAACATTGTCGTTCAGGACGAAGCTCAAAGTTATCACTGGGCAAGCGAACATGTGACAATACACCCTTTTGTGATTTATTACAGAGAAGATGATAAAATTAAACACTCAAGTTTTGTTGTAATTTCACCTTGTTTAGAGCATAACACTGTTTCTGTGTATACATTCCAAAAAAAACTTGTCCGAGTTCATGACAACAATGTTATCACAAGCAAGACTTTGGTGTAGAGGCTGAATGGCATTTTTCCGCAACTGCACATGGGAAAGGACCATGTGATGGGGTTGGGGGCTCAGTCAAGAGACTTGCTGCAAGAGCAAGCCTGCAACGTCCATATGACAACCAAATTTTAACACCTATCCAACTTTATGAATGGGCAGTTGAAAATTTATCTGGAATTAATTTCACCTTCTCCACACAAGATGAGTATGTTGAGTCCGAAACATTTCTGAATGACCGTTTCAGCCAAGCAGTAACTATTAAGGGAACTCAACAGTATCATGCTTATATACCTGTTCCTTCAAGCGTATCAAAGATTTGTGTAAAAATATTCTCTGAAGATACAACAGAAGGAACAGTGATCATCCAAAAATGCTCAGAAAAACTACAAATGTCAGAAGTAAGCGGTTATATAACGGCCGTATATGACCAAAAGTGGTGGCTGGCATATGTGTTGGAGAAGAATGAAGAAGAGGATGAACTAAAAGTGACATTTCTACATCCTGCTGGCCCTTCATCATCATTTTCATATCCAAGGAAGCCGGACGTATTGTGGATATCACTGATAGACGTGCTTAGCAAAGTTGATCCTACAACTCCTACTGGAAGGATTTGTGTAATAACACCTGAAGAAGCCACAACAACTTCACAAGCTCTATCATCAAGTTCTACATAAAATTTTGCTAAAGATGTAAGTGTTAAAGATTTAATGTAAAGTGTATAAATAATTTAATATAGTAATGAAATATGTTTTAATATCTAGGCCTACTATCAGTTTTATAAAACGCTCTTTTTTAAAATTATTATTTAACTATGAACCCATTAGCCTCCCACTTTGAAATTTCGAGAATCACTTACCAAAGGTCTAAACTATTTGTAGGAATTTTTAAAAAATTTTCAAAAATGCACTTTTTGAGAAAATTAAATTTAAAATTTTGATTTTGTGTTTACAAAAAAACTTTTTATGAAAAGGTATGTTGTGCTGTATATCATTGAATACTGCATGAAAAACTGAGTAAAATAACACCACTCCCATCTCTCTAGCTCAATTAGGAGAGCAGCTGTGGTGATTTCAAAATATGTCGGACGTGCGTTTTTGGCCGTTTTTTGAAAACTTTACATAGCCGTAATTTCTAAACCGTTTGAGATATTTGAAAAGAAAATTGTATTTTTATTAATCTCCATGAGGACTACCTACATACAAAATTTCATCAAATTCTGAGATGGTCAGGTTTATACCCTGCGTTGATTTGATGTGGAATGGCTCCTATGAATAATTTTTTACAGCTCTGTACATGCTATTTTAAATAGTCTCCTGGGAAGATTATGATGTAAATCATTTTAACAGCCTTCAGACAAGCAATAATATAGAAGCATGTGTACATGTGTGTAAAGGCCCGTTTTCCTAGGAGCAGGCTTTTTGCGCCGCGTAGGATGCAATACACCGAACTCAACATGCCGTTCTCCACACACTAGAAAAATAATGGTTCTGTTTTCCTCCAGAGTGCATCATGTAGTGCGCCAGCGTAGTGCGTTCGGTGTGATAGGCCGACTGGTTCTGGAGCAGTCTATTGCGTTCTACGTCGCGTTTTGGCTGACTTCTGGATTTTGTTTTTTAAACATTGTGTATCAAAATGCCTCAAGTGCGTTTCAGTGCTTCGGATGACGATCAGTTAATTGAAGCAGTGGGTGATCACACATACTTATGGAACTTGAAGGATCCAAACTTCAAAAATGTCACAAAAAAAGATGAAACTTGGGTGGAAATTGGGAAAATGCTCAACAATAGGTGTTGTAGGTGACTTCACACTATTGTAACTGGGACCTCTTAGGTCATCTTCAATGCACTGTAAAATCGAAGCAAAACTGCTCATGGGTGAATCGAAAATATTTCTTGTTCTTCGTCGTGTAAATGTTTGCTAATCAATATTTTGAAAACACCTTCATCTTCGCGTTTTAAGAACATTTTGTTGATTAATTTTCTGTTCTTTGCCGTAGACAAGAGATAATCCTCATCTTCACCATCCATATGCATGTGTTTGAGAATAAGCAAAGCAAAAAGTCTTTTTATTTTGCTCCAAACGATTCATTTAGACAGGGAACACTAACGCTCCGAATTATAACCACTACCATCTAGTACTACCTACGTTGACTGAATAGCTGAAATGTGTCCGGCTAGGAAAACACAAACGCGCAGCATGATAATTGAATACGTTCCTGCCGACGTGATAGAGCCCTACCTAGTTCGCGCGATGCAAAAAACCTGCTCCTAGGAAAACGGGCCTTAACAAACAAATGCAACAGCTCTTTAAACAATACCAACAAAATATATATTACAGTCACTCTGTATATAAAATAACACATCCAATACAGATTAAAATAATTTAAAATAATAGCAAATAAAATAAATTTATTAAACTATAGTTATAAAATTTAATAATTATTCAAGACATCTACAAACTACTTCTAAGTTATGTATAAAATTACACATAACTCCTCTCTATTATGTTTTTTAGAGTCATAAAGTCATACGTTTTCAAGATTATTTTTTTACATATAGTTCAACTGATTCTTTTGTTTGTCAGTTAAAATTGATTTTTCGAAGTAGATATAATATAATATACTGTACCTTTTTCCAACACAGAATTTTGAATGTTTCTAAAACCCCCAGATACCCCTATGTGGTTATACACTACATACGCCTAAACAAACAGGTTTACTTTTCCTGATATTTTTACTTTTTACAGGTTTGACTTTATTTTACCACACACACACACACACACACACACACACACACACACACACACACACACACACACACACACACACACACACACACACACACACACACACACACACACACACACACACACACACACACACATCAAAATTAAAATAAGACTATTATAGCTGAGTTATATCTGTTGTTAAATGTTGAGCTTAATAAAGTTTAAGACTGCGAGTGTTATATACATTTATTAATGAACAAACAAACATATGATTACATTATGTATTACCGACTCTAATCAACAGTACTGAACAAGACAACTTCCGATGTACGGTATCGATACATTACATAAACATCGATACCCATATCAATGTCAATAACTAACACCCTCTCTCGATTTGTAGTTTTGTTTACAAAATAATAAATCGTTAAAACATAATCCAATTCCTAGTAACTCAAAATGAGTTTGTTATACTTCAAACAACATTAAATTTCATTACACTACTTAGTTACAGCTCAAACCCCCTTTCACAAAAGAAAAACTTAAGTTTCTTATACCTAATACCTAAACCTAACACTTACACAAAAATTGCATTGATATAAAGCATTCATTGGTTCTATAACATTATCAAGTTACATTATTAGGATACAACAACACAAATCCAAATGCACATAACCTACAAACTGACAAATATATGCAACAGCTTCTATATTGGACAAACCGGCAGAGCGTTCAAAAAACGCTTCCAAGAACATTTACCAAAAAACGACACCCACATTCTCAAATCCAACTTTGCACGTCACCTCGTAAATAATAATCATAACTACACTGATTTTGACACCAACTTTAAACCATTGCACTTTTGCAAAAAAGGCAGATATATGGACACATTAGAAGAATTAGAAATTTACAAGGCCTTTAAACAATTTAAAAAGACGAACAATTCACAAGACGGCGGATTCATATTAAACGACCAACTTAACTTCAAGTCAAATCCCTTGTACGACACAGCCATTGAGATACAAGATGTGTTGCACAGATAACAGTTTACTCAGACAGTCAGTGCGCGATTAACATCGCGGCGGTGTACACCGGCTATAACGCGAAGTGAACTCATGTTGTGATAGTGCGTGCATCTCTGTGCATTCATATATTTTAATATTTTGACGAGTTAATATTTTAACCATGGATTTTAATTTTAATTTATTACATTTTAATCTTAATGTCTGACGTTCTGTGAAGAGGAATTATTCTGAAGATGGGGCATATGCCCTGAAACGCGTCAAGCGGAATTACAAGTAAGTCACTCGACGGATTAGATAAGCAATTATTTATTTAATACAGTGACTTGGATACTTTAAAAATGAATATTAAACTGGAAGCAAGTCAAGCATCTACAGTATTCAAATTTCAGAACATTAAGATTAAATTATTAAAAACCAATTCCCATATAAAATTTAATAAAGAATGCATCAGAAACAATTTAATACCTAAGTATGCCTCTATCAAAATAAACAATAACTCCAAGACGGCCACAAAAATCAAAGAGCGTGCACAGGTGATGTGGTTAAAGGAGAAGTTGAGATATTTATATAGGAAAAAGACAGAATTGAACAAAGAATTATATTTGTCCCATTTGAAGCTGCTTAACAGTGTCCATGCATTACAATTAGACAATATATTACATGATTGCAATAAATACATTAACGATGTAATGCAACGTGTATATACAAAACATGATAAGAAACTTAGAACTCTCAAAAGTAAACAAAAACCAAACGAAGATAACGTCACCTGTAAACACGAATTCTATGTGCGCGTATCTAATCTAACATCGATAAACTTTAATAAGAATGAAATGGACGTACTTAACAAGGGTCTAAACTACAACATACCCCACAGCAATAAAAACCACATATACCATGAAATAATTTGCGCTGAGACGGCTATAAAGTCAATACCAAACATAAACTTACAAAATGAGGCTCGAGTTTTGATTAAAAACAAACTCAATAAATTTTCGAACAAAAAAAGCCCTAAACTAAACTTTAAATATATGAATGAAATTAAAACCTTAAAACAAATCAAAGACAAATTATCTAACAATGATGCACTCATTACAAAGGCGGACAAGGGAAACACTATCGTTATAATGGACAAAAACCAATATTCGCAAAAAGTTAATCAATTCATTGAAAATAATAATATTACAATGGTAAATGCCGACCCGTCCGCCGATTTCGTTAAAGCCCTGAATAACACAGTTAATCGTTGTACGCACTTGTTCGATAGCGCCACACGTCACTCACTGAAACCTATTAATGCAGAGGCTCCCCAGTTCACTGGTTTGCCAAAGATTCATAAACCCAGTGTACCAATTAGGCCGCTTGTGAACTTCACCACTGCTCCGAGTTACAAAATCAGTAAAAAACTAGTACAAATAATAAAGAACAGTATAAGCTTAAAGAATAACCATAGCACAAAAAGTTGCACTGAATTTATCGACAAACTGAAAAACATCCAAATTAAACCTAATTACAGAATCGCATCTTTCGACATAGTAGACCTTTATACAAATATCCAGGATACAATAAATATTCTCAAGTATAATCTTATTGTAGCTAACATACGCAGTCCTGATGAAATTAATGAGATAACCGCTCTATTGGAAGTTGTTTTAAATCAAAACTATTTTATATTTGATGGAAAATACTATATACAAAAGAAAGGTTTAGCGATGGGATCCCCACTCTCCGGATTATTGGCGGACATATACCTGAACCACTACGAAAACACACATATGTTCAGCAGCGCAAACAAATGGCATAACAAGATAGTATCATATACACGTTATGTAGATGACACCTTCATCATTTTTAACGGTACCATAAGACAGATCAATAATTTAAAAAACTATTTAAATAATATAAACAAGAACATACAATTTACCCTCGAGGTTGAAATAGAAAATAAACTTAATTTTCTCGATTTAACAATAACAAGGTTTGACAATAGTTTTCAATACCAAATATACAGAAAACCTACCACCACCGACGCCACTATACACGCGGATTCCCATCACCCTCTTCCGCAAAAAATGGCCGCCTATAACAGTTTCATACATAGATTACTCACCATACCGTTGGAAATCAGTGACTTTCAGGAGGAAGTCAACACCATTAAATACATAGCTAAGGCCAATGGATATACGTGCTCTATGATCGATGCTTTGATCAAAAAACACCAGAAAAAGTTACATAACAAGAAAACAAAACCGAGTAGTAACCGAGACAGCACGTACGTGACTTCTATTTACGGCCGAACTTTACCCCATACATTAACCAACATTTTTAGAAAATTGAATATAACTTTAACTTTCCGGACCGATAACAACATTAAGAAAATTCTTCACCATAAAGCTGCAAAACCAATAAAACAGAGGACAGGTGTCTATAAAATCCAATGTGACGATTGCAACAGCTTCTATATTGGACAAACCGGCAGAGCGTTCAAAAAACGCTTCCAAGAACATTTACCAAAAAACGACACCCACATTCTCAAATCCAACTTTGCACGTCACCTCGTAAATAATAATCATAACTACACTGATTTTGACACCAACTTTAAACCATTGCACTTTTGCAAAAAAGGCAGATATATGGACACATTAGAAGAATTCGAAATTTACAAGGCCTTTAAACAATTTAAAAAGACGAACAATTCACAAGACGGCGGATTCATATTAAACGACCAACTTAACTTCAAGTCAAATCCCTTGTACGACACAGCCATTGAGATACAAGATGCGTTGCACAGATAACAGTTTACTCAGACAGTCAGTGCGCGATTAACATCGCGGCGGTGTACACCGGCTATAACGCGAAGTGAACTCATGTTGTGATAGTGCGTGCATCTCTGTGCATTCATATATTTTAATATTTTGACGAGTTAATATTTTAACCATGGATTTTAATTTTAATTTATTACATTTTAATCTTAATGTCTGACGTTCTGTGAAGAGGAATTATTCTGAAGATGGGGCATATGCCCTGAAACGCGTCAAGCGGAATTACAAGTAAGTCACTCGACGGATTAGATAAGCAATTATTTAACAAATATATCATTGTTTATAATTTTATTTTTAATCACCCAACTTAGATAATTAACAAATTATTCTCATTAATTATTGCTACAAAAATGACACTTAGTAGCATTAACTTTACCAAACCAAACAAAAATTACATAAAAAAAATATAAACTACTTATTGTTCAAAGCTGGATTTCTATGAATAATAAATTTGTCTTTACACAATGGTTTAGTCAACATATCAGCTACATTAAAGTCTGTACTCACATATTCTACATCAATTTCTTTTTTAATATACAAGTCTTTAATAAAATGAGCTCTAATATCAATGTGCTTACCTCGTTTATAGTTCTCAAAATTTTTAATCATAGATATTGCACTACAGTTATCTACTTTAATAATAGCTGGTTGATTATATCTTTCACCAAACTCACACAGTATTCCTTTTAAATTTATAGTCTCTTGAGCTGCTGCGGATGCTGCATAATACTCAGCTTCCATTGTTGACAATGCGACACAAGTCTGTTTTTTGGTAAACCATGAAATTGGATTCGAACCATCAAAAGCTATAAATCCTCTTACACTTTTCCTTGAAGTCTTATCACTAGCCCAATCAGCATCACTGAAGCACTGCAAACATGAATTATTTTCTTTTTCAAATTTTAATTCCAAATCCTTAGTATTACTCAAATATCTCAATACTCGCTTTGCTGCTTTCCAGGTTTGATCCGTTGGCTTGTCCATAACACGACTCTAGCATGAGACGGCGAACGACAAATCTGGTCTTGTTGTTACAGCGATATACATTAGACTACATACCAAACGTCGATATGGAACAGTTAAATTCAAATCAGTTTCTTCAATTTGAATACCAACTTCCATTGGTGTGACCACACTGCGACAATTCTTCATATTAAATTCATTCAGCACACTGTCAATTATTTTACTTTGAGTTTCCATAACACCATCTTTATTTCTACGAATTTGCATGCCTAGAAAACAATTGGCTTCGCCCAAATCTTTAACTTTAAAATTCTCAAACAGAATTTGTATTAGTTTATTTACTTCAACAAGATTACCTGTTATGATAGCATCATCAACAAACAATAATAAGTACACATTATTTGAACAATATAGACAACAATCATATTTTGATCTACGAAAACCACTTTGTTCCATAATTTGATTAAATTTGTCATTCCAGTATTTAGGAGCAACTTTTAAACCATATAATGCATGGTTTAATTTAAAAGTTTCTTCTGATGTTTTAACACCTTTAGGTCTTTTAATATAGACATCTGACTGCAGAACTCCATTTAAAAATGCTGTAGGTACATCTACTTGTCTTAACACCCAGTCATTGTTAGCTGCTTGGTACAGAAATATTCTAAGCGTTGACATTCTGCATACTGGAGCATATATATACTTGTCATTTTCATCAAATGGTACCTGAAATCCTCTTGCTACTAACCTCACCTTCTTGGTCCCATCTTCTTTGATTTTAGCATCCTTCCAGTCTTCTGATTTAATTGCTTCTTCGTACGTTTGAGGTTCCTCTGTCCGCGTTAATATACAGTAGGCTGTATACAATTCAAAATCTTGTAAATAAGAAGGTGCTGTTATTTTTCTTCCTGATCTTGTAGTTATACTTTCATCATCATCTAAAGTTTGCATTTTTCTTGCTTCTGACTCGCCTTCAGTTATACTAGTTTCTTCTTTAATTTTGGCCTTGCTTTAATCAGCTGTCGACTCACTTTCAGGGTTACTCAAGTCTGGTACCAGTGTGTTAAATCCAAGATCTTGGTAATGCATTATGTTCTCATCAAATCTTACATCTCTGGAGCGAATTACCTTTTTATTTTCTGGTAACCACAATCTGTATCCTCCACCATAATAACCAATCATAACTGCTTTCTCTGCTCTCGGATTGGGCTTTCTATTTTTAGGTAGTAGTGTGTACCATGCTCTACAACCAAAGATTTTCAGTTTAGATAAATTGTTCCTGCCATGCCATATAAGCGATGGAGTTTTGCCTTTTTCAAGAGTTACAGTTGGTGATCTGTTTAATTCATAAGCACTACATCTTAAAGCCTCTCCCCATAATGGTTTAGGTACACTTAAATCTATCAATTTAGTTCTAACCATATTCAGCAAAGTACGGTTCATCCTCTCTGATTTACCATTCATTTGTGGGCTGTAGCTCATGGTATATTCTAATTTAATTCCTTTAGATCTTGCAAAAGTTTTAAAATTATTTGAAATGAACTCCCCTCCATTGTCCATTCTCAAACGTTTAACAAATGTTCCATGCTGTCTTTCTAATTCAGCAATATACTCTACAAGATTTTCTCCTGCCTCATCTTTTGTCTTCAATAAACGTACGGCCACAAACTGTGAAAAATCATCTATTATTACTTGAAAATATTTTTCATCATCTATAGTAGCTGGACTAACTGGCCCACAAATGTCAGAATGAATTAGTTCACCTATGTAATTGGAAGTTTTAAATTTCTTATAGAAAGGCAGTCTTGTTGCTTTTCCTTCCATGCACGGAGCACATTTATCTTTTATTTGAGGCAAACCAAGTTGTCTCAATCCCTCGTTGCTTAGATGACCTAAACACCGATGCCAAGTATTTTCTGAGACAACTGACTGTCCAAAATTACATTGATCACTTTCAAGCATATCACCCTTCAATAGATATAAACCTTTTTCATAATCACTACAAATTTTGAAATTCTTTCCTTTTATTATGTCACGTGCACTTGCGTGTTACCCTCGAATTATTCTATTATGGTACAAACCTAATAATCGTTCTTTCTAAATTATATTTTATTTAGCTTCACTATTGGGATAGCCAATTTGTTACATCTAGACTCGAATCTATGGTTATTTACCTGAATTTGTGTCTTGTTTAACTCTGTTATTATTTGTATATATTTTTGTTAATATTAAATTAAGGATGAGTATCTGTTCAGGTGGATGTTTGTTGAGCGCCAATTTGCAATCACCGTTTGCAAATAAAATTTTATTAGTGAAATATCAATAATAAATTTTTGTTCAAATTTATGTAAATAGTATATGGTCTCTTTATTCGGTAATGAACTCTCTTTTATTCTTTTCTTTCAGCAATGGATATGATAACTTGTGCTCATCACCACATTTCTTAAAAGAAATCTGCTAAGATTTTCAATTGATGAGTGTTGCCAACTGAATCTAATTACTGTGGTCAACTCACAGTATCAGATATTTTGTTCAGAATATCATACCCTTTTTGTTTTCATGAAATAAGAAACAAATAAACCTTTTTCTGTATTTTGTAAACTCAAATCCTTTATTTATTCTTTAATTTGTTCTAAATGTAAAACATAATTTTTAACAAAGTTTGGCCAGCTGTATTTTTATAAGCTCACAGTGGCAGCAGTAACTCTTAGATCTCAGGCTTTTTAAAACATTTTATATTTTGTATTTAATAAATAAAATACAATTAGGATGTTCTGTAGGTCCTTTCGATTATGATATAACAACAGTATTGACAGGGAAAGTACCAAAATACATATGATGAGAAATAGTCACAATGTATTTTAAAAGGATTATATTAACAGTGTAAAACAGTTCAGTGTACAGGTTAAGTTATAAAAATGTTTTTTAAGACTTAAAAATATCTTTAAATTATATTAACACTATACATCACTGGTGGCTTATGCTTATGTCCATATTATTAATAATTATTGTTCTTAGTGAAAGTCAATTATGGTTTTTATAAAAAGTGTATTCAAAGTTTTTTGAAACCTTTAGATCAGGTTTAACGGGGAATATTTCAGATTAATTTTAGATCAAAATATACTTCTCTCCCTGTTTCAATTGGTCCAATTTCTTCAGAGATGTCCTGGTTTAATTCTGTAGAGTCTTGTAGCAATTCTTTCTTCTATTTTAATCTTGTTATATATAATTATTCAATTGTTTATCTGGAGATGCACTGATATCACATATATTATAATTTATTTTTCACTATAAGTATTTAAATTCACCTTTTTACATTCAGTTTTTTTAGAATCAATCCATTTTTTTTTCCTTTCACATATTAGTTGCTAAGGCCTCTCTTAGATATCTCCTTGGTTTCCAAGTAACATTTTTATATCACCCTGGTGACATCATAAGAATAATATAAACAAACTTTTACTATTTTATGTCATTTTCTTTTAAAAGGATATACCTTTTTTATAAGAACTCTTATATTCTTTTTATTTGTTTCTTTGTTCTTCTGATAAAAAACTGATCATTTTGACATCACTCTTGACTATTTTCTGATCTATATTTCCTGAGTTAATGATTCACTTTTTATTTATTTTTGTTACAAACTTATTTATTATTTCTTTTTGTACCTTTCACTTTCTTAAATTTATTTTATACACTTGGTAATCTTTTAACATAAACTGACATTGTTTCCTTATTATTTTAATAGAAATCTTATTCATATAATTTAAATGACTATGATTTTGGTACTTTCTTGTTAAGACTAACATTAGTGTTATTAACACTAGTATACATAATATTAATAAATGTGACAAAAACTGATTACTAATAATATTAGTAATATGTTATAATTCCCCTTAACTGACTGTGTTTATAACTTTACAGTCTGCACACACAAAAATTCCATAAGTAAGTTCTTACTTTAATTATAATAAACATAACATACAATAAACAATTAAAATTAAACATATTCAGTTAAGTCTTTCTTAAAATATTATGTCTCCTGGTACTTTTTAATAATATAATCATGGTATATTTATGTTACTAGGGCATGGTAAAAATGTCATGTAACAATTACTAGATGTTTTTCATTAAAAATTATTTGATAACCTTTGGAAACTAATTTGCTAATGGCCAACAGGTTGTGTTTCAACCCAGGCACGACTAATGCCTCAACATTTATCACCCTATCTGGCAAAATAAGCGTAACACTCCCTTCATAGAAGATTTCATTTCATCTCCGTTAGCAATGAAAATAGTCACTTCATGATCTAATTTTTCAACATGGGTCATTTTACTTATAAGTTCTTCTTTCACCATGTGATTACTTGCTCCTGAATCAATAATAAAAATATCACTGCTAGCTAATTTAATATTAGTGTTCTTATTATTATTTATGGCCACAAAGGTAATTTCAGATTAAGTTTTGGCCACTTCACTGTTAACATTATTAAAATGCAAAAATCTACCCTTACCTCCTCGGCTATAACCTCTAGGTCCTCTTCCACGACCACGAGAATTTTTCTTTGGACAATGAGCAATAAAATGACGCTTATCACCACAATTATAGCAACCACTGCCAGTACTGGCTGCTTTGAAGCTTACATCCATCGAATCACTTTTAACACTATTATTACATTTTGTTTTAATTTTCATTTCCTTATCTAACAACCAAGCTTTGACAAAATCTATTTTAATGTCAGGCAATGTCTCTAGAGCAGTTATAACCGTATCATACTCTTTTGATAAAGACAATAATAAATGACATACCTTGTCTGAGTCATCAATCTTCGAACCAAGGTCTTCTAGTTCTCTAATAATTGAATCGAATTTTAAGAAACGGTCTTCTAACTTATCTCTATATCCACATTTGAGTTAAACAATTTTCTCCACAATGTCAACTTCGAAAACGTACTTGAACGGACAAATATAGCTTGAAGAGCAATCAACATGTCTTTCGCAGTTTTTGTGTCTTTAATTATGTCCAGATGTTTATCTGAAACCCCTTGTATAATTATTGCTTTTGCTTTCGCATCACTAATGATAAACTCTTTCTTCTTAGTGGTGTCGGTAGGCAGATCCATATCCAAGACATCAATTATTTGTTCCTTTTCCAATACCGATCTGATACGGAATTTCCAGTTGTTAAAATTATTGCCCGATAGCACAGGAACATTAATATTAAAGCCCGACATGATTCCAGTTACTGAGAAATTCACAATTTCACGATAACCAAATTCACAATTACACGATAACCAAATTGTAGGCAACACTTTTATCCGAAAACACTACGACTACGCACAAATTTTTGCGACTACTTTTATGTTACTGGGCCCATAACCTGTTAAAGGTTGAGCTTAATAAAGTTTAAGACTGCGAGTGTTATATACATTTATTAATGAACAAACAAACATATGATTACATTATGTATTACCGACTCTAATCAACAGTACCGAACAAGACAACTTCCGACGTACGGTATCAATACATTACATAAACATCTATACCCATATCAATGTCAATAACTAAAATCTGTCCACTTTTCCTGATAACAACTTTTAGTATGTGAAACTTAAAGCAATCTCAAAATTAATGAAGTTTTTGTAGCATAGAAGGCGGATTTGGCTTTAAATGCACTCACTGTGTGCATTTTAAAGATTCTGAAACCATGATAACTGTGAAGAGTTGGTTTTGTACTGTGATTACTTTGTATCAATTTATCATTTAAGCAACTGAAAAAGTATGGCACATGGACTCCGGTGGTTGAGCCAAAGAATATGCAAGTTCAAATATTTCAGTAAATAAATAAAAATTAACTGTTCCTTGTTTTATACATAAAAAAAGGCGCTTCCTTGTTTTCTAGTATAATCATGAACTGACAAGTGTATTGTATGTAATTCCCTAAAATATCTTTTATGTTGAATCCTTGAAGAAATAAATAAAAAATATAATCGTTCTTCCAAATGTAACTAATTATGAAGTCTTTCTGTAGGTTATTTATAAACATATGCTCAAGTGAATTTCATAACTCAGTTTATAACAAGTATTCGACTATCTGATCAAGATTTCAAAATTTTGTATATTAAATTTAGTGACCACAATTTGTGGTTTAATTTTTTATACACCTTTATATAAATGAAAAAGCCTCAAAATTTATATTTGTGAAATTTATTAAATTTTTAAAATCTCGTAATTACACTTAAATTAAATATAAACAGTTTAGGACACCTGTTTAGCAGTTGCCCTACTTCATGTCACACACAAAATAACAATAATTATAATCTTTTACATACCGTCACAAACGCTTGAGTACATTAGCATTACATTCAACACCAAATACTTGTCCCTAACTGAAACTTACTTGTTGAACGAGCGTTTTCAACTGACACTTGCTACTGAAGTTAACAACATTTTAAACACTGCGTCATAACTAAAAATGTGTGACGAATGTTTATGGCTCACAACTTACAAATATTACAGCATTAATTAGAAACCGTCACTGTTCCTACAAAAGTTTTCGAAGGTTAAGACCCTGTTTTCAATGAAGCCTTGTTTACATGCGAAGAGAATATCAAATAATTGCACCATAAAAAAACCAACAGGTATAGTACGTCTAATAACAAACAAAACCACCAGCTGTATACACTCACTGTTTGGTAAAACGTGATACTAGAGTTTATCCAAACTTTTATGTAAAAACTGTCACATTATATAAAATAAAATGGTTTGTTACCGATGATATTTTCTGCTCAGTATTTCCTGTACGTCTATTGATACAATTGTCTTTTGTATAACAATTATGTCAACTTGAATTTGAGAAATTTTACAAATACCAACATTTATTTTGTACAAACATTTAATTTGATGCTACCATTTAGATAATCATGGTGACGAATTGTTTTCAAGGGTGAATATTTTGAGTTTTTATAGTATATATAACCCCTAATTAGAATGAACGTTATATACTAAAATTTGTGTTCCGAGTCGTAGTGAAATAATTATATTTACTAAAATTTAGTTAGCCTTGACCTACGAAAATATGGCGTCGTTCAGTGAAGAAGATGAAAGTGCAAGATATATAGAGAGGTTAGCTTTGAGTGTTGGTGCTTCCGAACCTGCGTTACGTATTTTGATATCCATATTAATAGGTATGTTATTACTTATAAGAGAAAGCATTATAAATAAAATGAGACAAACTGAGTATCTCGTATACTTTAATGCAGTAATTATTCTTGGATTTCGTTGTCCATGACGTGACCGTTACTTAACTAAATACAATCATTTCACTAACGACTCGGAACAAAGTTTTTTATGAGTAAAAACAAAGTTTTACCTTACCACCAGAACCTCTGAAGATGCTTTTTAAAAGTGAAAACCGGTTCAGGTGGTAAGGTAAAACTTTGTTTTTACTCATAAAAAAACTGTGTTCCGAGTCGTTAGTGAAATAATTGTATTTAGGCAGTAATTATGTTTAAAGTAGGTCATTTTATTGATTGCAAGCACCATTTATAATACAGTTTAATTGAAGAAAGGAAGATAGACTGATCTTTGGCGTATGTGATAACTGAAGTTCATATAGTTTATGTTGTCAGTTGAATTTCAGTTTCCTACAAACGTTTGTGATTATTATAGCACTTCCATCTAGTGCTAGTCTGGTTACCATATTTTTAATAATCCTGTTATTGTATTTCTAGGTAGCATTAGTATTAATATTGTTACGACGGTCTACTCGATCGTCGTAGGTACAGTGGAAACAAAATAAGTACAAGACACCAATTAAGTCACTAATCACCAGCTTTAATTGTTACAGTAAAACAGTTCGTAATTAACAACACAGTCTACTACAACAAATCAAATATAAATTGTTCACACGCAATAAAAGGTCACTAATATTAAACACAATTGTATTACAATTATACCGCCCGATTATAAAACACAACACTTAACTAATAACCACTTGAACGCGCACAGTAATATCGCTACTATAACTCTTGAACCGCACTATCCAATATCTCGCATTGAACTCTGAACGTCGTTGAGTACCGGTATATATACCGCCCCAAATTACTAGACTATTCGACAGCGCCAGTATAGTTACGACGTAATTACTTGTGGCCTTGACACAGTCCGCGCGGCTGGCGCCTTCGAGAAACTTCTCGTATATGCGTCTGCAAGCACGTATGCCACACGCGTTACATCGAGTTTCTTCTGGCACATTCGACAAACACGTAGATTGTTCTGTGATGCCGTAACACAGTCCCCTCCTTAAGCCTGTTCGTCCCGAACTGGCAAACCGTCTCCGAAGTAATACTCGATCAGACGATCTAGGTGGACGTCCTTGCGAAGGATAATTTTCCCGTTCTTCGAATTCAGTCTCGTGTGATCCGAACATCACGTTCCCAGGAATGCAAGTCTTTCGCGCTACCACTAGTTTCGCTGGAATCACTCCCGTTGCGTCATGTACTGATGACCTAAATACCACTGGCTGATCTAAGTTTGTTTGGTTCTCACCAACAACCTCTTGCGTAACCTCATCTTCAGCCACTTTGCCCTCGGGCGCTTGTATCAGCTCAGGAACAAGCAAGAGTTTTGTCTCGACACCCATAGTTGGCTTTAAAATCACTTCTTTTGTCGTTATACTTATTTGTACTTCCTCTGCTAGTTCTTCATCCATTTCCGCTTGCAACAGGGAGGGTTCATCTTGACCAGACTTGTTGACTTTTTCTTTGACTAATACCACTCGCTTAATCGAATGGTTGGTAGACCCTGTCATTTTAGTCATGCAAAGCTTTATCTTCTCTTGGCCAACCTTCAGGACATTCTCTCTTTAAAGTCCACAATGAATCCGTAGGCATTCATAATGTCCGTGCCAAGAATCACTTCATCCACAATGTCTGCAACGAGCATTTGGTGGCTAAACTCGAGAAGACCCAGGCATACACGTACGTCTACCTTTCTTAGCACCTTGACGGGGCTTCCAGTCACAGTCTGTATTGTACAAGAGCTAATTAGAGGCTGGCGGTTGCTGACTAAGTCAGGGTGCACAATGGACACTGTTGCTCCCGTGTCAACTGTAAATGATGTTGGTTTACCTTCCACAAATCCATTAACGATCAAGTTTCCACTGGTCTTATGTAGCATGGAAACCGTGTTGTTCTGGGGCTTTACTTCTCCAATTTGTGCGATCACTTTCTTCTCTCGATATCTTCTTCTCCCAACAGGTAGACACCTGTAGATGACCACATTTTCCACAGTTGTAACACTTCGGTCTTCTGTCTTTTTCAAATCGTTGCGACTCTCTTGAACTTTTGAATTGTTTGTCCGACAACATTGTTTTTCTGCACCCATCATAACGGCAATGTGATACAGGGATCTTCTGACTGCAACGTGATGGCACAAACCCATTAATGTAGCGGGACGCTGACTTGGCAGCTTCAAACTCTAGGGCGTGAACAAGGGCTTCTGAGCTATCTCAGTGTCTTGCGATTCGTAACAGTTGCTGAAGTTCACAATCTCCGATGCCATCAATAAATGTCTGCACTGCAAACCTTATTCGGAAGTCTTCTGGTGCTTCAGGATAGGCCAATATAATCAATCTGTCAATACTTGCTTCAAACTCTTGAAGACTCTCCTAGGAACGTTGTCGTCTTGTTCTCAACTGACCGTAGTACACCTCTCGCAAATATTTATCACCGTAGTGTAATTCTAGAGCTTTTATCAACTCGGCATAGATGTTTTGGCTGTCAGGTGGCACTTTCTGTAGTAACTCCGCCGCAGGTCCTTTTAATGCAAGAACGAGTGAAACAGCCTTGTCTTTCTCCGTCCAGTTATTTGCGCATGCAGCAGCTTCGAATTGGCATAAATATGTCGTCCAGTGCGTGCTTCCATCAAAGGTTGGGGCCGTGACATGAACTGTCCCAACCACAGGCGAGGTGACCTTCTCTATTGACTTATTTTCTGTTTTATTTTGTTTTTATATAGTATCCAAGTCACTTTTTCACAATAATTTAATTACCTTGTATCCGTCAGTGACTTCATTCTAGCGTTTTTATATATATATATATATATATATATATATTATTTTCTGTGTCTTTCTCTGTATTTATCATTGGTACAGTGTGTTCACAAAGTTGTTTTGGTTGTAATTTCAGACACTGCTCGACTTCATTTTTAATCTGCTCTTTTATATTTGTAATCGAGTCTTCTATTTTTGTTGACATAGCTTTTTCCATAGTCAAGACAGATTTTTCTACTTCAGATATTTTTATAGACATCGATTCTTCAACACTCGAGACAGTTTTTTCTACTTCAGGTATTTTTAATGTCATTGATTCTTGTACCTCCGATATTTTAGTAACTTGTTTATTAAGCTCACTTCTTAGGAGACCCAATTCTGTGGTACTATGTTCTTGCATCTGTTTCTGGTCCTGTATTAATGCTTTGATGTCTTCTGTTCCACGCTTCCGTTCCTCTGCCTCCTGTCGTTGTCGTTCCTCTGTCTCTAGCATTAGTGCTTTCTGACGTTCCTCAGCCTCTTCTCTTTCTTGTCTTCGTTCTTCTTTTTGTCGTCTTTCTGCTTCTTCCGCCTCCTGTCTGCATTTCTCATCCTGTCGTTTTTCTGCTTCTTCCTGTGTCTGACACAGCAGGGTTTGTAAAGCTTCCATCATCTGACTGGGATCTATGTTTACCGATTAATTACGAATCACACTCGTCTTGTACAAGGCATCCACTGTTTCCACTGTTAACCTTTTTATCCCAGTTCTGACACCTCTGTTATGACGGTCTACTAGATCGTCGTAGGTACAGTGGAAACAAAATAAGTACAAGACACCAATTAAAGTCACTAATCACCAGCTTTAATTGTTACAGTAAAACAGTTCGTAATTAACAACACAGTCTACTACAACAAATCAAATATAAATTGTTCACACGCAATAAAAGGTCACTAATATTAAACACAATTGTATTACAATTATACCGCCCGATTATAAAACACAACACTTAACTAATAACCACTTGAACGCGCACAGTAATATCGCTACTATAACTCTCGAACCACACTATCCAATATCTCGCATTGAACTCTGAACGTCGTTGAGTACCGGTATATATACCGCCCCAATTACTAGATTATTCGACAGCGCCAGTATAGTTACGACGTAATTACTTGTGGCCTTGACACAGTCCGCGCGGCTGGCGCCTTTGAGAAACTTCGCGTATGTGCGTCTATAAGCACGTATGCCACACGCGTTACATCGAGTTTCTTCTGGCACATTCGACAAACACGTAGATTGTTCTGTGATGCCGTAACAATATGTTGGTGGAATAACATATTTCAGTTTTTATTTTGTCTTGGCAAGAAGTACAGCTATAATAATGAAAAATAATAATGACTGATACCATTTGGCAAATTGTAGACTTCTAATTTTTATGACGATTTCTTCTTGGATTTCGTTGTCCATGACTGTCCATTACTTAACTAAATACAACTATTTCACTAATGACTCACTTGGAACACAAAGTTTTTTATGAGTAAAAACATAAAGTTTTACCTTACAACCTGAACCGATTTTCACTTTTAAAAAGCTTCTTCAGAGGTTCAGACGATTTCTTGTGCAAGGACAGAAAACAATACCGTACATTTTTTTGAAAGGTATATGGTAATTAGACGATTTCTGTTATTTTGTTTGAAATATTTCATATTATTTTTTTGATATATTTAATATTTATACTGAAATTACCTCAAGATATTTTTTTCCTTATTAGGAACATGTTTCGAGAACCATTGTGTTCTCATCCTCAGCCTTCATGATTTTGCGTCTGGTGAAGTATTTGTGTTTTGGCTGGTCGTTATTGTGGTTTCTTGTTCGTCTCTGGTATTTTAAAGTGGTATTATTGTGTGTGATTGTGGTGTATGTACGTATTAGTATTTTGTGTATTTTCGATGTTGAGTGCTTTGAAAATTATGTCATGTTTTGTATTGATTTGTATTTGTTCAGGTATTAGTTTGTTTTGTGTTTTATGTTTGTATATTTGTAAATTTTCCCAAATTTTCATTATGGTGCCTTTGTGTGGTATGTATTTTATTAGTGTCATGTTGGTTATGTCGGGGAATTCATGTCCAGTGTTTATTGCATGTGTGGCCAAATTAGATTTGTATATTTCTGGTTCTTTGTATGCGTTTAGGTGTTCAAAATACTGTTTTTTCAGTTGTTTTTTGTTTGTCCTATGTAACATTTATTGCAATCTTGGCATTCAATTTTGTATATACCATTGGTTGTTGTATTATCCTTGTTGTGTGGGTTATTTAGTTTTTGTAGATAATTTTTGTTAGTTTTGTATGCTATTTTAATGTCTGTGTTTTTAAACAGTTTTGTTAGCTTTGTCATTTTATTATTTATGTACCATATGTGAATGTGGGCCATTTTTTATTGTTGTTATTATTTTTGTTTTGTTCATTTTGATTAACTCTTAATTGTTCAGTTTTTATTTTATATTTAATTTTATTTTCTATTTTGTTTTCAGTATTTTTTTATATCCATTTTCATAAGCAATTTGGTAAATTATATTTCTTTCTTTGTCTGTTTCTTCCTTGTTTATGGGTATTTTGTACATTCTGTTAAATAGTGAATAGAATGCTGCCATTTTATGTTGGGTGGGTGGTCAGAATGGTTAGGTATAATGATGTTAGTGGAAGTTGGTTTTCTGTATATTGCATATTGTAGGTGGTTATTGTATCTTGTGATGGTTATGTCTAAATAGTTGATTTTGTTATGATTTTCTTTTTCTTCTGTGAATTGTATTTTTTTGTATGTATGTTATTACTTGATAACATTTGTGTTTTTGTTACTTGATACATAAAGCCCATCATCTACATATCTTATCCAAATGCCATTTGGATCAAAGGAATTTATAATATTTTGTATTTTGGTGTCTATATGTTGTAAGAATATTTCTGCTATTATGCTAGATAATGGAGATCCCATTGCCAATCCTTCTTGTTGTTGATAAATTTTGCTAGGCCTATTGAATTCAAAGTAATTTTGTTTTAGTATTAGTTGGAGGCTATTTTTTATTTCAGTAATATATTGTGTGTCTGCATTTTGTGCTTTAAGTTTGTTTATTATTATGTCTATTGTTTCTTCAATTGGAATGTTGGTGTACATATTTGTGATGTCATATGATGTGAAAAATGTGTTTTCATCTATATTACCTTTAGTTTGTCTATTAATTCATACGTATTTTTTTTTTATGTTGTGATATTATTTTTTATGAGAGTAACACTAACTGTTGGATTTTATTATACTTTTACAGGTTTTCCAGTAGCACTTTTCCACAGATATAATCTATATGGAAAGTGTCCAGAATTTCAGCACGTTTACTTCATAGTTTGTGGGTTTTGTATCGGACTGTTTAACTATGGTAAGTACTAAACATATTTCACTTAAATAAAATCAGTAGTGTATATCATTAGATACGATGCAGACTGTACTGTCTTGGGCGTTACTTACATTGTTACTTAATTGACAGAAATGACAGCACATTAGTATATAAGTTCTGTTAACATATTTCTCTCTTAAGTCAGTATTACTTAATTTTTTTTTTAATTCGTGACTGGAACAGTGGCTGTTTAAAAATTATATTCTAATAAGTATATGTTTGAAAACCGAATAAATAAGTGAAAACTAGGAAATAACTGAACAATGTAACGAGTAAAAAAAATTACGAGTTAATTATTTTATGCATATTATTGAAAATGTAGTTGCTAAAAAAAAAGTGGAAATTGGAATAACATAATAATTATTTTGTTTGCTTGGATATTGTATTAATGATTAACTATGTGTCTAACCTACCTGAGACTCTTATACCTTAATACCACTTATCAGCAGGTAGTGCATCCTGTGTGATTGTTCAAATCATCTACAAAATAATATTCAGTAAAAAATACTCATATTCCACACTTCTTACCTTCTATCGGGTCCCAGGGTTCTTCACTTGAACTCGTGGCCTATAAACGTGATTTAGGGTTTATGTTACTAAGAAATTCAACTCTCATTTCTTGTTAACTAACTCAACTTTTATTGAACATTTTGTTTAATAATCAGAATGATCACTGTTGCGCACCACTATATAAAAATATTCCGATTATATAGTGGTGTGCAACAGTGATCATTCTGATTGTGATTTCAACCACTAACACAAATTTCTTCATTTTGTTTAATATTCTCCTTCTATGCATAAAATAATGATATAACTTCTTTTTTGTATAATTTTCAGAATTCGAATCCGACAGATTTGAATATTGAGGCATACACCCCATGTAACAAAGACACTCAAAAGTTGACATTCTTTTTCTTATCATTAAAGTAAATAGTTACTTAGATTCTATAAAGGCAACCCAGCATTTACTCACACACTTCTTTCACACTTTTACCCTATTTATTTAAAAACACGAGATCTCTTTATCCATTCTAGTTTCGAATTTTATTCTTATTGAAATGGTAGGTTTATTTCCCTGTTGTAGTAATGCCGAGCACGTGTTGAAATCAGTCCATTTAAGTCACTTGTTTGTCCGAATTGAGTTCTCACTGTTTGATTTTGACCACTAAAGATTATTTCACATTTCACAGTTTTATATCATTTTAATTTATAGTTTAAATCACATTTTCATACTTTTAATAAATTTTCGGCTCGACAGCCTGTTATGGTAAACCGGCCAGTTTAGCTGACTGACGCTAAGTAACTCCGGTCGATTGAAATGTATTTGCCGTTATGTTACACTTTTTCTGCTGGTCGGTTTACATTTTTAATGTGTTATATGCCAACTAACGCCGACTTCGACGTTTCCAAAATGGCCAAAACGTTCTCCTGCTCGTCAACTTGCTTCCTCATTAGTCAATGATAATTACAGTAAACTCGCGCTCTCCAAGCCGCGAAAATATATCTGACGTTCACTCTGTGCGGGCAGACATACACGCGCTCTGACACATTCCAACGCACCTGGATTTGTCGTATGTGACCTAGCTGACAGAACAAACGTGCAACTGGGTGTTTCGAAAGTCACACACTGCTTTAAAATTGAAACTCTTTGTGGGCGATTCCCCTTTATTACGATTGATAACTAATAAAATAAAACCCCACAATTCTGTACCGTTACACATGCTACAGTAAAATTGAAAGTTAAGGGCATATGCGCAGAAACCAATTTACGGATGGATGAGTCCACTTTGAAATTGTGAATGGTGGGAGGGTAACAGAGAATCAGCTAGGATGCAAGTGAAGGTGTTGCCAACTTTGCGTGTGATGTTTGAGTTATCAGCACATTGTTAGTTACTGTGTGACGTACTATCTCAGTCTTGCATTTGTTAATATTATTTCAATTTATTATTAATTGTATCGTTGTTTTACAGTCACTCATTTTTATTAGTTATTTAATTTTTTAGTTAATGGTAATTTTTATTCTGTAATTACGTATTATCGTAATTATTTGTGTTATCATCCAGTAACGAGGTTTGTTAAAATGGATACTTCTCCTTCAACCAGCAAAGACAGGAAAGTTATTCATAGTCAATCACGGGAAGTAATAATAAACAGTTTTTTGTTGTTCAGGATTAAAAAGATTCTTGCAATTAAATTAACACGAAGAACGTGTTCCTTTATGTAATAATGATAAACTGTATAGATAGTCGAGTGTAATTAAGAAGTGGAAGTGTACAGTTTGCAAATTCCATTGCGAACATTCAGAAAGGCTGTAGTTTTTTACATCTCAGCACTACACAATGACAGAACCAAACAAGACTCAGATATGTTTATAAAATATTCTGATATGTAGCAGCAACAAATTCCGATCGTGTGAACAGTACATATTATTTGCTTGATGTGTATAGTAATACAATTATAATAATAATATTATTATTATTATTTGATTTACATCGGAAACAATAAACGTATAATTGTTTTTGTAAAGCCAGCTGTGTGACTGCACACACACACACACACACACACACAGATTCGTGGTGACACATTTACAAACCAACCTTAATAGTAGCGAGTTTTTGTTACTATTAGAAATTATATTCATAGGTTGGCTGCATCTTCGCTGATAACAACAATTCTCTTCTCACATTTCACAGCGACTCCCTCCACATCGCCTTTTCTCTCTGACCGTAAGCGTTTCGCGCATTTCCATGCCCTTAACTTTCAATTTTGCTATACCAATGAATGCTATCCAGCCAGAGTACCTTTCAGACCCCCCCTCCTTAGTGACCAATTTCTTTGCAACTATTTGTTATCACAGTTTTTAGAATAACAGACACTTACCAATAACCACTTCTTTACTTACACTCAGACCATTATCTTCTTCAGACAATGTATATGTTCAGAAGAGACAAAAAAACTTCACATTTCTTAATAATTGTTTATATCTTAGGAAGCTGTACTTTCACAGAAGTGGCATGCTTTCCCCCCAGGGGGTCAAAAAAGTTGACAAATTTTGTTAATCTCTTAATTTTTAGGCTCTTTTATTTTTTCAGCTAGTAACTATTTTTTTTTTTTTTTTTTTTTTTATATACAAACAGGTTTATTACACAGCATCTGCATATACGTTGAAATATGAAATTTACAAAAATCAGTTAAGTCTCAACAATGTTTTCAGTAACGTGTATTTTTATTTGTTATTACCATTTACTTTAATTGGATGATTTCAGGATATTATCACACATTTTTCAGCAACCACTTTAAAGATAGTAATGTTGATTAGTGTCAACAAGTTTTTTTTGTGTTGTATGAAGCCGACTCAACCAGATCCCGGAGCTCCCCAAGGCCAAAATCTAGATACACCACTGCATGCATTATCCATCTTTTAGTCACTGACGTCTATCAGAGATTGTCGATTGTTGATTTGATAGTGACATGACATGTAGTCATAATGTATTTAATGATATCAATAGAGTGACTGGATTGTTAAGGTATATGAAATGTTGTTTTGATTTAAAATGGAGGGAGCTACATTGCACATTTTTTAATTTGATGAAATTACTATGGTTTTTCATATTTACACAGTGCTGCTGGATGTGAGTCTTCTGGGTGGAGTGGTCTACTTCATGCAAGTAACATTGTTGTGTGGGTATGTTGAAGGTTCAACATATTTAATGTGCTCATTGTGGGTTATTTAATGTGCTCAGTTGTCTGATAGAGCATTTTTGTAGCCCATATAACCACATGTGTGGTGTGGTTTTATGGGAGTGAAACACGGACCATCAAAAAGAAAGAAGAAAGCTACTGAGACAGTTTCAAAAATGTGGTTGTGGTGAAGAATGATAAGATGAAACGGGATGAGTGTCAAGCATTACAAAAATATACACAACTCCGCCTCTACCCTTCGGCAATGGTCCAAACAAATCCACAGCAACTAAATCAAATGGTCTCTCTACCCTTATAAAATTCAACTCACCTTCAACCCTATAATTAACTACCTTCGACTTCTGACACAAATCACAACTCTTCAGCAATTTTCTCACTCGTCTCTCCATATTCCTGAAAACACATGATTCTTTCAACACATTGACACACTTCTTCGCCCCAAAATGACCGTATCTAATATGACAATCCCAAATAATCTCCTCCTCCAACCCTTCTGGTACTACTAACCTCCAGTCACGCTCACCCCCTACTACCTTCTTAAACAACAATCCTTTGTAAATTTGGAAAAACTGGTTATAATCTGATTCCTCCAATTCCGTCTCCAAGCTGTTTATTATCTTCCCCGACTTACCATCTGCTCTCTGCATGGTTCTGATATCCTTCAACTCTTCTCCAAATATCTTATCCTCCCTACTAATTTTAAAAATTTCAATTTCCTTCAAGTCCCTACCTTTTTTATTGTCCACACAATCTACTCTGGAAAGAGTGTCGGGTACCTTATTCTCTGTTCCTTTGATGTATTCCCACTCGAAGTTGTACTCCTGTAGTACGAGCACCCACCTGGTTAGACGGCTGTGAGCAAGTTTGCAAGTGTTCAGGAAGGATAACGCCTTATGATCCGTTCGTATGATTGTCTTGTTTCCTAGGATGTAAGTCCTGAATTTTCCAACGGCGAATACAATGCTTAGTAGTTCTTTTTCTGTCGTCGTGTAGTTCTTCTTGGCGGGTAGCAGTGATCTACTCGCAAAGGTGATAGTGAGGTGCTCCTTCTCCTCATCCTCTTGATAAAGCTCTGCACCGACTGCTACATTACTGGCGTCTGTTTGTAGGTAGAACACTTTTTCAAAGTCCGGATGGTGCATCATGATCATCTCACTAAATTTCTTTTTAATTTCTTCAAAAGCTCCACGCTCTGTGTCGCCCCATTTCCATTGTCTGTTCTTTTGAAGTACTGCACTTAACCTTGCTGTTATGTGGGCGTAGTTCCTCTGAAATTTTCGGTAAAAGTTGCACAGCCCTAGAAAACTTTGAAGTTGCTTCATGTTCCTTGGTTCAGGGAAGCGCATGATAGATTCGACCTTGTCCGGATTTGCTGAGATCCCTTCTGACGTGATGATAAAACCTAGAAAGTTAATTTCTGTCTGTAAAAATTTAGACTTGTCCCAATTCACAGTAAGTCCTCCTGTCTCTAATTTTGTCAATACATACCTTATATGTTCTAAATGGTCCTCGAAAGTCCTGGATGCAATCAAAATATCGTCTACATAAACTGTCAGGAAATCCAAATCCTTAGGTCTCAAAATTTTATCTAAACATTTGATGAAACTTGCCACACTGGTATTTAATCCGAATGGTAATCTCCGAAACTGATAATTTTTTCCATTGAATAAAAATGCGGTGTACTTCCTACTCACCTCAGCCAATGGTACCTGCCAATATCCTGCAGTAAGGTCCAGCGATGTCATGTATTTCACGCCGCTAAATTTTTGGAATATTTCATTAATCGCTTCTGGTGACTCTCGGTCTGGTATAATGATCTGGTTTATTCGTCTCGCATCTAAACACAACCTGACTCTGCCTTCCTTCTTTATCACCACCACCAATGGGTTCGAGTAGTGCGATACTGATCTCTCTATAATTTCTCCTTCCAGCATTTTATCTAACTCCTCTTGCACCGCTCGTCTTTTGGAGTAAGGCACAGGATAACTTCGTTGCATGAATGGTGTGTGTTCCCTTATCTGTAACATACATTCATAATCTTTTGCCCTACCTGGAACATCGGCAAACACTCCCTTAAACTGCTCTATTACCTGCCATAACGCCGCACGCTGGCCACTCCTTACACCGGACCCTTCACTACAAAATTTATCTGCCCTTACTTCCCACACTGCATCATTAATATTGCTCATTTCGTTATCATCATCATTAATATACTCCGCCTCTCTACACCAATTAATTCTTGTATCGATATTATTCTCATCTACTCGCTTTTGTAATAACCTTACACCAGTGGTTTTAACTTTATCTATCACCCTTTCAAAATTAACTCTTACAGACCGGTCACCCCCATCTAATTCTATCACTTTCTCTTTAAAATTTATCACCGCTCTATTCCTTTGTAAAAAATCGTTACCTAATATAATGTCTAAGCTCAAACCCTTAACTACCAAAAATGTGTTATCAAAATCTATATCATTAATCAAAAAGTTCAAATGTATCTGTTTTGTCACACGCTCGCTTCGTATCACCGTAACCCCTGCTACTGGCAAAACTGGAATATTTTTGTTAAATTCTCTCAATTCACTTAAAATATTTTCTGCTATAACTGAAATCTCACTTCCTGTGTCTACCAGTGTTCTAAAATGCTTACTCTCTATAGTTACCTGGATTTCCGTCAGTCCTGCTCTCCCCTCCATTGTAGTATTGTTTTCCTCCTCTAACAAATCAGCTACTATGTCCGTTTTGATGACGTTACTTTGGATGTCTTCTGCTGGTTGGACCTCATGCGCTTCTCTGAACAGTGGTCGGATCCTGGCTACCACTGTTGATCTTAGTTTTCCGGCTGTTGGCTGCTGTTGTTCACATTCTGTTGTTGTTGACCACTTGGCCGTCCCTGTTTGTGGTTCGACGTTCCGCTGGTACTCGGTGCTCCTCTGTCTGTTGGTATATACTGTTTCGTATGTTCTCTCCTCCTCTGATCTTCTTTTGGTAGTTTACACCTGAAACACTGTTGTCTGTAGGCATAGTTCTCTCTCCCGCACCTGGAACAACTCCACTCACCTGATTGCTGGAAATTATTTCTATGTACATGATTATTATTATTACCATTATTCCCCTGATAATTATTTCTAGGTCGGTTAAATTCTGTGTTATTATTATTTTGGTTACTCTGTATAGGTCGTCTATTTGTTTCACGATCCCTAATGCTCTGTAGTAAGTCCAAAATTCGCTCCAGTTCGCTCAGATTCTCTATCTATTTCGTCATCAAGGTAATTTGTGCTTCTCTAGGTAGATGTTTACTCACATATCTGACGAATGATTTAAAAGGTATTGGCGGCTCGAGGTATTTTGCCTCGTTATACAGCTTTGTCACATACATCGTTATATTATTATGTCTTACGAAGTTACCCGTTCTCATGATACGGCTTCTTAAACTCTCCTGTTCTTCTTCCGGCCAAAATTTATCTTTAAATGCCCTCTCAAAAGTTTCAAAGTTGTCCCATTCTAATCGGTGCACCTCCACCCATATTATTGAATTACCCTTAAAATATTTTACGATTTTAGTTAGTTGTATTTCCCAGCTATGGTTACTAAAATGATCGTATTCTCGTGTCTGATTTAAAAATCTCATAGGATGTATTATTCTGTTTTCATTATTAAAATTTTCTAGCTCTATTTCGTTGTACATATCCCTAGTTATGATTACTCTTTCCGTAACACCGGTAACTTTTTTCTGAATTTTCCCCCGTAACTCATTTTTCACTTTTATTAAATTATTTTCAATCACATCATATTTAACATGCATATCATTGTTGTTTTGTATAGCTAAGTCATCTATTTCTTTAATCTTAGTTTGTAACATGCGCATTCTATTACTAGCATTATTCTCATGTTTTGATACTGTTTGTTCTATTGTTTCAATATGTTTGGTTATGTCTACTACGTTTGATTCAAATTTCTCTATTTTATTTTGTAAAACATTAGTTTTAATTTCTATCTGTTTATTTACTTCACATTTAGTTCTACTCTCTATCTGCTCATTAACTGTGGTTAAACATTTATTCTCTATTTCTCTATTTTGTGTTTCTATTTGGTTTTGAACTGTCTCATTGATTTGATAAATTTTATCATCTAAATTACTTATTTTGGTATGGAATTGCTCATTACTGGTTTCTGTTTGTTTTTGAATACTGTCACAATGTATTTCTATCTTATTTATGGGTCATTCCATATCAAATCAACCAGGGGTCTGAACCTCAGTGTCTCAAATATTGGTAATTTTTTGTATATTTGTTGTACTTATAAAGTACTTCAAAAATACAAAGTTTCAAATTTTTTTGTTGGGTAGTTTTTTTTAAAGATTTTTTTAAAACTGCACAAAACGCCATTTTTCACATGTTTTGAAACAGAAAACTGTGTATAATTAAGGAACCGTTAGACCTAGAAAGCTCGTTTATAGCTCATTTTAAAGGTCTTTGTAAGGGCTTTAATTTTATATGTAACACAACCTACTTTGAACAAAAACCTTTTTTTGGCATGTTTTCAAAAAACGTTTTTTTGAAAATTTCAAAAACACCATCATCGAATTTTTTAAAAAAAATATATGTTATTTGTAAAGACACTGACTAGAAATATGCAAAGTTTGAAAGTGGAGAAATGCTGGTTTTTTTTTTAACAAAAATTTAAAGGCATCAGTGTGGAGGTCGTATTCACGTAAATTTGCATTACAATACCAACAGTTACATTTTATGTCATTTTTAGTTTGCCTTAGTACCATAATGATAAATTACAAACAATTACTAAGACTCACCTACAAATTCTTTTGAATAAAGTGTCCCATATTGATCTTGCAGTGAAATGATTTTAAGCAACAAAAAAACTCCTTTATTAGTTGTATATTTTACGAATTAAAACATATCTGTAGAAGATTCTAGTCTATATATTCACTACACAGTGCAGTCTTATAAGAACAAATCATGTTTGTAAATTAAAATAGTGCTTTTGAATATTAATCATTTAGAGTTCACACATAAGTTAATAATAAGTTGTTCACATTTTCTTCAACTGTTGTTCAAGTAAGTGAGATGAGTCTGCCATTTCTTCTGTGGTCAAAGTATTCGTTCTTCCTGTAGCGGTTCTAGGTTCAACCTTTTTCAGAAGGGTGTCTGTTGACACATCCAAAATATCCAACCGTGGTTGAGGATAGAAAAATGATGCTGCAGGTCCTCGGGGATGTAAAAAGCTCACTTTAACTTCATTTGTCTCGTTGTTTTTCCCGAGGATGCATGCAAGCCACCAGAAGTTATCATACATGACAGTTACAAAACCTGATTCAATTTCTTCTAATTCAGCTGTTACACTATCTGTTATAACTGGTGCTTGTAGCTTTCTTTCAGTACTTGAAGAAAACAATTTTGTTGCCATTTGTGTGTCAGAAATAGGGATAACTGCATGTAAATTATGGGTCCCTTTTATAGTTTTTGTTTTATCAAAACGTGTTGCTAACCTTTCTTCATTTTCATTGTGTTCTTCTATTGTACAGTATTTAAACTTGATGCCTTGTATGTTGGTTGCTGCAAATTCATATAATTGATGCGGTGTCATTATTTGCTGGTCATACGGTCGCTGTAAACTTGCTTTCATAGCTAATCTTTTAACAGTCCCCCCTAGACCATCACAGGCACTTTTACCATGTGATGTGGCAAAGAAATGCCACTCAGCATCAATGCCAAAGTCTTTTTTGTGCAAACAAATGTTCTGGAAATTCTTACGGTTTTTATATTGTCCTGCACAACCATCTGAGAAGTAATAAATTATTTTAATCCCTGGGATGTCTTCTTTTAGGGCATTAATCAGGTGCGTCTGAAAGAGATTGAATGCAACAGTGTTGTGGGTAAGGCACTCTGATATAAAAACATAATTTAAGTGCTGTATTTTACTGTCTTCTCCTCTATAGTAGACAACAAAGGGATGGAGTGTTGCCTGGCTATTGGTCCAATGGTAAGATTGAACCTCATCTTGGAGGACAAATGAATAATTTTCTGAAAAATCACAGGTTACAACCACTTCACCTTCCTCTAAGTTAGTTTTTGTTTCACGGTAAAACTCTTTTTGCATGTTTGCTAAAAAAGAGTGTGTCTTTAACTTTAAAATAGCTTCACTGAAATCTTCTATGAATTCATCCTTTTCTTTTACAACAGTCTCTAATGTACATCTATCTACAGACATCCACTTTTTAATTGTTACACTATCTATCATCTCATCTTCAAACTTCTGGTGCAGTAAAGCTTTCAAAGGTTCTATCCCGGGACACTCTTTGCATGTGTTCAGATAACAGATAGGAGATGCCGGGTTGCACATAATTTTGTACAGGCAGGTTTGGTAGTTTTTTAATGCCACTTCATCTCCATCCAGTACAAAGCTGTGCATTTTTGATCCATTATCATCAATTTTACATTCTGATGAATTAGACAGACACATACTGTATGGGTGCCACTCTTTCCGGCCAAAATGCAATTTTTTGGACGCAAATCACAAAATTTTGAAAAACCTATTTAGTGGCCTGGGTTTTCTTCCTTAAAAATTGTAAATGCTTCATTCAAATTGAGTAAAATTAATCTTTTTTAAAGATGAAGTTTGTCCTCTTTGCCTCTACGCACTGTGACAACATCTTTCTTACCAGGCATCACTCTACTTATGTCATCACAATTGTAAAAATCAATAACTATCTCTACTGTTGTTGTGTCTAGGGTTTTACCTGGTTTGGGATTAGGAGTTGAAAGGACACCTTTTTCTTTAACTAATTTTTTCACTGCTCTTGCCATATAATCACTGACACCAAATTCATTTGTAATTCTACTTCGGCTCCAGCTTTGTGGCAAAACCGAAAGTATCATCATTTTTTCACTTCCCTTTGTTGTAGTCAAGAACTTTTTTTCAACTGTGTTATTATTTCCGATTCAGCCTGAATTTCTTTAGTTTCACACAGGCTTGGCAATTTTAATACTGACAAAATTCTTTTCAAGAGATAGTTTAACTTTATCAAATTTTTGTCTAGCATATGAGTCTGTTTTCAGTTTTTTTTTTCTTTATTGGGGACTCGCCTACCAATTCCAGTGATTTATTCAAATAGTCTAATGATGAGGTGGGATCTGTATAGCTACAATCTTCCTGACTATTATCCCCTGTCAATTTATCATCATCATTTGAATTTGAATTATTTTTGTACCGTTTGCAAATTTTAAGCCTGCAACCATCACAAACCTTCATTCCTTCCTCAACACCTTCGAGGCCTAAAGTACACATCCAGTTAGTTACATTCCGCAGGTTGCGGGACTTAAAATGGTGTGTCTCCTTCAAAGGATTACAGCATTTACTGAAAACACAGCCCAGTTGGCTAATTTTTTTAGTTTATCATTGTCAGCCATTGTAAATAAATGAGCACAAATATAAAATGAACCCAAAATGTAAATATTTTCAAAATAGAACTGTTTTCCAAAAAATTTTCACTAGGTCACGTTCACAATCGGAATAAACACGCACTACACCAACAGCTATAATGAAAATGAAGAGTACATTTCTTTAAAAAAAAAAAACAGCACAATTTAACACTATATATTATACCTATTCTATATTGTACCACAGCTCACAACTAACTTGGGCAGAGAATGAAACACAACTGATCTGAGTGAGAGAATTTGCGTCGTTATCGATATGTGCGCATTACGATCGCTTACACAACTTTGTTGTTGATACATTTCACTCTCGCATTCGTGTTTGGATTTCTCCTGCCGCTCTGCCTATAGAAGCGGCCTCGCCATAACGTCTCTACTTTTTAACTCTATTACTATAGATTCTTCACTGGTACATTTTCGAGATTTTTTCAACACCGGTACTTTTTCGAGATTTTCTCGGACACCGGTACTTTTTGGTTGATCTACCGGCCGCTCGGCGCGCTCGAGAACATGGCGTTCTAGCGTGCGTGGCATAGAAAAATAAAAGCAATTGGTGTCATAAACTTTTAAAACTGTGATTTCATCAAAATTTTTTTAGGCAAGTCTTAGTAATTGTTTGTAATTTATCATTATGGTACTAAATCAAACTAAAAATGACATAAAATGTAACTGTTGGTATTGTAATGCAAATTTACGTGAATACGACCTCCACACTGATGCCTTTAAATTTTTGTTAAAAAAAAAACCATCATTTCTCCACTTTCAAACTTTGCATATTTCTAGTCAATGTCTTTACAAATAACATATATTTTTTTGAAAAAATTCGATGATGGTGTTTTTGAAATTTTCAAAAAAACGTTTTTTGAAAACATGCCAAAAAAAGGTTTTTGTTCAAAGTAGGTTGTGTTACATATCAAATTAAAGCCCTTACAAAGACCTTTAAAATGAGCTATAAACGAGCTTTCTAGGTCTAACAGTTCCTTAATTATACACAGTTTTCTGTTTCAAAACAATGTGAAAAATGGCGTTTTGTGCAGTTTTAAAAAAATCTTTAAAAAAAAATACCCAACAAAAAAATTTGAAACTTTGTATTTTTGAAGTACTTTATAAGTACAACAAATATACAAAAAATTACCAATATCTGAGACATGAAGTTTCAAATTAAATTCTTCATTGGTTGATTTGATATGGAATGACCCTTATTCTTTCATCATAATTACAATTTTGTTTCTTGATTTCATTGATGTCACCTTTTAAATCGCTGAATTTCTCGTCAAATTTATTATTTTGTATTTCAAAAAGCGTTTGCATTATTTTTACAATCTCGTTCTCTTCGGTTCTTTTATTTATGATTGGTGTTGATTGCTCGCCTTCGCTCATAATTTGCGATTCGGTAATACTTATTTCACTATTGTTTGCCATTTTACTGATAATAATAATAATTATTTTTTAATGATAAACTATCGTTTATTTTCACTTGTTGCTTTCTATTTTAATCACGTAACCTCTCATTGTAATGTTACGTGCTGTTTCATTATTTCGACACCCGCTTGTTTCTGCTCTTTGGCTTATTTATATATTTTTTGTTTTATATAAAGTCCCTGTTCGGGCGCCATTTGTTAACAAACTCTTTTGATACACATATAAATACATAAATATGTAAATAATACATAATTTGTTACTTACCACGTGTTCGTCACACTTCCGGTAGACACGTGCTACCCCCATATATGTTACGCTTTATACCCAAGGTCCAAAGTTCTTTAAGCGAAAGTGCAGAAAACAATCGGGTTGTGTGAAATAATAAATCAGTTGGCATTTAGAGGTGTGAAAATTTGTTTAATGACTGCATTTAAATGATAATTCAACTTTACAAATGGTGACTTAGACCACACCCAATATGGCGGTCTGTTTCTCTATATACTTTCTGTTTTATGATATTTATTTTTCTCGACAGGTATCACATATCAGAATTAATTTCTTACTGCAGTATTTGACTTTTATTTAACGTTACATACTAAAATATCCTTTAAAAAACACAAACCAACGGCTGTAAAACGTGGCCGGCCCATACACTCACACGCTCTATCGCTCTCTATCTCTCATCATACAATTGATAATTTTGATTAGTTGCGGTTTGTAATTCAAATTTTATTAATGAGCTCATTCTTTTATTAAACTGATTGAAAAAGTGCACTTCCCTGACTGTAGAGGTTTCCAGATTAAGGTTGTTCCATTGCTAGTCGGATGTTTGACGTGCTGATCAACTGATTGTCTGTCTATTGTCACTGAAGCTACATTATTTGATGGTTATTAGATTTAGATAAATAATTTTGCTGCTTTTACATTTTTAATTAAGTACAAACACTTCTACCGGCCCATTTTGTACCAGCACACTTTCACAACGTGTTTACTTCATGACGACTTGTGGTTGACTGGGCCGACATTTTGTCGAATTGTCGACAGGTGGTGGGGATTAATTTGGATTAACCCTTTGTCTAAGCCAGCTGACGGCATGGTTCCTCGTCATCGCTATGACGTGTGTCAATATTTGTCATAACAATTGGCTTTTGTCGATCAGCACCGCCATCGAATATGTTTCGTTATGTACGTACGCTTCTGGCCTTGAGATGAATCGTACCGATGAACTGCATTGTTTCTTTGGACATGGGTAAAACTGACCTAACCATGTTTGACATTCATAAATACAGTAAAAAATACAATACAAAATCCTTACATCCCATAATTATGAAATCAGGCTGTTTGTCCTGTTATAAAAGCTGTTGTAGATGGTTTTTACTGAAAAAGAAGGGAACAGGTTTTATTTGAGTTTTCTCATTTCTGTATGTACTTTTGACAACAACAGAAGTAATATTTAATACGTAAAGTAAATTGGGAATATCCATGAAAGCATTTTGTGATGGAATAGACACAAAGCTGGTTTGGTTTGGTTTGTTGAGTTGGAAGTATTTGAAATATTATTATGACATGTGTTTGCAACTACTCACAACTACCTTGAGAAGTAGGCTGAATAAATAACTATACAATGAATATGATTAAATGAATATGCAGTGTCTTCTGAATGTATGAAAAAACTCAAGAAGTGACATGTATATCATGTTTAGTTAACCAATTCCTCATTTGTGTATCATTAACTGTAACATGTAAGTACTCTTGTCATATAAATGACATACCTGTACTCTAGCCTTGTGAAGTGACAGTGAAAAGTTTGTCACTGTTTATTTCCAAACAACTTTAAATAATCACTATTATTAATTATTTTAACCAACTTTCTCTGATAAGTAACTAATAATACTTTAGAAAAGCCAAAAGCTGTTTGTTTAGTTTTTAATTGGAATTTTTTTTAAAGAAAAGTAATAGAAATAATAAAATTGGCTATACAATACGATGATGTTCACAATTCATAAATAATGCAGTTATCAATTACAGAAGATATGCTTGAAGGAAATTAATCCAGCATCAGTATACAATACAGATTGATAAAAATATGTAGTATAATTGCTAATGGTAATTACACACGTAACAGCATCACCCAATTTCGATAATACCAGTGTGGCATATTGGCAAATGGACAAGTGTGAAAGACAATAATATACATAAAACATTTTCTAAATAAATTTTAATATACAAAACTCTTTCATCACTACCCCCCCCCCCCCCGTGGTAAAGCATTCATATATGCTTTGTAGTCAATGCTTTTTACAATTTAAAAATCAGTAGTAAAAGAAAACTTTTTAAAATTAATTCCACAACTTTTCTATATTAGTACATAATATAAAAGCTTCCTGCATAAACAAAATGAGATAATATTAATCAACAATTGATGGAGGGTGTTAGTACACCCCTTAGCAGTTTGTGACTGTCTTACTTCATGTCACATGTAAAATAACATAATACATAATATAATATAATATTTTACATACCATCACAACTGCGCTAATACTCTTGTCCATACACTGCCTGACTGCTACTGTACAGCATAGTACAGAGGGAAGTCCGTATTCCTACAATAGCTGAACCAGCTGCAGTAGTTGTGGCATTTACATTTGCATGTACATGTTTGCTGTACTATAAAACCGTTGTCTAGTTTTGTGATGTCAGCTCTGTGCGATTCTCTTGCAGCTTATTTCAAAAGTAGTTAGTGTATGGTACCCAATTTTGTTGTTTCCTTATTGCAATATGTGATGTTATTGAGACAACTCAGTTTACCATACTTAAGAATTTAAAATCATAAAGTAGCTAGGTTATTTTTTTAACGGAGTTGCTAAAATAGCAACTAAAAACATGATTCAAAATATATTGGAAAGGAAACAAGTTCAGTCAACAGGATAAACACACTGTCATAAAAATGTGTAGGCAGACAGTTAAGGTATGTCCTTTGTGGCTAGAGTTGATTCAGCATTGAAAAGGTGGATGGGAGAGGACTTGCTTACCAGCCACTAAGAAATTGAAAAAGTGCATGCTTCGCCAAAGTGTTTAAACATACTATAGACGTAAAACAAAAACCGTATAGAAATAATTTATTATTATTGCTCCCACCTTCATAATCATCACCATCACCATATTTGTCCACTACATTACATAGGACTTCCTGAAGCTGTTCCATGTCTGTGCTTTCCCAGTTCAATCATTGCCCCATAAAATTGTTTGGATATTCTCTGCCTAAATAGTCTCAATCTTGGTCTCTGGTCTATAATCCACTTTGTCCATCAGTCACACAATGTATCCTGCCTGGTCCGTTTCAGCTATGACAACTGGACTGGATAATATATTTTTCTCTGATTCTGTACTGTATCTGTTGTTCTTGTTGTCAGTTATGCTCATATTTTCAAATTGATTTTTTCTGGGCTGTTCTAATTTTCTCTGCTGTTTGTTTGGTATAAAATCATTAGTTAGACTGAACTATGTACTGATCAATTTGCTTATTGTATTGTGTCATTAATTTATTTTAAATAATAATATGTAGTTAATAGTTTTAAATTTATTGAAGTGTACTCAGATGTAGATGTATTAAATTGATAAGCTTTTTGTAGCTGTTGTAATTAACATAAAGTAATTCGTTTTTTCTTTAAGTAAAAAAGTTGTCTTGTTTAATGCTCATTTTTCAGAATTATTGTGGATAACTTTGCTGAAGATTGGAAGTATCAATTTTTTGTTATTATGGATAATTTCAGTCACCAATTGAATAATTGTGTGAAACAATTTGTATATTTTCAAAGGAAGCGTAATTAATTTTGTGATAATTTTATAGTTTTTTTGTTTGTATAATTCTAACATGTAACAGTGATCAGTGGTTATTAAAATTATGTTTGTTCATGTGTGTGTTTTTACAGGACTGGATTTTTTCCACACATTGGGGACCATACTGGTTATTTACATTCTGCTCAAAACAGCTGGAGGATCTCAGTTGTCAGCCATTCTCACTCTTGTTCTTACCATGGGATACTTATTAACAGGTAGTGCTTTTTATAACTATAGCTAAGCCCTCATTGACAGGAACCACATACCCATATAAAAATTAAAGACTCGGTATTTGAAGGATGACTAGTGTGGGGTGCATCCAGAAAGTAAGTTTCCCTGCTTTATAATGAACTACAGATTATTTTGATAAATAAAAAAAAACTATATAAAATCATACATACACTAGCATAGTATACACTTTGTCTAGTCGCCATTCCTTTTGAGGCACTTGTCAAAGTGTGGCATTGATTGTCCATCTTATAGGAAAGTGGATCTGATGTTCTCAGCCAGGAATTGACCTTTTATATAGCTTCTTCATCATTCTCGAATGTCTTTCCTAGCGCATGGATTGTGAACTGAGGGAAGAGGTAGAATCCTGTAGGTACAAGGTTAGGAGAGTAAAGTGAGATTGTAACTGTTAGAATAAATACAAAGAAGAAATTAAACCCCGATTATTACTATTCTTTACGACTTAACTTCAAACCGCCAGAAGATTCCTAAAGTCCCCAGGTCGCCACCACATTTTTATGGAGAAAATGTGGAAACCATTCACACTCCCCAAAGAAACAATTTAGTAAATTAACAAAAACTCCCTTACAGAAAAAATTCCAGGGCCGTCTAGGCGAATTTATTGACACAGAGATAGGGTTATGGGTATAGTGGCGTAATAATTAAACTAACACATTATTATGACACAATCTTATTTTATTTTAATAAAAAAATATAATCAGTTTTCTTTATAATGTTATAAGACAAAAGACAGTTTTCAAACGCAAATCAGTACTTTATGGTTTAAATTTCCCCCTCCCTTTTTTTATTTCACTCTCACACACCCTAATGAGATCTCATTTTTAGTTTGATAAGTTTTATTTAAAACTAAATTTTAAATTTAAATCAAATTTTGAAGAGTTTTGGTCAATGGTTTTTGTCCTTTATGGTTACTTATCGCTTTTGTATTGGAGCCTCCTGGGTTTTGCACCACCAGTTGTAATTCACTTTAAAAACCAAAAAAAATGTTCCAAAAGTCCAAATTTATGTCTTCATTTTTTGTTTTGATTTACAATCAGAATGATCACTGTTGCACACCACTATATAAAAATTATTCCGATTAGCGCTTTCAAGCTTCACAGCTCATCGTCAGATCGGGAATAGGATGACGATGACCTATTCCCGATCTGACGATGAGCTGTGAAGCTTGAAAGCGCTAATCGGAATAATTTTTATATAGTGGTGTGCAACAGTGATCATTCTGATTGTGATTTCAACCACTAACACAAATTTCTTCATTAAACATCTGTTTTGATTTAGTTCACACCGATTTCACATGTTTATTTCCAATTTTAACACTTTATTACAAAAACTCGGTAGGCCTACCGTAACTGCCTAGGCCTACCTTAACTGTCCACACACACGGTAGACTACATCTGTATTGTTCAGCGGCGGGATGGAGACTGCCCACTTCGTTGGCGTTTCTGCGCCACGATTCCGTTTAACTACGCCTTTGAAACCAGTTTTCGTTGGTTTTCTACACCCCTCCCATCCTGGTCACTTAATTTTCCGTTGTCCAGCGTGACACCATTTTACTGGCTGCACCTAGACATCGAGCTATTCCGTTGTACATAAATGCCTAACTGGTGACTAATCGTGACTTCACCAGCTAAAAATACAACTTGTTACATCTTTACCTTATTTGGAAGTCGCATAATTCCCTTTACTTCTATATTTTTAATTAGATCTGTTTTATCACAATAAAATATTTTAAAACTTGGTATATAAAACTTGGAGCCCAAATTTTGCCCCGTTACAAGATGTTAAAAAATCTCTCATCCAAATTTGCTCAAAGGTCCTGTGTCTGACGTGCAGCATGAGATCAAGCTGCATCCATTTGGTTGCAGTTATGAGCTTTAGACTATTTTGATAGTGTGTCTTAAACATCCATGTTTACATATTTTTTGCAAGTAGTCTGTGTGTAGAATACCTGAACAGTCCCAAAAATCGAATGGCAACACACACAATCACATGTAATACTCATTGTTAATACTGTGACTAAGTAGTTGGAACTGAGAAACTGGTGTCCAGGCATATGTTACATTCCTGCAGTATTACCACAACAATACAAGAAAACTTCCGTCTGAGAGGAGTCCATGTATACTCTAAAGAGTTCATGATTCTTTATAACAGGGAGACTTATTTACTGGGTAACTCAGTGTTTTAAGTAATTAAGAAATAAAAAAGTATAAGAAAATATTGAAATTTATAAAGTGGATAAAGTTGAACATATCCAGTATTTAATGATGACATGCAAATTCAAGACATTCAACTTAGTCAGAATTTTTGCATATTTTTTTCAATAACTTCTTGTGTATACTGTACTGTAGATTATAATGCGTACTTCAGGTTCTGTGCTTGTATTGCATTATGGTAATTTGTGAAAAGAAAATCATTAATTCAATTGGTGTATGTTTATTTGCAGGTTATTATCTGACAAGTACGGATACGTATGACATCAAGTGGACATTGCCACAGTGTGTACTGACACTGAGATTGTCAGGTCTTGCATTTGACCTGTACGACGGAAGCCAGCCAGAGGTGATTGCCAACTAATTGCCACTTTGGCCCCATTAGTGTTTGTACATTGTGGTTTAGAATTGAAGATAAAGTTTGTGCAGAATTGTGTGGCCTTTTTCTCTTTTTACCTGTCTGTCTCTTTCTCTCTTTTATTTCATTACAAATTCTTGTCACTTCACTTTCACAAGCTACATGATAATTACTGGCCTCTTTAGGGTCATTTTAATTTTTTGTGGTTTCAAAATAATTTTTGTTCGAATTTCATTACTTCTCTGGTCTGCATCAGTGGAGGTTCTCCCATAACTCTTTTGTCATCTGTTACTGGTATTATATTGTTTTGTTTGTTTTTTGTTTATAATATTCCTTCACTTCTGTCTCAGAGAATCCGATAAATATAACTTGTGACCACAAATGGTAAACATATCAGTGACGTGATGCCTTTTCATTAAACACACATTGTGGATTTCAAAATAGTAAACTCATATACTGATTTTTTTGTGGCTTTGTAATTTAGAATTGTGACTTCTCTAACGTGTAGGTTTAGTAAATAGTAAATATCTGGTCAAGTGTAACATAAATTTGGTCAGGTTCTGAATCTGTGAAATTAAAATTGAATTGCTTTTTTAAAACTGAAACATTTCACTTGGTCTGTCCCTACAAAATCCCTCATTCACTTGGCATGTTTAAGTGTATTTGAGGAAAAATTATTATGAATAAGTTGCACGTATTTTTGTATAGTGTAGCGTGAGAATTGTCCGTGGTGATTTCATATGACTTGCTGTTCGCAGATTGATCTACTTTAAGGTTCCTTCCTATCAGTTACATTTGTGCTGTTACAACTTTTGTGAATATCACTTCTACTATTTTTGCATTTCAACAACTTGGTTGCCCATCGTGTTGTAATATCATCGAGTAATTAATCTTCTGTACGCTGCTGACCTTCATTTTTGGTTTTGGTTTAAAGCTATTAGGCTGTGGTAGACTGTATTATTTTTCAGTCAAATATTTCGGCAGTATTTGTGGTAATCCTCTTTTTGTGGTTGCATTATTAGTGTTGAATTCACTAATTTAGATGGTGATTTTTATCCATATGAATCAGCTTTCTGTGTTTTGATTGGCAGAGTTTTGGCCAACCACATGGCAGATGTATGTGATCCCAACTCTTGTAGCAGATGTTACATAGTTTTTCTCTGTAGCATTTATTATCTGCATCTGTCCTGTCTCCGGTCTTCCAATGAAGTATTCATCAGTTTTTTTGTTGTATAGAAGGACTTATATAACATAGTTAAAAAATGTCAAGTTGAAAAATAACAATCTATCGTGGCATAATACCTGGAAACAAAAACCAAATTGAAGATTAAATTCCAGCTATGAAAAAGAAAGAAGTGTTGATATTACCGTACGTTATGACACTGTTTTACATTAATTCTTATGTAAAATTCTATCAAATAACGTAAATGTTATAATAGAGTTCACTATCATAGTATTTCTTGAAACAAACAGATGACAATTGTTCATGTTGTTAGATGATGTATAAAGTCAAACACAGCAAACCAGACAAATAATATTGCTTGTGTTCATCACGTTTTCTCTTGCCAGCTGACTTTTGTGGTCTTTCAATGTTAAAAAGAATTTTGCTTTTGTGTTTAGCAAAATGTTTCACTAATTGTCCAATGAGGAGTCTCGATGCCTTGATTGAATTGTGTCAATGTAGAGCACGTGAAATGTTTGGCCACAGAGAAAAATATATTAATTCCAAAAGTGTTGTTCCCAATCCACCTAACCTGTTCAGTTTTTACATTACTGTTAAGTCGATTTGAAAATAATTATGTTGAGTATTATACAAACTAATGTAGTTTACATTTTTTATTACATAAATAGTAAGATAAATTGATTTTTGTACTACGCTACTTTTTTTGGAGTATGTTCTTCCCTACTGTACTGTAGATTATAATATATTACCACTATAAAATTTTAAAATTTGCTTGTCTTTAAAGTTATATGTGATGGGCAAAGCATGAGCTGAAACCATTATTATCGTATAATAAAATTAATATAATGCAGCAGGAAAAATTTCAGCTTTTTATAAGAATCTAAGTACTACTTTTCTTGGTACTTCTTGAGGAAAACGTAAAATTATTTATAGCTTTTTTTGATGATTGTTTTTTCATGTTTTATGAACATTTTGCGTGTGCTTACAATTTTTTGTTACCTTAGTAATCAGTACTTTTTTTAATTCAGTGCCTAATCTTCTATCTTTTTTTTGGAAGAGATAGTAGATGGGAAGCCAAGAAACAGATTATGTTCCAGGTTTTGTGTTAGCTGAAGTGCACAATAAAATAAAAAGAGAGACAGACATAACAACATTATGCTTATTTTTATCATTTCAAAACCTACGTGCAGAAGCCATCAAACGTTTTTATTACTAGGTACTATTTATAAGGAATTAATATATTGTCATCATGTTTATTAGGTTGTTCCATTTTTCTATGTGTAATTTGTATATGTTCTGTTTGTTTTGTTTGTACGAGGTGTGGCTAGAAAAAAAACAGACTGTTTTTGTTATGGCGGAACGGCAAGCGCGTCACAGACGACTGTTGCGTGGCAGTATCACATGTTACCCCCTTCACCATCTACTCGAGTTTCAACGCAGCGTATCGCTAAGTTCGGCTGTAGCCTTCATTAGAAGTGGTTCATGCAGTTACGCTTTGCCAAAAAAATGCTAAGTATTTACAAGGAGCAGCGTGTTAATATGAAATTCCTTTTCAAACTTGGGAAATCCGCAACGGAAACTTATTTAATGTTGCAACAAGTGTACGGTGATGAGTGTTTGTCGCATACACAAGTTTTCGCGGCAAACTTGAAAGCACGGATGAGCTAATCGAAATTTATAGCAATGATGATTGTTTTTTTCAACATCAGAGGGATTGTGCATGTTGATTGGGTACCCAAAGGTCAGACAGTTAACCAACAATACTACAAAAGTGTCCTGACTACTCCACGTGAGCGCATACGGAAGAAACGACCTGATTTGTGGAAAAACCAGAGATGGCTTCTTCACCAGGACAATTCCCCGGCCCATAACGCAGTGTCTGTCAAGATGTTTTTGGCCAAGCACGGAATCACTGTCTTGGAACACCCACCCAATTCACCTGATCTCGCCCCGTGTGACTTCTTTTTATTTCCTAAAGTCAAGTCAGCTCTAAAAGGAACCAGATTTGAAACTGTAGATTGTGCTGAGTCAAATGATTCAGCGCGAGTTTAGTAAATGTATTGGCTTTTTTTTGACGGTAAAGACAGTACGAAATTTAAAGTAATTAGGAGTGCTGCTCTCTACCCGCGGATAGGAGAGGCTACCGTTCTCGAGTTTTCACCGTTTGACCGGTGTTTCCATCTACCGAGTTTTTCCAGCAGCTCGGCTGAGTTTTTAAACAACAGTGCTGCAGCCTGGTGAGAATTTTCTCACAAACGGACAACGAACGAAAACTTTTGTTTTAGTTTGTCTCAAAATGGAAGCCTAACTCACGACATCGTGAAGATCTCTTCGGTGGAGGGTTTAGTGTAAATATCTAGCGTCGACTTCTTTTCAACATGAGATAAGTTCTTAATGACTGCGGTAAGTTTTGATTTCGTTATATTAATTATATACCAAATTGTTAAAGGAGAAAATGTTTTTTTTAGTAAGCTTGAGTAAGTCCCCACTTGTTGAATCATGCATGGTGAAAGACGTAATTGTTCGTAAAGTTTTTATAAACCAATAAAACTTGAGTATTGAAGTGTCAGAATCTCGGCTTTAATACCTAAAGTACAATAACCACAATATATTTAATTTTACACTTTCATTAACACCGATGTAACGAGATTCGGTTGAGCACTTAACCTGTTACACAATCTGTCGTCATTAAGTGGTATAAAGTTTTGCTACAATGACAGTAAAACTTTATACATACATAATTGGGAACTTACTCAGGCACGTTTTAAACGTAAATCATGTCACATTCAAAGTAGTAGTATTCTCAAATTCTATGGAGTAAAAAACTATGTGTTTTAAATAAATTCTTCGCCACGTGGTAACCCCAATTTCACTCAAAGTAATAAGTTCATAAGATGTCACAGAGCTAAGATAAATTATTATATTGCAAAAGCAACTCACATTCAGTGAGGTTCAAGTTATAAAGCGTTATAAAGAATCATTGTTAGAGAACTTTTTAAGTAAGGCATGTTGGCCAAAATAATGTTACCAAGTTTTATTATGTACAACATAACTAGGTGTTGTTTTTATTTATGTATTTTGGAGGGTGTCCAAACAGTGGGGGCATTTGTGTGTGGTCTCTCACTAAAAATGTAATGTGTGACAATAGGGTTCACTGAACAGAGACAAATCCTACTGCCAATGAACGAAATGCCATCTTAAAGCTCCACACTCGACACCGAAGAGACCAGGCCGCAACAACATGCCAATCATGAGATCGCCACGCTATAAATAAGATCATCCTTCTGGGCACGCAAAGCAGGTGAAAAATATCCATTTTATATTCACACGTAGAATCAACATGGTACCAGTATACCTTCATTTGGATCCCCAATTGATGGGACAGTTTAGTGTGAACACTAAGTATTAATTGTAAATTTCAATACATGTATAGTTAATTGTCAGTTCAGAGACTGACATGTGTACCACACAGCATCCAACTTAGATTTCCACTCATTTCTTTATAGTACTTTCGCTACAGATTTAAAGTCAGTTTTGTTATTATTATTTTCTCAAGTTTAATTTACTCTGCATTAAAAACATATTTTCTCTTATTTTTAAAATCAGGTTAGGCCATTTGTATAAAAAGATTACTGGGGAGGTAGGTGTTATTTTAAATTAGTTTCAACCAAGCTGTGCCTGTCGAAACACTTTTCAACTTGTTTGTCGAAACAAGGTTGTTGAAACAAGTTTGTTGAGACTGGTTATAAATTGAAGAAACATGTCCGTCTCTGACACACACACACAAATGTATTTTTTTTATATAAGGTGCTAATATGGTGCAATTTTTTTTTACATTAACTGGCCCTATTTTAGTCTATATAAATTCTTTATATTAATCATGGTAACTGGGGGGGCGTTAATTATTTTAAATAATTTTATTTCTCACCTTAATTAAGTACTTCAGCACTGAGCCACTTAGGCACTTGGTTTTAAATTTTACTGTCCTGGGGACATTTGTATGCAATACTTTATGATACACATGACGTGCAATTAACCCACACCATGCGGGTACATTCATAGAAATAAATCTTTAATCCTAATTGGGATTCCTATAATACAGAAGTTTAGAATTTATATACACCAGAAGGCTAATATAAAAAAAAAAAGGGCGTGGCAAGAGACCTTTATGTATTTGTATACTATTGTATATGTAATTTGTCTTGTGGAACGTGTTATGTCTGTATATTTCTGTGTACATTTTGGGGGATATATATATATATAAATATTATGCATTGCTGTACTTTTGGTGGGATATAGGGATTTTATTATTAGAATGTATATACACCAGTAGACGAGTATTCTATCTCAATAATCGTGGCTGATCATTTCTTTAAATTAATTATTTTATTTAACAAGTATAGTAAGTGTCACCTTTAAAGTTCATTTAAATTGGATGAATAATTATTTTAATTATTAATAGTAACTGTGAATGAAATTATTTACCTTCATCAATTTATATACTGCATTTTAAAAGAAACATAAAATATAAATTTTATATTTTAAGAAATAGTTTAATGGGAGTTTCATTTTGAGGTTAATGTTTATTTTACATTTTCAATTCATTGATGGTGACATAGCAATTATTTTCTTGGATTCAGTTTATATTATTCAGGTGGCCTTGTTGAGAGGGTATACTTTTTTTTTTAGTTAACCATTTTAAAAGGGGAATTCTAAATCACTGTTGTTTTTTGTTATTAATATTATGAGATAGAATAATAAAACCATTGTTAATTATTTAATTCTTGAGTTTTTATTGCAAGTCCCGTCTTACTGGATCCAGCGCAATTTTTAGCTTCTCTAGGCCTTAGCCTAGTTTTAATTAACTTGTAACCCCTCTTTACAAAAAGAAATATTCTTTTTGTTTTAACTACTCAAAATGAAGTAGGGGTTTCATTTGGTAGCAGAGCGCGCTTACGACAAGGGTCCTGTGGGTGTGACGGGGCTTGCAAACTTAGGAAATATTTTAAAATTTTCACAATGTTTAGTTCTTAAATAGAACTTAGAAAAATTTTCAAGGCCCTATATCCCAAGGTTGAAAATATTTTGTTAGTTTTAAGGTTTGAAACATATGTATATGTACTTGCCCGCCTTGCATAGTGAATAGTGCCACGTGGTAGGAAATTTTAGAAGGGGAAATCCCTGGGCAAGACTTATCGCAGTCGGCGCTTAGTTAGTTTGAGTTTACCTTACCCATGTTTGGGGAGGTGTTGCGGTTTTTTGTGATTAGGCGGTATGGCCCGATCGGCAGTCGGTTTCTGCCGATAAATGGTAGCCGGAGGTAACCTAAGAAAGGGTTAAAATAAATTTTCGTTGGTCGGTATTTTGTTTTTCGTGTTGTGTGTGTGTCGCGTTCCTTTTGTCTGGTGTAATCGAGTGTGAGCTGTTCAGGTAGTGGGCTAGTTCTCGCATCGTTAGGTGGACCCGCAGTCTACTCTTTGGAAGAACAGTACTTGGGTTTTTCAGATTCTGATTAGTTAGAATAAGTTTTAGAGTTTTTGTTGAGTGTGCCAACCGCGAAGTGAGATGACGTCGATAAATCCTGAGTTGTTTGTTAGGGAGGAAATTGAGTTCGAGCTCCGGGCCCGGGGTAAAGAAACCCAAGGCAATGTCCAAACCTTACGGCAGCGGCTCCGTGAAGCGCTGACCGCGGGTGATGCGCTCTCCAGGGTCACTATCACTGACCCCGAGAGTGAGTGGGAGCGGTGTACAGAAAAATGGGGTGAGCTGAAGGAGTCGGCTCAATCCGTCGAAAGTTTGGAGGAGAGACCGGGATGCTCTCTCGTTGTCCGGCGGATCCGGCAACGTATGCAGCACTTGATTCATCGGCTGCAGAATTTACTGGCACAAGTCAGTGAACCGCCATATATAATACCGCCACCATATAATATAACAGAAATTATACAGGAGATTACCTCGACCCTCCAAGGGTCACCACCGGTAAGAGCATCCACCCCAATTCCGGTTGTTGAGGAGTCCGTGATCTCAGCGCTGAACACTTCTTCATACAGGGAAGTAGAGCCTGTACGGACTGGTTCGGGGGCGGCAACGTACAACCACCTGCCCAACCCACTTGCCGATATTATTAAACAACTGCCAGTCGTGGACGGACTGGAAGCAGATAAACTACTCCCGTTTTTTAAGATAGTCTTTGACTTAAAGGACTATCCGGGTATGCTGGAGCGAACGGTGCTCGAACTCATCTTCCCCTACTGTCGCGGTACCATGGCTGACAGGGTGGCGGAGGTAATGCGACGTAAGGAAGGCGTGGATGAGTTCCACCGGGTGGTGCTGAGGGCGTTCGTACCCAGTAGAATGATGGAGCAATTGCGCCATCGGCATTTTTATAAAGTACAGGCACGGGGCGAAACATTGGCCCAGTATGTGCTGCGAATGCGCCAGGTAGCGCGTATTCTGGGAATGGGCATGTCGGAGGAAGAGGTAGTCCAACACATCCTCGACGGCGTCTCTGCCGACGACCGTCTGCGACTAGTTTTTGCACAGCGGCCGCAGTGGTTTACCGACCTGGAGCGACTCTGCGTTATGACGGAGACCATGCAGATGACCGACCAGGCGAGCGGAAACAGTAGACGAGCCGAACCAAGACCTCAGACATCGGAAGGGGCCAGAGAGCCTACCTTCCCCCGACAGGCCCAGCCAGCTCGAAATCGTCAGCAAACAAATCCAAATACTGTGATTTGTTATAATTGTAACCGCCCGGGACACGTGGCGAGAAATTGTATGCGAAGGCGCGCGCGACCAGCACCACCTATGTCTAGACCAGCGCCAAAAAACTAAGTAGACAGGGGAAGATATTTCGGAGGATGTCTTCCCCCCACTTCAATTCTGTTCAACTTCCGTCGACCTCCAGGCAGCCGTTAAAAGCCCCATCTTCAAATATCAAGGTCCAGTCCGCTACCTCGCAACAACTTTCTGTATGCCCCTTTCTGTCGCTCGAGGTAAAGGGTGGTCAGCTCAGAGCCTTAGTTGACTCCGGTTCAGCCCGATCCATCATTTCATCTCGGGTACATGCGGACCTTGAACAAAAGGGTTTAGTTATAAGGTCAGAAAAGTCATCTGCTATATGCTGGACGGCATCCCGTGAAATCTTGCCTATCTCCCGGGTTACTTCCTTTAAGATCAAAATTGATGGGTTTTCTTGGGTGTGGTCTTTTCTGGTTTCTCCTGCTCTGGGAGTGGATTGCATCATTGGTGCCGATTTTATCGCAAAAAGTGGTCTCGTGCTGGACATCCAAGCGCACCAATGTTTTTTTAAATTTAATCGGGAGGTTTTAATTCCGTTCCTTGGGTACCAGGGCGCTAAGCCGGGTATCCAAGAAGTAGCTTGTCCCGATTCTGCACGAGACCATCTCACTCCATCCCAGCAGACGGCCTTAGATCATTTGTGTGAGGAATTTCCCGAGGTGTTAACTCCTACTTTGGGACTCACACACCTGCTGGAATATAAAATCAGTCTAACAGATACGAAAATAGTGAGGTCACACCCTTACAAGTTTGCCCCTCCTAAGATGACCATTCTGCGAGAGAAGGTTCAAGAATTATTGGACCAAGGGGTGATTGAACCTTCTCATTCCAGCTATGCCAGTCCAGCATTTTTAGTGCCAAAGCCTGGTGGCAAACAAAGAATGGTAATAGATTACAGGAAGTTGAACGCCAATATCGAGGTGGATTCTGTTACCCTCCCGGATTTACATTCGGCCTTTGATTGGTTCAGTGGGGCCAGATTTTATACCATTATTGATCTGAACGCGGCCTATCATCAGATACCTCTTGCCAAAGAAAGTAAACCATACACAGCTTTTTGTGTACCCTGGAATTTGTACCAGTACACAAGGGTTCCCATGGGTTTGGCTGTGGGGGCCCAGACACTTACTCGCCTTCTTGACACTGTCTTTCACGACGTCAAATTCCGTTTTGTCTATAACTACCTTGACGATCTGTTGGTGTATAGTGAGACTTTCGAGGATCATCTGCGGCATTTAAGAGAGGTGTTGGGTCGTTTAAGAGAGGCTGGCCTCACTGTCAATCCCGAAAAGGTTCGTTTCGCCCAAGAGAGTATTTCTTTCTTGGGCCATTTAATTTCATACAAGGGCGTGACGGTAGACCCAGAGAGGACACAAGGCATCCGTGACTTTCCTCCGCCAAGGGACGCAAAAGGCATAGCGAGATTCGTCGGTATGATAAATTTTTATCGGCGTTTCATACCGAATATCGCTGAAATTGCCGCTCCCTTGAATGAACTGAGGAAGAAGGGGGCAAAGTTTTCATGGGGGGAAAACCAACAGAAGGCTTTTGTTACCTTAAAGGAAGCCATCATTTCCCCACCGGTGTTGCGGATGCCCGACTTTTCAAAACCGTTCATTTTGCAGACGGACGCGAGTTCGGTTGCGCTCGGAGCGGTCCTTTCCCAGGTTATTGACGACGCTAGGCAGCCTGTGGCTTTTATCTCACGCACGTTGACCCAGCAAGAACGTAAATCATCCGTTTACGAGCTAGAGTGTTTAGCTGTTGTATACGCTCTAGATAAGTTCCGGCGTTTCCTGGAACATGCTGAGTTCCTGCTCGAGACCGATAATCAGGCTCTCTCATGGCTTCTAGCTCATCCCCGGCAACTGGGTAAAATTGGTAGATGGGTGGTGAAAATCTCATCATTTAAGTTCACCGTGCAACACATCAGGGGATCCCAGAATGTGGTTGCAGATGCCTTATCCCGTATGTTTTCCCAACCCAGTGATGCCCAAGCTGAGCAACCCTGTTCCGTTCTTCTCGATTTTCCTTTAGCCTTCACTGATGTGTTACCCCATCAGTTAAACGACGAAGTGCTGGGTCAAGTCATCCAAAATATTAAGCAGGGTAACGTACAGGCCCCTTATTTCTTGTCCAAGGGAGTCCTTTGCTGTCGAGAAAGAAAAGGACGAGCACCTAAAATCGTGCTGCCTAGCAAATTAGTGCCCATGGTCTTCAGTTACTACCATGATTCCCCAATCGGAGGCCACAAGGGAATTTCGAAGACCATTTCCAGTATTAGGAAACATTTTATCTGGAAGGGCATGGATAGAGACATCGCGACAAGAGTAAAAAACTGTCATCTGTGTGGCTTGAGCAAGCCTGCCCAGAACACCAAATTAGGGTTGTTATCGTCTGAGGTGGCGAGCAGACCAATGGAAAAGTTATTTATTGACTACGTGGGCCCGTTCCCCCGTAGCAAGTCAGGTAATGCTTACCTGCTTGTTTGTGTAGATGCCTTTTCAAAGTTTGCCTGGCTACTGCCCTTACGGCAGGCAACCGCTCGTTTGACCATCAACGCTTTACAGAATCACGTTTTTCAGCATTTCGGTCTTCCGACCATCATTGTCTCGGACAATGGCCCGCAATTTATTTCAAATGAATTTAGGCGTATGTGTTTCGCCAGTGGCATCAAACACGTAACCACTTCCCCTTATTATCCACAACCGTCCCATGCGGAGAGATTCAATCGGAATCTCCGGTCCGCCTTGATTGCTTATCACGCTGAGCAACAAACCACCTGGGATCAGAATCTGAAGTGGTTACAATTAGCCTTCAACACGGCCAGACACGACAGTCATCAGGCCGTGCCCTTTGAAATTTTGTTTGGATTCTCGCCCGCACTCCCGTTGACCAACCTATGGGATATCGAAGATCTTCTGCCGCGGGAGCCCAATAATAAAACTGCGGAAAGATGGAAAATGGCTCGGAAGAATTTGCTGCGAGCGCACGAGCGGGTCCGTCGGCGTTATAATCAGGGGCGTATTCCAAACCCCTTCCGGATTGGTGACTGGGTCTATTGCCAAAGCCACCCACTCAGCTCTGCCGCCGACAAACGTGCTGCGAAGCTATGCTACCGTTGGTCGGGGCCATACCGAATCATAGGATTTACGTCACCGGTGACGGCCCGGCTGGGCGTACCGGGAGACAAACAAAAGTTGTTGACAAGCCACATTTCCAAACTTAAACGTTGTCGGGGGCTATCCAAAACGTTCGAAGGGGGATAGTCCCCGTAAAGATAGGACCGAGGTCCTTGTTAAATGTGGAAGTCGTGTTCAGGCGAATGGGGCGAGCCTCAGGAGATCGGAAGATCTAGCTAGCTAGGAATCTTTCTTTTGTCTTTTCCTGTCTCTCTCTCTTGTGCTGTATGCGGACTCTGATCAGGTCAGCATTCAGCACCCGCACACTTACATAATACATATCTTCTTTCGTCTCTTTCATTTTCCTTTTTGATTTCTGTTCTCCTGAGAGCAAGCTCAGCTGAGCCAACCCAACCACGACGTCCACCGGTATCTTTTGGGGAGAGGTACACTGCAGGGTACCCTCCTGGCCTTTAACGTTGGGGCAACTATGTTGCCCTTTTGGGGTGAGGGTGTGCTGAGTCAAATGATTCAGCGCGAGTTTAGTAAATGTATTGGCTTTTTTTTGACGGTAAAGACAGTACGAAATTTAAAGTAATTAGGAGTGCTGCTCTCTACCCGCGGATAGGAGAGGCTACCGTTCTCGAGTTTTCACCGTTTGACCGGTGTTTCCATCTACCGAGTTTTTCCAGCAGCTCGGCTGAGTTTTTAAACAACAGTGCTGCAGCCTGGTGAGAATTTTCTCACAAACGGACAACGAACGAAAACTTTTGTTTTAGTTTGTCTCAAAATGGAAGCCTAACTCACGACATCGTGAAGATCTCTTCGGTGGAGGGTTTAGTGTAAATATCTAGCGTCGACTTCTTTTCAACATGAGATAAGTTCTTAATGACTGCGGTAAGTTTTGATTTCGTTATATTAATTATATACCAAATTGTTAAAGGAGAAAATGTTTTTTTTAGTAAGCTTGAGTAAGTCCCCACTTGTTGAATCATGCATGGTGAAAGACGTAATTGTTCGTAAAGTTTTTATAAACCAATAAAACTTGAGTATTGAAGTGTCAGAATCTCGGCTTTAATACCTAAAGTACAATAACCACAATATATTTAATTTTACACTTTCATTAACACCGATGTAACGAGATTCGGTTGAGCACTTAACCTGTTACACAATCTGTCGTCATTAAGTGGTATAAAGTTTTGCTACAATGACAGTAAAACTTTATACATACATAATTGGGAACTTACTCAGGCACGTTTTAAACGTAAATCATGTCACATTCAAAGTAGTAGTATTCTCAAATTCTATGGAGTAAAAAACTATGTGTTTTAAATAAATTCTTCGCCACGTGGTAACCCCAATTTCACTCAAAGTAATAAGTTCATAAGATGTCACAGAGCTAAGATAAATTATTATATTGCAAAAGCAACTCACATTCAGTGAGGTTCAAGTTATAAAGCGTTATAAAGAATCATTGTTAGAGAACTTTTTAAGTAAGGCATGTTGGCCAAAATAATGTTACCAAGTTTTATTATGTACAACATAACTAGGTGTTGTTTTTATTTATGTATTTTGGAGGGTGTCCAAACAGTGGGGGCATTTGTGTGTGGTCTCTCACTAAAAATGTAATGTGTGACAATAGGGTTCACTGAACAGAGACAAATCCTACTGCCAATGAACGAAATGCCATCTTAAAGCTCCACACTCGACACCGAAGAGACCAGGCCGCAACAACATGCCAATCATGAGATCGCCACGCTATAAATAAGATCATCCTTCTGGGCACGCAAAGCAGGTGAAAAATATCCATTTTATATTCACACGTAGAATCAACATGGTACCAGTATACCTTCATTTGGATCCCCAATTGATGGGACAGTTTAGTGTGAACACTAAGTATTAATTGTAAATTTCAATACATGTATAGTTAATTGTCAGTTCAGAGACTGACATGTGTACCACACAGCATCCAACTTAGATTTCCACTCATTTCTTTATAGCACTTTTGCTACAGATTTAAAGTCAGTTTTGTTATTATTATTTTCTCAAGTTTAATTTACTCTGCATTAAAAACATATTTTCTCTTATTTTTAAAATCAGGTTAGGCCATTTGTATAAAAAGATTACTGGGGAGGTAGGTGTTATTTTAAATTAGTTTCAACCAAGCTGTGCCTGTCGAAACACTTTTCAACTTGTTTGTCGAAACAAGGTTGTTGAAACAAGTTTGTTGAGACTGGTTATAAATTGAAGAAACATGTCCGTCTCTGACACACACACACAAATGTATTTTTTTTATACAAGGTGCTAATATGGTGCAATTTTTTTTTACATTAACTGGCCCTATTTTAGTCTATATAAATTCTTTATATTAATCATGGTAACTGGGGGGGCGTTAATTATTTTAAATAATTTTATTTCTCACCTTAATTAAGTATTTCAGCACTGAGCCACTTAGGCACTTGGTTTTAAATTTTACTGTCCTGGGGACATTTGTATGCAATACTTTATGATACACATGACGTGCAATTAACCCACACCATGCGGGTACATTCATAGAAATAAATCTTTAATCCTAATTGGGATTCCTATAATACAGAAGTTTAGAATTTATATACACCAGAAGGCTAATATAAAAAAAAAAGGGCGTGGCAAGAGACCTTTATGTATTTGTATACTATTGTATATGTAATTTGTCTTGTGGAACGTGTTATGTCTGTATATTTCTGTGTACATTTTGGGGGATATATATATATATATAAATATTATGCATTGCTGTACTTTTGGTGGGATATAGGGATTTTATTATTAGAATGTATATACACCAGTAGACGAGTATTCTATCTCAATAATCGTGGCTGATCATTTCTTTAAATTAATTATTTTATTTAACAAGTATAGTAAGTGTCACCTTTAAAGTTCATTTAAATTGGATGAATAATTATTTTAATTATTAATAGTAACTGTGAATGAAATTATTTACCTTCATCAATTTATATACTGCATTTTAAAAGAAACATAAAATATAAATTTTATATTTTAAGAAATAGTTTAATGGGAGTTTCATTTTGAGGTTAATGTTTATTTTACATTTTCAATTCATTGATGGTGACATAGCAATTATTTTCTTGGATTCAGTTTATATTATTCAGGTGGCCTTGTTGAGAGGGTATACTTTTTTTTTTAGTTAACCATTTTAAAAGGGGAATTCTAAATCACTGTTGTTTTTTGTTATTAATATTATGAGATAGAATAATAAAACCATTGTTAATTATTTAATTCTTGAGTTTTTATTGCAAGTCCCGTCTTACTGGATCCAGCGCAATTTTTAGCTTCTCTAGGCCTTAGCCTAGTTTTAATTAACTTGTAACCCCTCTTTACAAAAAGAAATATTCTTTTTGTTTTAACTACTCAAAATGAAGTAGGGGTTTCAAGATGCAGTAAAATTAAAGGCAGCAGAGGTCATGAAAGGGCTGTCAGAAGATGACCTGAAACACTGCTTTGAACAGTGGAAAATTCGTATGAAACGGTGTAGGGATCAGAAAGGGAAGTACATTGAAGGTGATAAAATCAAAATTGTAAAAGATGATAAATAAAAAGTTTTAAAACACCAATCCGGTTTTTTTCTAGCCACACCTCATATACATATAGTTGGCAAGTTGTATACTGTTTGTAATGCATGGTTGTCTTCATAGGAAAGCTTATCAGCGGGATCAAAGAAAGTGGCGCTCAAACAGATGCCATCGTTGCTGGAAATATTAGCATACTCATATTTTCCCACCAGTTTCTTGGTTGGGCCTCAGTTCCCGATGAAGCGGTATCAAGAGTTTGTTGATGGAAAATTTAGGTCACCCGTAAGTGTTTATTTGATGTTTCTAAAATGTTCTATTCCATATTTTTTTTCCGGCTGTTGCCCTATTTCAAGTATTCTCTGAAACTCGCAGTGGGTTCTAATAGTCTCATGACAATCTTAATAATCTATTTTAGATTATATATATAGAAGTCTATTTTATGGCATTTATTTCAGAATGATTGTTGTACTGCATATCATTTCAAAAGTACTGCAACATTTTTGTTTCAGCAAGTTCATTGTTATGTAATAGAACTGATAAAGAAAATGAAGGAACGGTTAATACAAAATATCAGTTAAAATGAAATAGTAGTAAGATCCTAATCCCTGCTTATATTTTACAATTATAATTTGTATGCTCAATGTAGACGCTTTATTTAAAAAATATTGTTTTCAGGAAAATTTCATAACTTATATTTTGTACTGGCACGTAAACAATTATAAAGTACGTAAATCCATGTATGCATGCTCACAATAATATATTGAAAGTACAATATACTGCTGTGTGTGTGTGTGTGTGTGTGTGTGCAGCTCATGTTCCGATTCTTAATAAAACCAGAATAATCTAAAGGTTAAATAAAACGTTTTTACAAAGACAGTTTCCTCTTGCAAATGATACTGCATCCTTACTATTAGAAATAATGTAGAAGCCATGCTCCATGTCTTCAAGCAGTAATAAACAATTCACAGGCCAAAAAGATGGAGAATTAAGTTAAACAAACTTGTTTTACTATCAGAATTTCAGAAACAAACCAGCTGTGCATACTGTTGAAAACATAAAAATAATGCAAGATATCAAGGCATGATACTAAATACAAAAGTATAATGGGAAAAACATGTTAAGAAGAAGAGAATTTGGCATAAAATAAAATAAATGTACTTGCTTTTGGGAAGAAATTCTAAATATGACTCACAAAAAAAGTTTTAGCATGTGTACATTATAATAAAAGTTTAGCAAATGTACTAAATTTTTGTATTAAGCCAAGACATTTTTAAAACCAATTAGTGCATCTTTTTCATCTACATTTGATATAGGTGAATAAACTATTGCAGAAGTTATCGATTTCTAAATTGAAACATCAAACCTCATAATCTCAAACCAAGCATAAGTACAACAGGGAGCATTTAGAATAGTAACTTCTTTCATTTTGTGTGTGTGTGTGTGTCACAGTGGTTTTGGTTATGTTACAGCTTACACTAGCACTGTCTGTAAAATGTGATTATCCATACTAGAGTATTGCAGTTGTGTACAAGACTTTTAAATTAAATGTGTTTTGGATATAGCCTTTAACAAGACACGCCATATACTCATAAACAACATGTAATAATGTTAAGTGTTGTTGACCGAATGCTTTTTAAATTTACCATTTGTTTTCTTTTCCTGGGTGATCGTATAATATGATATCTTATAATTTTCATCTTACGACTGTTTCTTTTTTATGCCAATATATACATAATTTTAGATTGTGTTTAGTTATAGCAGTAAACTTCATGTACAAGACTGTTGTCTGTTTTAGGGACGAAATGACCAGCCGCCAGATTGCCTGACGCCAGCGTTGTACAGATTTCTAACTGGGGTGTTTTATTTAACTGTATTCCAAGGTGCCAGTATGTATTATAGTGACAACTATTTGATCGGTGAAGATTTTGAGGTAGAGTTAAATTTATTTCGTTTTATTTGTGTGTTTTATTTAACAGTGTAAATGAAAATTGTGGTGATAAAATCTTGAATTTTCTGTCTGGTTCATTATAACATCATCATCATCCAACTGTACTACAAGCTATCAATTAGTTGTGGCCTCCTGAAGAAGCCACAGTATTTAAGTATGTATTAAATATAATATGTTAACATATTAATATTTGATATATAATACAGTATATTAAATTAATTTTTTGCACTTTATGCAACTTATAAATTATGTAATATAAACATTTTATTTAAATGTGGTTTACACTGTGATGTAGTTGCGGACATCAGTCCTGCAGTTCCACCGAGTTTCTGTATGCTACTGTGTACATAAATACATGTTTGGAACTTTTGCTAGACATTAAACAGCTATAGCCACTAGATTGCATTGGCATTTGCTTTCGTAATGACAGCTGATGAAAACAGCACGTATCGTATGTAAATTTCCAACGTGCTTAAATCCATGTTTTAAATTATTTCATTTAAAATTTATAAAACTGATTATAGTAGAAACATCACATAACAATATGGTTAATGTGTTTACAACAAGTAATAATAACATTGTTAGTTTTTAGTAACTACACGTGTCTTTGCCAATTTGATATTTTTCCCAAAACATAGATTTTTTTGAAAAGTAATTACAGGTAACATACACATATAAATCACATACAGCATTTTAAACAGGGCATTTAGATGTTTATAACAATATAGGCAACGCGTATTTCTACTGTATGGTTTAGAAGCCACAGCATTTTAAATGAATGCAAAAAAGGCCTTTGAATTTTAATGTCCCAGTGTCAAAGTGTTAAAAAAAAGCACCTTGATGTTAAAATGTAGCAAGTCATAATCTTATCAATAGGACAAACAGGTGAAATATATAATTCAAAGGATTTATAGAAAGTTAAATACATAACTCTCATATAAACAAAACAAACTTCTTCTGTTTCACTGCTCAAACAATTTATATGACATGAGAAAACACTCATCAGAATTGTTTCAAAGGTTTGATTATTATCGGATACATTTGTGGTCTGAAGTATTTGATATTACAGTGTGTTTATCTTTTTGTAATACTAAGTTTATATTGTTTGTTTTTTATATATAGAATTCATCTCTGCTGCATCGTTGGTTTCACTTGTCAATTTGGGGACATGTGGTTCTATACAAATACATATCATGTTGGCTGCTTTGTGAAAGTGTATGTATTACCACAGGTGAGTTTTGGTTACATTTGTTTGTTTATTAGGCAAGTTGATAATGTTTATGGAGTAGCATTGTAGTGAGTTTTCAGCAACTTAAATTATATTTACAAATGTGGTAGAAAAGAAGTAGAAGAAATGGGAAATGGGGATTCAAAAAATTCTCATAAAATTAAAATATTTCAAATTATGTTTTTTTTTTATATGTATTTCTGTTTTGAAGACAGTGAATTTGGTAAGTTCGTTGGCTTTCTAACAACTTAAGGATGAGGCCTATGTGTTCTAAACAATTGAAAACTCTCTATTATAACTGTAATTGAAAAATATGTTTGGTAATTAGTGAGCCAGGACAAATTACTTTGTTGTTGAGAAACCTTTTACATGAAAGGGTACTAATGGTACCACAGTATCATAAAAGCATGTTTCTGATACAATATCAAACATTTATGTCGAAAGGCATGTTTATTTATGGGAAACAAAATTGTGAGGCATAAGAAGTATGATTAATAAAAAAGTGAGTTGGGACATGATAATGGCATTCATTTAAAAAAGTGGCAATCAGTCTGCTAAAGTGTACACTAAGTGTGTTTAGTTTTGCTTAGTTTAAGTAATGGATTATATAAGAGGTATAATTGAACTTGGTTGTCTATTAGCTAAGGATTAAATCTGATGATAAGGTTTATATAGTGGAAAGATATATAACCTTTGTTGATAAGTTGGCGAATATTTCAACAAGTTCAGAAGAATATTCCAAGAGTATGAATTAAATAAGTTGATATTTCGAAGAAATTTGATACATATTCATGCAGTTTTAATGAAGGAAACTAACTGAACCATAATAAAGGTGACACAGAATAAAGAAATGAGAGGAAATTGAGGACATTGTACTGAAACTACTGAACTAATCGTATGTGGCGAACATTAAATTAATAATGACAGCACAGTGATTTGTCATTGCATTGAAGTGTGCAAATTTACTGTTGATGGACAGAATAACAAACACAACTTTGGAATTTAGCCAGGTACAAGTGTTGTAAGTTAATGAAGTCCAGCGAATAATAGCTGTCACATAAATAATTAATTCTTAATAAATATTTTTTACTGTGTAAGTAATAAATATTTAATGCATGTCACAAACAAAAAATTAATACATTGTAATTTCATCATGTCCTTGTGTATATATTGTTACCCATATTGAACATGGTGTTTGTTAAACATGTTTAAAAAAAACAACAAACCAGATGGCAACACATATCATAAGTTTATAGGTTTAATATGATTCAACATGTGATTTTGATTTTAATTGACACAAAAACACAACTAACCTGATGTTGCTGGATATTTGCATGTGGATTAAGAATTTATTGTAATAATTAGTTTATTTAAACTAAATTATAATATTCATCTAATTTAATGATATTTTGATACTGGAGAATTATACTTGATACCTCAATTGAGTATTTGAATTGGCATCAGAAACTTAAGGAGGCTACAGAAATAAAGTCACTGACATTTTCTTACTTGGTTAATAAAACGTCATGGAATTAAATAAAAAAGTAATGGGTAAACCTAGGAATTTATTTGTGTGTGTGTGTTTATAAAGGAGTAAACACAGTTTTATGTGGTGTATGCAAGCCTTTTTAAAATATCTGAGATACAAGTGTGAATCTTTTCAAACCTAAATTAATCTTGGATTTCGTTGTCCATGACGTGTCCGTTACTTAACTAAATATCACTATAATATTGACGACTCGGAACACTATAGCCTCCTTTGACATTAAAAACCTGTACACAAACATCCCCATCTCTGAAACAATCACCATCCTACAAAACAAACTCAAACAGAACAACACACCAGACGAACTTATCAATGAAATAACAGAAACTCTGAACATTATCACAAAACAAAACTACTTTACTTATAACAATAAATACTACACACAGAACGAAGGCCTACCCATGGGCTCACCCATATCCAGCATTCTAGCAGAAGTCTTCCTCCAACACTTAGAAAAAACAAAAATACTCACAAACAATGACAGACACTCACATAAAATACTATATTGGCACAGATACGTTGATGACATTCTAATATATACAGGGGAAACAAAAGACAATGTGAACAGTTAATAACGCACATAAACAAAATACATAAAAACATAACCTTCACTGCCGAATACGAACACAACAATACCATAAACTTCTTAGACCTCTCCATCACAAAACTAGAACACAGGCACAAATTCAGTATATACAGAAAACCAACTACAACTGACACACTAATACACAACACCTCCAATCACCCGATACAACACAAACTAGCTGCTTTTAGAACCATGATACATAGACTTAACAACATCCCCTTAGATGAAATAGACTACAAAGACGAACTAAACACGATAAAATATCTAGCAGAATCTAACGGTTATGACAGAACAATAGTCAGTAAACTCCTACACAAAACACAAAACAAACAACAGACAAAGACAGAAAACAACAAATTCATAACACTAACATACATCAACAAACAAACAGAAAAAATCGCCCACAAATTCAAAAAAGCAGGATACAGAATCGCTTTTAAAACTACTAACAAAACAGAACACACACTATCAAAACGCATGCCCAAAGCACAAAACAAATTCGATCTACCCGGTGTATGTAAGCTAAATTGTTCAAATTGCAATAAATTCTACATAGGCCAGACAGGACGTAGCTTTAAACAGAGATACATTGAACACACAAAAGCACTCCACACCACTACAGAATCTACCTTCGCACACCACCTCATTGAAGCAAACCACACATATAAAAACATCGACAATAACATGAACATACTACACGTACACACAAAAGGCCGAAAACTAGACACTCTAGAACAATTAGAAATATACAAACACACAAAAACAAATAAAAACGACATCCTAAACGAACAGACACAATTCAAATCGCACGCATTATTCGAACACATCTCACCACACACACACAGCTTCCATCTTTCGAAAAACTATCTCGTCACCCACAACAAGACGAACAGCGCTACTAACGACAGCCTCTGATGAAGCCTTCTATAGGTGAAAGCCGGTTTAGGCTGTAAGGTAAAACTTTACGTTTTTACTTATAAAAAACTTAGTGTTCCGAGTCGTCAGTATTATAGTGATATTTAGCTAAATTAATCATTTAATGTCTACTTACATACTTCTTAATTCTTGAGTTAGTGATTCAGCATCAGACGATGCCAACAGCCCAATGTCCGGAGAATGCTGGAGCTTCTGAACCCTTTAATGTCTAAATTTCAGTGTTATGTAGCTCCAGTGAGATCATCATATAAAATATTGATCTGGAGCTTGCAGCTTGTAGCTTTCAAGGAGCAGACATTTTCATTTTGAAAAGTTTGAACAGAAAATGAAAAGAGATATGAATGAGCGAAGTAGAAGGAGCATATACTGCTCCTTCTTAAAAGGAGGAGAGAAGTGGATGATGAGAAATAATTATGATAATCAAAGGAGAAAATATACTGTAATCAAAGGAGAATATATGGTAGAATTTTTAGGAATTGAGTGGTTGGGCATTTAAGGAGAATGATGAGTACAGACAACCAGAGAAAGTCTTTGTCAGAGATTAATGAGATAGATGGGAAACTGTTAAGGAAGTGCAGGCAGATTAACAGTAGGCAGGCTGAAAGAAAGAGGAAATGAAGACTAATTGGGGAGGAATTGAAGGTTCAGATAGGACTATAGTACTGTGCAAGATTTTTAAAGGGAAATGTTTCACCAAAAAGGTTATCTATGATAAAAAGGTATGACAATGCTATGTAAATACTCTGTCTTTTTGTTACTAATAGATGATTGTAGTTTCCATAAATATGTGCCTCTAATTCTCCTGGTCCATTGATTCCCCACCATTATCATTTATTGAAACCTGTATTTAGTCCTCGTCCTTGTTATCATTTCATGTAATCTTTAGTGGGGGCCATGCAGTGTTTATTTTTGTTGTCTTTGTCACCATATCTTGTTGGTCTGCTTACCATCAAATTAGATGTTAAAAGGAAAGGGAGTGCTAATAAGATCCAAGATCTGCATTAGTGTTTATAACAGGTTAATCAGTTTAATTATCTTGGACGGGATATAACGTATAGATTTCATTGCATATTTCTTATGGTGGACATAACGTAGAGATTTCATACATAAAGCACCAGCATTTCTTAAAAAGTTCAGTGCAATAACAAGAACTTGGAAAACACACTGTAGACACGAAATGCAACTCAGATTGTACAAGGCACTGATATCCTGATCCTAATAATATTTGATCTGAGTAAATAAGGAAAAAAGTTTCAACTCCACTGTTTTATCCATGTCGTTCACATGGTGAAGTACCATTTTTAACAACATTTCACAAAATTACAGTAAATTAATCTTTTAACAAAATGTTACTTACATTAAATACATTTTAAAATTTCTTCCATGGAGATTTTACAGATAATCACATGTTTAAATTTTAACAAGTTAATCTTAAACATACTCTTTCACAGTGGCGTATCTAGAATTTGGTCATGGGAGGGGTCCAATCGAGTCTGCATCATACAAAAAAAAACACAAGTTAAGACTAATTTCTATGTTTAAAGTGGCAGCAAAACGTGATAACAGTCTGAAATCAATTCCATTAAAGTAAATGGTAATAACACAATAAAAATACGCGTTACTGAAACACTGTTGAGAAGATACTGATTGAATTGATTTTCCTATATTTCAAACGAATACGCATATGCTGTTTAATAAACCTGTTTGTGTATTTACAAATGTTAATAGCTGAAAAGTGCACCTCAAAAAATAAATATCGGTATGGAGAACCATACATGACTTCCATGTTCTAAGATTTATATTTAAAATCATTTTTGAAATGAAATATTACTATAGAAACTACTTCTTTGTACGTACTGCTTCAGCCTTAACCACAGTACTGTGGTCACTAACGTATACCACCTCACGTTATCGCACTCGATTTTCACTGATGATGGAAGTCGATGGCATTGCCGATGAAACGTTTCGCATAACGTTACAATTCGGGAACCTGGTTAATTGGCTCAGGTCAATTAAACAGGCTGCCATAATCTTTACAAAATCAAAAATACCTAATAAGTACACAAAGGTTAAATAGGCTCCCGTGAATTGAGGAGTATTGACAAGGGATTTGGTAGATATATTCACTCACCTTTTTGATAACCATAACATCTCTTTATTATATTTTCTTGAATAATACTTTAAATATGATTGTTATTTTGTTTGATTACGTTAAACAAATAAATTACTCAAAAGTTGTGCATCAAATGCTCTTACGTCTTTTAACATGTTACTCTAGTGATCAAAATAAAATTATATGTTTATTAACTACATCAAATACCTCGGATCCGGGTTTTAACTTAAGAATGCTCTACAATAAGTCAACATTTGCAAACTATTTGAATACTAGTTTGCTCAAATTTCGAATTACCTTTTACCTTTAACTATTATCAGATTACTATTTCATTATTGTAATTACAGACACTACTATGTTAACATTTACATTATTAGAATCAGTCTTTGCACAAAATATACTGCTTTTGTTGCCAATGTTAAAAATATAATGGTTTGGTTTCACTTTGATACAATGTGATCAGCGGCGGGTTCTCTTGTTGTTACTCTACAGTTGCGTTTCCTAGACGTTCTACGATGTCGTTCGGGTGTCTCCATTTATTTTGTAGATTCTTAGTTGCGAACATGACGAAAGGATGCTGTTACCTGAAGCTCGTGAATTTGTCGTTGTTACTTCACTCCTGATGTACGGTGTTCACTCTTTTACACTTTACATTTTACTTTTAACTGCACTAATGTTACTCTATAATGTTTGGATAGAACGTACCTTACAACTTAAACATTTCGTTTCCTTTTTTAAAAAGATGTGTCGGCTAAGTTAGTTACTTTTAGTTATTTCACTACAGTTCAACTACATAACTCGTTTTACTTTCACCACATTTCAATTACTTGTGGAGTCTGTCACCATGAAATATTACGTTCAGTTACATCGCCATTAATTTTTTATATTTACACTTTATTTTACGACACATGGTAAAGCTGTTACCTTGTCGCTGATTCTCGCTCGACTGGGGTTGGTTTTGCGGCGGTTAGTAGGGAGAGGGATTTGTTCGCGCGGAGAGAGAAAAATAGTTCGTACTTTATTATTATTATTATCATACTAATTAACTACTATTAATAATACTATATTTTCTTTATTGAGTTAGGTATTTCTATTATTATTATTATTACGTCTTTTTATTTAATTATCATAATTATTAATTTTCGCTTCAATACAGAGTAATTTTCATGTCCGTACTAGATTTTTACAAGTTGATACAGGCATATAAGTACACAGGGAAGGGTTAAATATTAAGGGGTGTTATCGCAATTTTATTATAGAATTCTTTTAGGTTTTAAAACTATTTATTTTGGGTATTATGGCGGGGTTACATTATCATTTACTTTAGGGGTTTACGTTCTGTTTTAATGTGAGATTTTAAATTATTTTAAATTTCTTTTATTTCATTTTTTCCTCTTTTAAAATCGTCACATACTCCTCCTCTTAAGCCTCAGACTCCGGTTTATTTGTTTAGGAATGTATCGGGGGTATGTTTGTTGATTTCTGTGTTAAAATTTAATTTAGTACACGATTTGTTTTCTCTATATCTCTTTAAATAATTTTATTCATTTAAATGTTCTCCTCCGTGAAATTCCCTTTATCTCACTTCTTACCATGCTAATTTATATTTTAATTGTTAATACTAATTTCCCTAATTATCCGTAACTCACAATATCGTGGCCCGACTGATTACATTTTGCATACTCTAACTCTAGTAGTTAGTTTTCTGCACTTTCTTTAACTCTTGTAAAGAACTTTCTTTAACCCTTGTAAAGAATTTTCAGTGCGGCGCCGTTGTGACTATGTTACGTTACCTATATATAATTCTTAATTCTACTACAGAAATCTAAAGCCAATCCCATACTTGACCTTAGATTCATTCTTATCCTAATTTCTTATTCTACTGAGAGAATCGGAATTTCACGAAGATAATAATTTTTGTTTTCAAATGATCAGCTGTAATACATAAACAAAAGGGGGCAAACACTTTACTTTCAATGTGGGTCAAACTAGTTTTCTTCAAACAATGGCATTGTTTACGCGTCCGAAGGGGGAAGTTAGTCAACTCGAGGGTGTATATATCTCTATGGTTCCATTTAACAATAGCTGGTGGACAGCTTATTAACTTGCACAGGCTTGCTTCAAAAAAGGGGTGGAGTGAGCGATGCGTACGCGATGTTACGGCCCGTTACTAAGCTGAGTTTTGTTACACTTTTATAATTATAATTATACTAACATGTTATAATAATTTACGATCTTATTAAACCTTTTATTTTAAATTACTTATTATTTATTTTATTTCAAACACTTATATTTGGACACAAAATTCCATACTGAAATTTCTCTCTCTCAGATTATTTCTATTCATCAATTGATTATCTTACACTTATGTCACATCTTTAATTCGTTTTCTCAATGTTTAACATAGTTAACGTTAATTCATTTAAACACATACACATATATATCTTATTTCATATTAAGCTTCCATATGCAATCTTATCTCAATTAATCAACATAACTTATCTCACAACAAATAAATTCTCAATATGGACATATATAATTAATCAAAACAAAACGATAATACCATTGTATCGTAGAGAGAAATTTCATATGAAGAGTACATTATGTTTACATTCACACAACAGATCAGCTGGTTGGGGGAGGTCTATTGTGTGCGTTACGGTGGCTCACCGCCCACCTAGGCAAGGCTTTACAACAAAGAAGGGTGATTTCTGACAATTTGGAACACGTTTCACTTCCTGCACAGGATTGTCTGTTTAGTCAACCAGGGAATGTCATTCAAACAACGTACTTTTATACGAGGGGAGAGGGTACTTTTCTCGAGCTGTTTCGTGTCAAGAAACAAACATGAACTAGCCTGTAACTACCGTCAGGTTGAAAATTGAATATTTTTACAAGCGGGGACTTGCTTATTATGTCGATTTCCTAACACTACTATTATTACTTTATTAATAAAACTCTATTTATTTATTCACAAATCCAGAGTGAGTAAATTTACGCATTTTAGCAAGTTATTGTTAATTAGCCCAGGGTACACAATTATTATTTACCAACACAAGTCATAAAAGTGCGCATCTTATTTATAAAATTATTTACTTGTTTTTTTTTTGCTTTAAACGATGTCTGAAATCTTTTGTTACTGGGCAAGGGGTCACACATTTTGTAATACAATAGAGTGAGGTGATGTATGGTCTAACTCGTGGTGACAGAGCGTAACAAAGGGATATTTTGGTACAAGCGGGAACAGGTCATTTTCTTGTCTGAGATTGTCGTTAAACTGACAAGTTGGGGAATGCATTTTTAAACAGGTTTTACCCTGGGGTTACAATGTTTAAATAATTATTATATTATATCTAAATATTCTTACCTTATATATCATGGTTATTATATTATATTATATTATTACACCACATAATGATTATAAAAACACATTATCCTAATTCTGAATTTACTTAGTTTAATTCTTCCTTTTGCGTATTTTAAATTAACATTCATAGAGTGAACAATTCTACCACATATTAAATGACAAACACAGGGCATTTTATCTTGCTAATTATCATTTATTCATTAATTAAGCAGAGTGGCGCATTTGAAACGTTTCGCATAACGTTACAATTCGGGAACCTGGTTAATTGGCTCAGGTCAATTAAACAGGCTGCCATAATCTTTACAAAATCAAAAATACCTAATAAGTACACAAAGGTTAAATAGGCTCCCGTGAATTGAGGAGTATTGACAAGGGATTTGGTAGATATATTCACTCACCTTTTTGATAACCATAACATCTCTTTATTATATTTTCTTGAATAATACTTTAAATATGATTGTTATTTTGTTTGATTACATTAAACAAATAAATTACTCAAAAGTTGTGCATCAAATGCTCTTACGTCTTTTAACATGTTACTCTAGTGATCAAAATAAAATTATATGTTTATTAACTACATCAAATACCTCGGATCCGGGTTTTAACTTAAGAATGCTCTACAATAAGTCAACATTATGCAAACTATTTGAATACTAGTTTGCTCAAATTTCGAATTACCTTTTACCTTTAACTATTATTAGATTACTATTTCATTATTGTAATTACAGACACTACTATGTTAACATTTACATTATTAGAATCAGTCTTTGCACAAAATATACTGCTTTTGTTGCCAATGTTAAAAATATAATGGTTTGGTTTCACCTTGATACAATGTGATCAGCGGCGGGTTCTCTTGTTGTTACTCTACAGTTGCGTTTCCTAGACGTTCTACGATGTCGTTCGGGTGTCTCCATTTATTTTGTAGATTCTTAGTTGCGAACATGACGAAAGGATGCTGTTACCTGAAGCTCGTGAATTTGTCGTTGTTACTTCACTCCTGATGTACGGTGTTCACTCTTTTACACTTTACATTTTACTTTTAACTGCACTAATGTTACTCTATAATGTTTGGATAGAACGTACCTTACAACTTAAACATTTCGTTTCCTTTTTTAAAAAGATGTGTCGGCTAAGTTAGTTACTTTTAGTTATTTCACTACAGTTCAACTACATAACTCGTTTTACTTTCACCACATTTCAATTACTTGTGGAGTCTGTCACCATGAAATATTACGTTCAGTTACATCGTCAATAATTTTTTATATTTACACTTTATTTTACGACACATGGTAAAGCTGTTACCTTGTCGCTGATTCTCGCTCGACTGGGGTTGGTTTTGTGGCGGTTAGTAGGGAGAGGGATTTATTTGCGCGGAGAGAGAAAAATAGTTCGTACTTTATTATTATTATTATCATACTAATTAACTACTATTAATAATACTATATTTTCTTTATTGAGTTAGGTATTTCTATTATTATTATTATTATTACGTCTTTTTATTTAATTATCATAATTATTAATTTTCGCTTCAATACAGAGTAATTTTCATGTCCGTACTAGATTTTTACAAGTTGATACAGGCATATAAGTACACAGGGAAGGGTTAAATATTAAGGGGTGTTATCGCAATTTTATTATAGAATTCTTTTAGGTTTTAAAACTATTTATTTTGGGTATTATGGCGGGGTTACATTATCATTTACTTTAGGGGTTTACGTTCTGTTTTAATGTGAGATTTTAAATTATTTTAAATTTCTTTTATTTCATTTTTTCCTCTTTTAAAATCGTCACACCGAAACGTCTGGTTTTGTAGAAAACATTGGACTACGGCCAAACATCCCGGGAAGGAATTTTAACAAAAACTACTTCTTTGTTGCCGATAACGTTGCACAATATATATATAAAAAATTGCATAAAATTAATGGCTTGTATAAGTTAATGTTTGATCTCTATTAAGTAGTGCTCAAGTTTCCAAAGTTTTAATATTATGATGTCCGTAATTAAAACATCAGAGCAGATTTAGTGTGTATGAGGGTACACCGTGGACAAAAATTTTCAACATTTCCTATTGAGCGTTGCTACAGTGTTCCTAGTTGCAGCGTTCCTATCAAGCTGCGAATCTACAGTGTATGTTTCACAGAACAGACACGCGAAAAAGAAGGAGCGCTCCAAAGTCACTAATGGACCCTCAGCATCTTGCAGAGAGTTCATTCCCTAAAGACGAAAAGTCTGTCTATGAAATCGTTCCTCTGTAAACATGTGCAGTTACACTGCCCAGCGATCCACAGGAAGCAAATCGCTATCCACGCTGGACACTTTTTCGGCTTGCACGCGTTATATTGGTATGGGTTTCGGCACTTACCATTTAAAAAGCATGCAAATGTAAGAAAATAAACATGAGTGAGGCCAGAAATAACGCGAATTGTGTGCGTCTTCCCTGCCTTTTTATTGTGGTAGACATAATAATAAAATGGAAACGTAAACATTACATAACTGAGATATGCTTGCCCAACGATATATTATTTTATACATGTATATTATCTCATACATAATTTACATTAAAATGAAAAAATTATAATTTTATTGCCTGGCAACAAAATTATTTTATTTTTAACAATTACCATTGTTTCAAAAAGTGTAAATGAATTTTCAAGTACTTTACTGTTGTTAAAACGTAAAAGGTTGCAGGTAAACTACCCCTTCCCCTTAACCGATCTTCACCAAAATCGAAAGTCCTTGAGATCTCTACAATTCAGGGATGTATGCAAAAAATTATTTGATTCTGTTTGAATTTGCGGCTGTTGTCGTTTGCCATAGAAAATTACCCTTGATAAAAAAATGTTGCAGGTAAACTACCCCTTCTCCTTAACCGATCTTCACCAAAAACAATAAGTCTTGAGCACTCAACAAATCAGGACTGTATGCAAAAAAGTATTTGATTCTGTTTGAATTTGCGGCTGTTATCGTTTGCCATAGAAAATACCCTTGTTAAAAAAACGTTGCTGGTAAACTACCCCTTTCCCTTAACCGATCTTCACCAAAAACAATAGGTCTTGAGAACTCTACAATTCAGGGCTGTATGCAAATAATCTTTTGATTCTGTTTGAATTTGCGGCTGTTATAGTTTGCCATAGAAAGTACCCTTGTTAAAACATAAAACGTTGCAGGTAAACTACCCCTTTCCCTTAACCGATCTTCACCAAAATCAATAGGTCTTGAGAACTCTACAATTAAGGGCTGTATGCTTAACATTATTTAATTCTGTTTGAATTTGCGGCTGTTATCGTTTGCCAAAATAAAAAATTACCCTTGATAAAAAAATGTTGCAGGTAAACTACCCCTTCTCCTTAACCGATCTTCACCAAAAACAATAAGTCTTGAGCACTCAACAAATCAGGACTGTATGCAAAAAAGTATTTGATTCTGCTTGAATTTGCGGCTGTTATCGTTTGCCATAGAAAATACCCTTGTTAAAAAAACGTTGCTGGTAAACTACCCCTTTCCCTTAACCGATCTTCACCAAAAACAATAGGTCTTGAGAACTCTACAATTTAGGGCTGTATGCAAATAATCTTTTGATTCTGTTTGAATTTGCGGCTGTTATAGTTTGCCATAGAAAATACCCTTGTTAAAACATAAAACGTTGCAGGTAAACTACCCCTTTCCCTTAACCGATCTTCACCAAAATCAATAGGTCTTGAGAACTCTACAATTAAGGGCTGTATGCTTAACATTATTTAATTCTGTTTGAATTTGCGGCTGTTATCGTTTGCCAAAATAAAAAATTACCCTTGATAAAAAAAACCGTTGCCGGTAAACTACCCCTTTCCCTCAACCGATCTTCACCAAAAACAATAGGTCGTGAGTACTCTACAAATCAGGGCTGTATGCAAAAAATTATTTGATTCTGTTTGAATTTGCGGCTGTTATCGTTTGCTATAGAAAAAAAATCTATAGACAGACAGACAGACACACACACAGACACTTTTCGAAAAACGACTTTTTTTCATGTTTTGAGTGTAGTACAATCAGAATCTGAAATTGTCTCGAACACGATTTTTTTTTTACCATCACCATACTTCCATTTCCTTAAGGAACATGGAAGTAAAAAAAGTCGAAAAATTAAGAGACTAATAAAATTCATCAACCCTCTTTTCAATAACTTCATTCAACAACCTCATCAATCAAATTCATTCAATAACTTTTTTTTCAACCCTCTGAGGCGGTTTTATGTTCACCTCCCCCCGTAAATACGGCCTTGCTCTTTCATCACCAGAAAAATCTGTTTTTAAATCTGATTATTTAAACTTGTGGCAATTATGTTTACAGTCTAATAGCTAATTTAATTAGCCTGTATCAGTAAATAATAAAAAATGGTGAAATTCTGAACAGTTTTTATCAATAGACACTGTTATAGCAGATTCTTATTCAAATACACGGAGAGCTGGCTGGATATTATTATCAGTCCAATCAATATTGTTATGCACCGAAAATCCATCTAATCTTAAACGTGTATGAGTATAATAGGTGTAATGTGTCTTAGGTTGTCGCTTTGGAACGTAATTTACGCTGATTGTGTCCGTCGTGAACGTACGAATAACCAGGTATTGAAGTCCTTACCTGTTGTTCACTAGGGGTGTGAAATTCCCGGGTGGCGCCAAATTGTTTAATTAAAACAATTAAAAAATTTATGATAATATGACAAGCGCAGCTCAGGCGGTGTGGAGAATTCAATTTGTTCCCGCCTCGACTTGGCCGTCTGAATTGGGCCAGTAGTTCGTTGAGTTGGATATGTGAGCGCTTGCTGTCAATACTAACTGTTCTCTAAAATGTACACAAATTATAATACACTATCCTAATGAAATTACAACACAGTGGTTACACTCAGTACTTGTTTATTATTTGTTGATTACTAATTATTCAGGTTAACATAAATTATGTTTTCTTTTGTAATACATTTGCACCGGTAATTTATATGAGACACTTTCTCTGGGTTTGACAAATCGATCTTTGAACGTAACAGACATTCAAGGATGGCGTCTGTCGAAGTAGTATACAAATATTTTCGTTCAAACGTCTTGGGTTCTTGTGATTACGATAAAAGGATTATTAATGATTACAACTATAAAAATACACTACCTTACATCATTTATACTTGAATAATATAATGTGTAGTTATAACTTGTTCTTGGAGTGTAGTAAAAGTGTTTCAAAATTTCGTAAACTAACAACAGGTTAACTTTACAAGTTGACAAATTTTCAGTATCTTAGTTTTTTATTTAATCTTTGAAAGAAATTATGTGCAGTTTAGTGAGAGTTCAGATCACTGTGAGAAATATTTAAAGTGAGTTTATTTGGAAATTTGGGTAATTTAAATGATACTTAACACATCAGTAGACTGGGTGTACTCGGTTGATCTGGTAAAAAGGAATTAGGCTGCAATCACATTTAATTTTCAATCGTCTAGGGCGTCTGGCATCTTTTTCAAATTAATCGGAGCAATTTATTCATTTCTTTTTTATTTGATTGGTCTTCGACATCGGTTAAATGGTTACAGTCATCGTCTGCTTCCTTCTTGTTCAGTGGTGGTAATTTCGTTTACTATTTTGATGTTTTAAATTAGAATTTTGATCGTTCAAGATTTGGCGTCTTCAGCAAGAGCGTCACATTACGAGTAAAGAAATCTAACGGAAAATTCGTAACCAACGTCTGTCGTCATGGTTACAAATGAATTCTGATTGGTTAATTTTGACTTATAACCATTGTTATCAAATTTGAATTTTTATTCAAAATAGCTGTATCTCTTCTGATTGCTTATATTCTTCTGTCTTCTTCCCTACATATTAAATATTATCACTACTGTTATTATTTCCTTTCAAAGATTATTTTGATATCCCTTAAGGGTGGGTTCTTCAAAATATTAATATTGTACATTTATGTTAATATTTGGTAATTACATTTCTCCTTTAATTTAAGTCCTTATTCTAACATTTTTCTTTTAAAATGATCTACAAATTATTCTTGGCTATTTACTCGCCTTGAATTTGTTAATTTCCTAGTTGATTTTATACAATTTGTAGTTATTTGTTATTGACAGTTAGGCATTTCCTAGGCCTAAGTAGCCATTGATTATTTTTTACCTATTTTATACAAATTATATCTCATTTTACTCTAAAGTGTTTTGTTTTGTTGTTATAATTGATTCGTTTATTGGTTATTGTGTCTTGAATTTGTTTGTGCACTGATTATGTGTCAAGATTATTTTCTATATCTTGGCTTGTCAATTATTTCCTAACTGATTTTCTAGTGTTTATTATTTCTGAATTGATTTATCTGCTTATTTATTTAACTTGCCATTGTCAACAATATGTTTATTATTTACCATTCTTTATTACATAAAATATAACAACTACGCCTATGGACTGTATGCTTCCTTCAGCCATATCCTATTCATAAATTTAAATGAACAATTCTTTACCAGTTATTAGGTACTGTTGGTTTAACATACATTTCATTCCTTTACTATTATTTTGGGCGAGAAACATCATCACTCCTTTTTAAACTTACTTAATCTATTATCCCTTATAACATAGGGTGTTTATTGATTGCATTCTTAATTTCTTATCTCTTTACTAATCTCTTTCTCCAATCCATGGTAACACAAACTGTTTACCTTACATGGACTTTCTCCCCTGAATAACATCGTATCCTTCATTTATATCTAATCTAAATACTATTTTTAATTACCATTAACAATACTATTCTTATAAGTTCACTATTAAATCATTTAGTGTTTTATCATTGATTTACTAAGTGTTTTCTTATCTATTACTATTTTTTATCATACTATCATTTACAATATCCTTTTTTATTCATCATTTTCACTTTTAATTAATTAGTGTTTATCACTGATTCACTCATTATTTTGGGGTTTTTACACTTTCACTATTGGCACTTCTTAAACTTTTTATTTTAAGTGTTTATAAGTGGGTAAACCCTATTATTATTTTTCTTTGTCACTTAGTTACTTTCATTATATTTCTCACTATCTCTCTCTTTTTTTACAAATATTATTTATATCTAATAAGTTCATGTCTTTCTAGATTTCTTACGTACATATACTCCTAATTCTTGGGTTAGTGTATTTTTATTTATTGGGTTTTATTAATTATGAATTACATTCGTCACTTAGTCAATACTAATATTTATTTTTCTATAATGGTTATTTACTGGTTTCGTTTCCTTTATGATATTTGATTGTATCATTTCTCCCTTCCCTATTCTATACTATTTGTCTGTGTTTTATCATCTTGTTTCACTTTATTTCCTTTATACTTGATTTTTTCCATTTTTATTTTTATTTTTCTTCTCCTTCACTTCCATCTTGTTTCACTTTATTTTGTTTTTTTTTCTGGCCAATCTCTGGGGTTGTCAAAGTCATTTGTCAGTCAGTCTAGTCTGTAATTTTATTTAAAAATCACTTTTGGTTTACTATTCTTCCTCCTTCTTTCTTAATTACATTTTATATTTTTATTCTCTTCATTATTTATTTATTAAAATATATTACTTTTTTGCATTTCTTACATACTTATAGATATCAAATATGATCTGAATTTGGCGATGTTATAATATTAATGTCACTGTCATTATTTCTTCTCCTTTGCAGCATTACTTCTTCTTGTGATACATTTGTACAGAAGAAAAACCAATATAAGATAAACCAACAGGCTGAAAGAATAGAAGTAAAGTATAGATGACAGTACACGCAACCTTTTAGGTTGTGTGTATGGAATTCCATTTCTGTTTTAGAAATTGTAGGTGGATCTTTATTGTAAGATTTATCAAGTTCATAAGTAGGTAAGCATCCTTATCTATATTATTAATTTTGAAATCTGATTGATCAGCATTTAATCAGTATCATCATCATCATCATCATCTGCAAGGATTAAACCAAGGATGGTTTGTTCTGGTCTCAAACAGGTAAAGTCTAGAGTTGGTCACTCCAGTGCTTCCTCGGACCCACATCTCTGTTCCTTCATCTTATAGTTCCATAGTTGTTTGGAGATGTGGCAGTTACCCATTCGGCAATGATGTTCCCACCAATTCAGCCGATACTGGGCAATCCTGTCAAGTATACTCATAATATTCAGTTCCTGCCATATATCTGTGTTTCTTCTATGATGATGGAGAGTATACCCTGCCACATGCCTGCAAAATCTCATTTCAGCCGCTTGGATCAGATTTTTTATCATAAATTGATTTGTCGAGTACAAAATCATGTGTATCTGACATTTTGTTCACATTAGAAACACCACGCGCCTATTACATGTGATAGCTGAACTTGATCACTGATTACTGGTTTATGGGAGACAATGCTGGCAAAATTTTAAACTAAATTGTAACAGCAAATTACATAACGAATGAAATAGCCACATGCTACAGACTTTGGTTGGACAGCATATAGGTAAATATATTGAAATACACAAAAACTGAATCCCTGTTTTTACCGAGTACAGGGCATGGTCTACTGTGGCATTTAGCATTTAGCTCATATTACATATGAGCATGGTGTTGAAAATGTCAAGGACTTTACACTGTTATGTGCAAGATTAGATCACATTTGAACTATTGATATCAGAAAAAAACTTACTTATTCGGATGTCATACCAGTGTCGAAAACAAATAAACTGATTTTTCAAGTAAATAATATTAAAATCAAGTTTAGAAATTATTCTTCATATGTTACATTCAAATTTAAGTTTTATACTAATTGCTTCCCAGTGACACACATCACTTTCACTTTGTAATTTTGAGGACAAAGGTGTCACACCACATCACTGTGTGATCGACCCTCTGAACTACTTATGCTTCTATGTCAGAAGAAGCTTAACACAAAAAATAAATTTAAATAGTTACACAAATGCTTAGTGAATGTAATTTTAAAGTTTAATTATTATTAGTCTGATAGCATGGTAATTACAAATAAGCACTTGTTTGTTATTAACAAATAACAACAAATAAAAAAGTGATTAAAAATAAAAAACACATAGGCATGCTCCAAGATACAAAACAGGATGCCTGGTATGTACTGAAACAAAGGCATGTTTGTTGTCTGTGGTGATAAGAAATGACAACATTCATTGTGTGCTATGGGATGGGTATCATAAACATCATCACTTAATGGCTACTTCGAAGAACACCAAATTCCCACAACTTCTACGTTCTCAAATGTCAGTTTAGAAGTTATATTAAATAGATAATATTACAAGTATTGTTAGACAATTCTACTTGTTAACAGATGTTACTCAAATTTTAGTCATCATTGTCGCACTGGATATAAATATGTTCTACTGTGCATCACTATAACACTTATGCATTACCGTGCAATTCAGCCCACAAAATGATTGTTTGCGTGGACAGAACTGGAATGTATTAGGCAAGGAAAAAGTGTGTGTAGGGTGGGAGAGCAGTAGTTATGTCAGTAAAAAATTTGTAGAGTATGAATTGATAAATAAATTGTTGGATTTTGTTGTCCATGACGGGTCCGTTACTTAACTAGGTATAATTAATTCACTACCGACTCGGAACACAAAGTTTTTTATAGGAAAAAACGTAAAAGTTTTACCTAATAGCCTGAACTGGTTTTCACTTTTAAAAAGTTTCTTCAGAGGCTGGTGTTGGGAGCACTATCCGTCTTGTTGTTGGCGACGGTGTCAACTTTTGAAAGATCGATATTGTGTGTGTGGGGTCTGATATGTTCAAATAATGCGTGTGATTTGAATTGTGTCTGTTTGTTTAGGTTGTAGTTTTTGTGTGATGACTAAAACACACGAAAACACATTTCTGAAGAAGCGTTTTAAAAGTGAAAACTGGTTCAGGCTATAAGGTAAAACTTTTACGTTTTTACCCATAAAAAACTTTTGTTTTCTGAGTCGGTAGTGAATTAATTATATTTAAATAAATTGTGTTTGATTCATCACACATCACTTTGTCACAAATTTTAGCTTAAATTTTAAATGTGTAGAGTATATGTACATATTACATAATGCATTTGGCACTTCTGTGTTTGCATGCAAATATCAAAGTAAAATCAAATATAAAAACATACAATTATTGTAGCAATACTGATGTACATTGAGTTTAGGGTTAGGTTAGTGTACTAGCTTCAGAAAAGCATGTCGCAATATCAGATGCTTCACAGGGTGCATCATTTTGCCCTGATAACAAAGTCAGTTTCCTCCTAGCCGTAATGAAATGTGCTATCGTTAAGTGGTACTATCAAAAAATGAATTTCCATATTTTATGACTGATGAATGGATAAAACATAGTCTGGATTTGGTGATCTATCAAGTGTCATTGATTTGTTAATTCTTAGAATTTGATGTCCAGTTGTAAGCTGCTGTCCCTTATCTACACACACACGCATGCACGCATCAGTCCTAATCCCTTTTGAAGGTGGCTTCAATATTATCCTTCAATAAAGGATAACAATTATCCTTGTTGGGCCTCCCATCCCTATAACTGTGGGGTGTATTTCTGTGGGGCAGTTTTAGATATTGAAGGTTAGCGTGTCGAATAAAACTGGAGCAACAATAACTGTGGATATCCAAGATAAGAGAATTTTTCAAGTTATTTATTTATTTGTTAGTTAACTTGTTAATATTTCATATAATATTTATTCAACACATAACACTCACAAAACAGACATGTATGTTTCATATGTTTACAATGGGGTCCAAATATTTTGTATAAAAGTGTATATAATAAAATACTTAGTGCGTAGGACAAATAATACTTAATGTAAATCAATTATTTGTTGTAATAATTGTTTGCATTGTGAATACATATTTCCTGTGCAGATGTGTGTAGAGACTTGTCTGAGGCATTTTTATGATGTTTATGTTGTAATGAACCAAGATTGTTTCACATTTGTGTGTTGTAATTTTAAGTTTGATGGGTATGTGTTGCAGGTATCACATATAATGGTACTGATTCGGATGGTTCTACCAAGTGGGATGGCTGTGCAAACGTTAATCTAAAAGTGTTTGAAGGTGCTACAAATTTTGGTCACTACATAGAATCATTCAATATCAACACAAACCAGTGGGTTTTCCAGTAAGTAGTCCCATGTTTGCTGCTAATAATAATAGCTGCAATATAATTTAGAAAATTTTTGTAAATTGGTAATCTATTGGACGTCTATACCCTTTGCCAAATTATCCTGTGGATGAGGAGCAAGTTGCACCACTGGAATTTTTTTGGGAAATTTCTTTTTCCTTTCATAAGCCCTTGTTGGAAATAGAAGTTACATGAATTGAAGCCAGTTGCTAACCAGAGGCTCAATAACTCCTTTACAAGCATTGTAAATTAAACAAATCAGTGAAGCAAAAGAATGCAATTACAAAATCAAGTTAGATTATCTTGATAAGGCCTAATGTACTATTAATTACGTTAGGCCCGGTTTCACCAGGCTTTTACATTTCTAATAATTTAGTTATTAGGCATACTAGAAAACCTTTTGGATTTGATAAAAAGAATAATATTAGTTTTTTGATTCCAATAATTGCTTAAATGGGTTCAGTTTTTCAAAAATGTTTGGATAAAGCACCAAGATTCACCATTAACTGGGGGTTATTCCATACCCTGTCGTGTTTCCTACGATTTAATTAATTACATCCGTTACAACCCTCGTATTGTGATCCCCCCTACCCACCCCCTAAGAGACAGTTTCCCCCTACCCTGTGTTAAAATTAAGAGATTAACAAAAATTTGTCAATTTTTTTTACCCTCTGGGGGGACAGTCTCGTTCGCCCCCATCCCCCATAAATATGCCCCTGGTCTTGAATTTGACATTCTTTTTAAGTGTTCTTTCCACCATTGTTTATAATAGTTTAAGATTTCTTTCAAGTTAAAAACTTGTAAATCTTCTCGTATGGCCTCATTCTTTATACAATTAAATTTAGAACACCTTTTAACTCCTCTTAAGAATGTCATTTCTGAGACATATGCTTTACTATCTTTTTTCAGTTTCCATTTAAAACCCCTAAATCCTTTCAAATCCATTTTTCCAATCATGTGAATCAAGAAGGATCACTTACTCAACCTTCCTGTAGTATATCTTCCACCAACGTTTCCCCCTAAATACCTTTATCATATCACCGTTACATTAATTAGTGCCCCCGCCATCTGTATTACTTTCTGATTCAAATTCTTACAGTCTTTTCTTATTTTTTCTGTCCTCTTAAAATATTTCATCAGTTCTGATCACACCCCATCATGAAATCGTAGGCACCAATCCCCATCCCTCTAGCACCAAGTCTCACAGATTTCATAGGAAAATAATATTTTTCAATAACAGCCAGTTTTTCCAAGTGCATATACAGTACAATACATGTCACTTGTCTTGTCATGAAGTTTACATCTGAAGTTCTAAAATTTAGTTGTACCAAAAAATTTAATAATATACTTGATACACTGCCTTAGTATTACATTAAGGATGATTTGCTGGTTTACAGGTATATTTATAAAAGGTTGAAGTTTCTCGGCAACAAGTATTATTCTCAGATCGGAGTGTTGTTGTTCCTCGCTTTATGGCATGGATTCCACTCTGGTTATTATGTGACTTTCTTCTTGGAATTCATCTGCATGGCAATGGAAAAAGATGTATGTAGACAGGGATCTTGCTTTACGATAAAAGTAACTCTTTTCTTAGTAAATGTATAAAATTCCCTGATTGACAAATATTAAATTTACCTTAACCCTTTGATCAGTAATCTATATATATATGCAACGGTACAACCATTAACGGTACTGTGCATTGCCAAAATAAATGAAATAAATAATAAAAATAAATAAATATGAATTAATAAACATGATTCAGATTGTATAAGCTGTATCGTAGATAAAAATAGGGAGTGCAGAATTCATGCATGGACACGCATTCCTGACACACCTGTCGCTAGCGTTGTGTACACGCGTATTTTGTTTGTGTGTGTGAAGCCTGTCCGTTCCTGAAATGTAACCAACCCTTTTCAAGTAGAATAGTTTTATATTTTATTTTAATTATAAGGAAAATATGTACGTTAGGGTAAAACAAAAGACACCAAAGTGTATAGAAATTAAAGGTGAATAAAGGGTTAAAAGACCGTGCCGATGTGACAAAAAGTGCAATTACTATACATAAAAAGTGAATAGCTCTTTTTGTAATTACAATAAAGAAGTGTAATTTACGTATAGTAAACATATAAAAATTAGTGATCAATTGAGCATCGAGTGATGTGAAACAAACTTCGTAATTCGCGAAGATAGGCGAAAATAGTTAATTGAACCAGAGTGGGGGAAGTGACGCTTCGACAAAATCTGACAAGTTAAATATTGTTCAGACATGAGTTTTTGCACGACCTGACTATAAATACCAGGTCGCGCTAATAAAGCTTCTTCTCGATTCAACCGTAGCCACAGGAGGCTAGGTCAGTTGACGACGCTATTTTAAATTTATAGTAAGAGGCACAGGACAAACTGAAGTCCAACCAGAGCAGCAGAGCACATACGAAGAGGTCTATGGACACACCCGCAGCATATATGTGAGGCGTGACGACTAGTAAACCATACATGCAGTAGAATCCGACCAGAGGGCCAGGAGGACATGGAGAATCCGACCAGAGGACACGGAGGACACAGACTGAAGACCAAAGGAGGACGTACGGATGATTAACCACATCAAACGAGGTGATGAAAAACCATTGTAATTCCAGACATTTGAAAGACACTAATTAAAGTTAGAATGAAAGACATTCGACCTGTATTAAAATAACTAATTTTACATAAATGTAAAAGCAAAGTAAAATTTAGATTAATATCTCTTGTATAAAATTTAGTAATTGAGAGTAACATAAATGATAAGAGAAATATTTGATTTTTTTGGAGTTAACATAATTAATAAAGTCTTTGTTGATAAAGGAGAATGCATATGCAGTAGAAAGTTTTAAAACTAATTAATATTAAAGAAATTGGAATACAAGTAACTTCATTATTAAAGTAAATTAATCAGAAATGTTTTATAAAATGATCAGCAAAAAGATGATCACACAATGAGTAAGCCGAGAGCAAAGTAAATATTTAATTAATTAAAATTAGATAATAAGATTTATGTATAACCTGTGTATATAAATTGTTAGCTATAAGTTGTGTATGAAGGAGTCATGCAAACGATATAATAATGAGTAGTATTTCTGTATGCGAAATGAAAAATTTTGTTTAATAAAAAAAATAAATAATGGAACAATTTCAAACTTAAATAACGTATCATCTTCTTATTACGATTACACCCATGAATTCAATACATTATATAATTTGTTATGTTATATAAATTGGCCCTGAACTTGGGGCTACGCAAATTAAATTATATATAAATGTTTGTGTTGTTATAATATATATAAAAGTCAAATACCATTGACTGATTCATACACTCACTCGTCACGAAATCTCCATAACTATAAAGAGCACAAACTTGAAATTCGGCATGTATGTTCCTCTTGGCTTCTAGGTGCTTGCTAAGAAAGGGTTTTGAAAACTTTAATGCGTAACCGCGAAAAACCGTGACACCGGTAATGCAGCGTTTTTCAACTGTACGCTTCCTGGAAGTTTAATGTTTATTTTTTTACTTTCCTTTAGGGTTTTGGGGAGTTACTAAAACAGTATCTTTTTCATCTAACCTATAACCATGAGGAGGCGCAAAAAAATCGCGAAACAGTTCACCCTGTCCCTCTATTCCTTGCTATGTGGCATTTAGGGTTTATTTTGAGTTCCAAGTTTGGCACATATATTCCGAACAGGATGCGGAGACACTGTTTGGCCAGTTGCATATGACAAACGTTCAAGCAAACAAAATAAATCCTGTTTCGATTGTACTACAAATGGTTCAATGCGGGTGAAACACAGCACCTATATGTAGGCCTATCTATATTGTAACATAACCAAATATGGCAGTTACATAAAATGAGCCTAAAGGACGGCAAGTAAGATAAAAAATGTGAATGTAGATCTAGATAAGTAAATCCATGTATATAAAGTGGGTATCTACAAATGTGTTAATATGAAAATCCAACTATGAATAAGATAATATCAATCTAGTGACATCAGCTATGAAAAATAAGAAAGAAAATGAAGTGAGCCAAAACCAAATACCAATAATAGACCCAATAGGATCCAAAAGTGAGGGGAAACGACGAAATAAGATTTAACAAAATCCAAAAGTGAGGGGAAACGACGAAATAAGATTTAACAAACTCCAAAAGTGAGGGGAAACAACGAAATAAGGATTTAACAAACTCCAAAAGTGAGGGGAAACGACTAAAGAATAAAGACTACAATGAAAATAACAAGAAAGAAGAAAGAAGAAGGACAAGAAAGCTGACTCAGGAGAGAGAAGAAGATGAATAAATCATACCTGAAATCAACATAAACCATGTGCACCAAAGACTAATTAAGTGACAAGCGAAATAATGATTATCAAATGTGAGGATGAAAAACAGTGATTAGCATTTAAGGAAACACAAACAATAACAGTGCGTACTTAATAGATGTGAAACATGTGAATAACCAACTATTTCTGCTGATGAAACCACACAAACAATTATAGTGAGGAAGTTTATAAGTATAGGAAAATAGGTTAATTCCATGAAGAAAACAACAAAATGTTAAATAAGTCAAATAGACACGAACAATGAGTGTGACGCGTTTAATAAAGTTGTGATTAACACAGATAATCATAAGTCCACCAAAATGAAACAAGATAGAACAATATAACTATGTTTTATTTTTGCTAAAGAACTGACAACCATATAAAAAACCATTGTATCAAACAAAAGGGATTGGATTGAATTCAACCCATGACTAGAAAAGTATCATAAATAATACAATAAGATATGTATTAATGTTTAAGAAGGAATGTGTAAACATGTGTCACAAAATAAGTAAAATATTATTGTGAAAGACCATACTGATACCATGTAGATAGTAGAAGCATACTGCATTAAAACAGATGGAACATTGTTACATAACCCATAGAAAAAGTACCTGTTAAACAAAAAACCAAAAATATCAATTAAAATAAATGATTATCAACAAGTGATATCAATTAAGGAATTGCTACAAATAACAATACATCCTAATAGACAATACATTAAAAAGCAACTATGTAAATAAAACCAATCAAATGCAATGGCAGACAGCTATAGCAAAGATGCAACAAATAGGCCAATTCAAATAGGCAAAGTGCAATATCAAAACCAATACTACAGTAAATGACCATATTACCAGTAGTAAGACTAATATCTGGTAATGGTTTGAGAACAGATCTTTAGCATAATAACAACAGTATTATAAACAAAATAATGTAAACTAACTAACCATGTACAAACAATCAGATGTAAGATGGACCACTGTATGGCCCATTAGTTAAGGAAAATAGTGTATTAAAACTTAAGCACAGATTGTTTACAATATTACCAGTAGTTAGAGGGAAAATCAATACAGCTTTGAGAACAGATTAGAACTATAAAAACAGTCAGTATATATGCAAATAATTAGAAACTAACTGACCATAATAACAGAAATCACAGATAAACCAACCATGTCAAGTGAGTTATTTATATAAAATATGACATATAAATGTATCTAAGAGTAAATGAGAACATTACCAAAAGTAGGAGTAATGTCTAATACCAATGTAGAAACACAATCATGATGTAACAATAACAGTTTAAGTATTGTTTTTATGAAAAATAAATGACCATTATGTTGAGACACCATAGGAACAAGCCCATTATTAGAGAATTGAAGGGTACTAAACTAGCTAGAAGCTGACCCATATATGTAATACATTAAGTACAATGTATGTACACTAATGACATGTCATACTTAATATAATTCACTTAGAAAAAGACTAAAATTATATTGACAATGATATGAGAAAGGTAGAAGAGAAGGAAGACAGTATGTGTATTATGTTTAATACCATCATGTGAGTATATTTCAATGTGAAATCATGTAAATAATCGTTTTAGTATTGTTAGATTATAAGATTACTTGTATTAGATAAGGGAAATTCATTGTAAATACTTTTATATGAAAACCAAGATGGACGCCTACTGACGCTAAAATAAGCTACTGTAAAGGAAATAATTATTTCCAAATAACCAATTAAACCAAGTGAGAAATGGACTCCAAGTGTTTATTTAGAAAGTGTTTTTAGTGAAAATAATTAATTCTGGTGTCAAAAACTTATAAAAATAAGAAACACCAAAATAATTAATAAAAACATTATTTAAAGAGAAGCTATGTAAATAAAATAGTATTGTTTAGACTTGAATTAAAGAGGAAAATGTCAATAATTCAATGACATAACTCATGTAACGATAGGACGTTTAATAAGGAAGTTATTGTAATTATTAACTTTTCAAGTATTTTTTACACTAGTGCTTACGTCATATAACCCAGAACCCAAAGTTAAAATTTGGTAAAACACCAAATATTTTTATAAAATATGGGTCTTTGGGGTGAAGAGTATAATGATTACAGCCAATCAAATCAACGCATTTTGTCAGAAACGAGAGAGACGCTTTGGCAATTTGTAACAGTCTTAGAACAGCCTCCAGACAAATAGGTCACGCCACTCCAAGTCATGAAGAAGTATTATTTTAAAATTTGTGCGCGTACATTGACATAAAGTTAATATACAGACGTAACCTTAACACAACAAATACACTTCCGAGTGATATGTGCGGGATTACCGAATAATAAGTACGATAGTGTATAATCCCGATCGTACTCGCGTGTGTTGTGATTATAAACAGGGAGTACATTATTTTATTTGAATAACTTTAATTTTCAGAAAGAATAATTTTGAAATAGACATTTTGATACTACGCGAGTCATATTAGCGCAGTATCAAACTTATGATGAAAGTATTATAATTACAAGAAAATGTTAATTTTTATATATTAAAATATTAATTAAATATTTTAATTAATTTTTATAACTATTAAAGTATGTTTAAAGTAACTATCACTCATATCAAGAGTTTACGTTTAGTCACCTTTTTGACTAAACTTGTTTTGATTATTCGATATTTTGAAATAAATGACGTTAACTTACGTACAAAAGTATAAAATAATTTTAATAGTAACATGTTAAAAAGTTACTAATATTATGTTCAAAAATATCAATTAAGAAATATTAACCAGTAAAAAATCATTTTCTGTAAAAGCGTTACCTGTGATCGCTAACCTCAAATTGGTAGCGGTAACTTATTAATAAACTGTTGCATCTGTTCTCAAATAGTTTCCAAACTAAGTAGAAATCATAACAAGAGTTTTTTTTGTATTTTATTAATTTTTTCTCTTGAAAATATATATTTATCAAATTCATTGTTAAAAATAAAACGGTATATTGAAACCGTACAAGCCACGAGTCTGACACTGGCTATAAAATGTTATAAGGTGCGTGCGCATACAGACGTACGATAATTGTTTACTTACCATACATATGGTACTAAATTTCATTATTTTATATTTGTTCGTTATTTTATAACCATTGTTTAATTTTAATAGTTCTATAAATATTACATCTTGACACTGATATCATGGATCTTCAAAGAACCTAACAACCTGATAATATAGTAACGAGAAAACATAACCTTATACATTCAAATTATTGTACTAGAGACAGGTCTACCAGCATTGAGCCTGGATAGAGTTTTATGTTAAAATTAATCGATTGTAATTATTATTTGAAGGGTTATTAGACTAAATGATTGTTAATTGTTCTTTTTGTTGAAATTTGCCATTTTTAAATATTGTTAATAAACCTACACTTCTTACCCACGTTACAAGAGTATCATTTCAAATAGAAATTAAACTATTTCTTGTAAATCAGTTCTACCAAAGGTGGCGGAAGAATTCAAACTAAGAGAAATTCAAAGTATTACATATGTGTTCTAACTGTTATAAATATTCAAATTGAATATCTGTGCATATTTTGAATGTATGTATTTCAGCAACAACCGTCACAGAACAGGACTGAAACGGATACTTGTGGTAATTGAGGGAGGCATACAACAAAAAGTGCGCGAAACTCATTTAAATTGAAAGAGTGAAATCTTCATAAACACTTATACAATCACACTAATAACTCCTAATAGTTATAATCGGAGCAGTTTTTATAGAAACAACATAATAGCAGATACCAGAGCGTATCTGCAAGCACACTACAATTACATCTATAAATACAATTATATTATATTTAATATCATCTATAACTATCAAAACGTTATAGATTGGCGCTCCATCGCGGGGCAGAAGTGATAGAAGATCACACACCACACTTCAATACTACTATATATACTATACTTGATACTTGTTTCATAACAAGTTGGCGCCCAACGTCTGAGCACGAGTTAGGGAGATATACAATAACCATTAACCTAAATATACTAATTCGTGAGAAGACAGCAGGACCATTATCAGAAGATCAAGATGTATACAGACAGGTTGAAATCTAGATCAAAATCAAGGTCAACGTCAAGAAAAAGGATGGCGCAAGCAGAGAAGGAAACCAGAAAAGAAGAGAAGGAAGCTATGTTAACAGAAGATGTGGAGGAGATGGTAGTGGAAGTAAAAGACAAACAAATTGAACTGGCGGAGGGGGTTCAACAGCCAGATGAGGAGCCCGAAATAATGCAACCAGAAGTTCTGCCGGAAATACGCCAACCAGAGGAGTCAAGAGCAACAATGAATGCCAATATTTTAGAGATATTACGGTCATTGAAAGAAGGACAGGAGTCAATGAAGGAGGACTTAAACAAGAGAATGGAAGAAGGCCAGAAAAGGATGGAAGAGTCATTAAACTCCACCAAGGCAGACTTAAACAGAATGGAAGAAGGCCAGAAAAGGATGGAAGAATCACTGAACTCCACCAAGGCGGACGTGAACAGCAAAATAGAAGAAGCCAGTAGATCTACCAAAGAGGATTTAAGCAAGAAAATAGAGGAAGGCCAGAGAGAGAACCAAAAACATATGGAATTATTAAAGGAAGAGTTCAATAACCAGATACAGGAGACGAACAGGAGGATGGAAGATGGACAAAAGAAAACTGAGGAATTACTAGAAAAGAAAATGGCCATCATGAAAGAAGAGTTATCGGCAGAATTGAGAATGAAAAGCGACAAGATCAACAGGAAACTAGACCAAATGATTAAGAGAATGAAGGGAGGTGACAAGGAGATCGTGGAGTCAATAAACACGGTAGTGAAAGACGATTACAAGCAATCAGGAAAGGCAATAAAAAGATGTTGTGAAGAGGCGGAAGAGAGTGTTAAAAAGATAAGGAGAGAATTAATAGTAGACGATCAACTGGAAGTTGAAAAAATACCTGAAGATAAAAACATGGAACCGACAAATCTAGAGCCCAAAGGTAGTGGGAACAAGAAGATCCAGATAATTCAAGAAGAGGAAGCAGTGAAGATAGAAGAAAAAAGAACCCTACGTCCGAGGAAGGCAAGAGTTACCAAAGAGTTAATTGAAATGACTAGAAATGGTCTGATTAATGTGGTCAATTTACCAATTATCAACCATGAAGAAAGGGTCTTCAGGAAGGAGTATCGGAGGAGTATCATGGAGATGGACGAGAAGGAAAATTATGTAACAACAAAGAAGAAGATGACCAACAGGATATCTCAACCACGTATTTCCAAAAGACGAGTAAGATATTTTAAGAAAAAGGAGAGCGACCAAGAGAAATGGGACCGGATTGTCGAAGGATACGCCAGAAAGATAAGAGAAATGCGGAAGGAGAGGAGTCAATTAACGGAAGTACACCATCAAAGGATAGACGAAGGTACCCAAACCAAATTGAGAGAGTTATCAAACATCAGTAAGGACAGCTACCAGAAGAACAACAGAAACAGATGTATTGAAGAAAGTGAGGGAGAGAAGATAGAAGAATGGAAGGCAGACTCAGACCTAACAACTTGCAAATGGAAAAACCAGATGATAGCCTGATACATGTCAGGAACGGATGGAAGTATGAACACTAAAGACGTCCGATCGACAAGGAGAGAGGAGAAAGACGATTACGGCTAAAACATAACATATACACTGGATTATGGGACCGAATATTATGATAACCGATAGTACATATAATCAGACTTCGATGAAAAAATATGTTAACAATTGAAATATGAAATTACAAGTGAAAAGTGAGCGATAAGGATTATTTTATTATTGATACTATGTAAGGGATGAAAATGTTTATTGTGTAAAATAAGAAGATAATTATGAGTATAACTGTTGACTATATCAAGATGAAAAATGAAATGTGGCCATGAAGATTATTGTTATTTACAAAAGGAAAAGTAAAAATATGATTATAAAAATAAATGTTGATTGAAGAAAAAGGGTGAATTATTATTATGAAGATTATTATATGTTTGTATTAAATGAAAAGTAATTATGTATTAAACACTGAATGTTATATATATTGTCATTTTATAATGTGGGAAAAAAGGATCCCAGAGAATTGATGTAAAGGAATCAGAACATTGTATTCATTAATGATAACTACTACTATAAGAAAGATGTCAATACGAGACAGACACCTTACATCCCAGGCATATATGAAACAAAATCATTATTTCCAAGAGCCACGTCAACCAGTAGAACAACAACATCTCACCCGTACTACTATAAGAAAGAGAAGAGTTGGAAGAATAAACCAAATGAACATTATTACTGTAGAGAAACGACTACACACGACAAATTTATATTTGAATAAAGAAAAGCCAGCACTACATGAAGTACAAATACCCAAATAAAACCTGGAAAAGGAAAGAAAAAATAAATGTACTAATACATAGTATCTAGAAGAATGAATTTGGAACGAAGATTATGACGAAATAACGTTCAAGGTAACACAAAATGAAGAGATTAATTTATGATGAAGAAGAATAAGAAAGAATATACTAACGAAGAAAATCATGAGAGTATACCAGTGAGGAAATGTAAAACAAAATATCCCGATGATATGTGAAGAATTAGTTAAGTTGAATCAAGAAAAGAGAGAATCACAATGTACAAACCGCAGATGCGAGAATTAATCCCAAGAATATTTATTATTTGTCGGAAAAACGACCACTATTATTATTATTATTAATGATTTGAGATGAATTGACTGAAGGGTAATGCCAGCAATCATTTATTATTGTTAAAGGAGATGATTTGCCTCCATATTTATTGAAATTAGTATGGCCAGTAGAGTCGAATAGCCAAAGTGAGCCGCTCTAAACTGCCCCAGCTAAATGTATGTTAGGGAACTAAATAAACGAGGGAAGTAATTACATAGAGAAGAAATAAATATGATTCAAAGAGCAGAAAGCGAAAGGATATATGGAAAAAACATGTAAATCAATATGGAATGTACAATAATTGATAAATTCTTCATAGAAAAATATAGTATAATCATAACTCAGAATTAATCAATTCTTAAAGGAAGGCATATGTAACATAACCAAATATGGCAGTTGCATAAAATGAGCCTAAAGGACGGCAAGTAAGATAAAAAATGTGAATGTAGATCTAGATAAGTAAATCCATGTATATAAAGTGGGTATCTACAAATGTGTTAATATGAAAATCCAACTATGAATAAGATAATATCAATCTAGTGACATCAGCTATGAAAAATAAGAAAGAAAATGAAGTGAGCCAAAACCAAATACCAATAATAGACCCAATAGGATCCAAAAGTGAGGGGAAACGACGAAATAAGATTTAACAAACTCCAAAAGTGAGGGGAAACGACGAAATAAGATTTAACAAACTCCAAAAGTGAGGGGAAACAACGAAATAAGGATTTAACAAACTCCAAAAGTGAGGGGAAACGACTAAAGAATAAAGACTACAATGAAAATAACAAGAAAGAAGAAAGAAGAAGGACAAGAAAGCTGACTCAGGAGAGAGAAGAAGATGAATAAATCATACCTGAAATCAACATAAACCATGTGCACCAAAGACTAATTAAGTGACAAGCGAAATAATGATTATCAAATGTGAGGATGAAAAACAGTGATTAGCATTTAAGGAAACACAAACAATAACAGTGCGTACTTAATAGATGTGAAACATGTGAATAACCAACTATTTCTGCTGATGAAACCACACAAACAATTATAGTGAGGAAGTTTATAAGTATAGGAAAATAGGTTAATTCCATGAAGAAAACAACAAAATGTTAAATAAGTCAAATAGACACGAACAATGAGTGTGACGCGTTTAATAAAGTTGTGATTAACACAGATAATCATAAGTCCACCAAAATGAAACAAGATAGAACAATATAACTATGTTTTATTTTTGCTAAAGAACTGACAACCATATAAAAAACCATTGTATCAAACAAAAGGGATTGAATTGAATTCAACCCATGACTAGAAAAGTATCATAAATAATACAATAAGATATGTATTAATGTTTAAGAAGGAATGTGTAAACATGTGTCACAAAATAAGTAAAATATTATTGTGAAAGACCATACTGATACCATGTAGATAGTAGAAGCATACTGCATTAACCCTGCGTTAGTCGCAACCATTTTTCCTCATGAATAGTCGCTATGTATCTCACAGATACATTTTTTTTTTTTAATGTTTTCGTCTGTTTTTTTTTTCATTACCATTGTAGGTGATCTGATGAACCCATTACTATATTACCTGAAACTAATAAGAATTACTTATAAATGCAAATATTCTTGGAGTAGATTACAATAAGCTACAGTATTCAAAATTTTACTTGGGAGAGACATTAAAGGAAGTCATAAACTACATGGCCATTTTTTAATAAGTTTAATCTGTTTTTCCTTTTTAATAACACAAGGCAAACATCTAAAGTACAGATATTACAAACTGTAAAGCAGAATAATGTTAACTTTGACATTCATAATTCCATGACAAATCTAACCAAAACGTACAAACATTCACACTCCTAGGGCAACATTCCACACTTACAGTTTTCACAAAGCGTACAAACATTCAGACTCCTAGGACAAAATGGCACTTTTACAGTTTTCACAAAGGCCTCTCATATGTTGTAAGCAAAGTGCTTTATCACATAAATCACATCTGTACTGAGTTAGTCTGTTTTTCTTTTGGCTTTGGCATTCTGCACAGCGTTTTCGTTTCCTTTGCGTTTCTCCATAATCAGATGTTGTTGCTTCAGCAGCTGGTGTTCCTCCACCATTAGCAGCAGCTGTTGCACCCTGAGAAGATTCCTGACGAGCATCCTTGTACCTCTTTATTTTATCCTGGATACTGAGAGGTATCCCACGAAAAGAATCACTTCGTCGCACGATGAGATCATGAGTAAGTTCATTACCCAATGTTCTCAAAAATTGTCTTCGAGATAGCACTGTATTACCATTTCCAATGTAGAGAATTCTAGAGTTTATTCCAGCTACATTTAGCATTGAAAAAAACACTGCCATTGTCCATCGTTTTGTATTTCGGGCTACATTGTAAGTTTCACTCATTTGGTCGACCGCATCAACACCAGCCTTAGTACTATTGTAGAATGTAATAACTGAAGACTTCTTTGCTTCTCCACTCTCCGGATCAATTCCATCATCATTGTGCAAACTGGACAACAAAATGACATTTTCCCTTTTTTGGGGATGTAGGATAAGACCATACCTTCTTTGCGGAAGCCAAAAAGAGTAGAGGGAACAGGGCAATCCCGAATGGTTGTGAAGTCAGAAGGAATTTGGATTTTATTCTTCTTTAGGGCACCGACAAGGGATAACTTCTGCTCTCCTAAGTCCTTCAGTAAATTAAAGTCTGTAAACCAGTTGTCCATGGTAATGTTTCTACCACTTCCATAAATCGGTGTTGCTAATCGTTTTACCACATCCACTGGCTTGTTACTCAAATCCTGTTGCTGCTTGCTGACCATATTGCTCCATATTGTAAGTGTAGAACAGCTTAGCATCCACCAAACTAAATACCTTGATGCCGTATTTTCTTGGTTTTGAGGGAATGTACTGCCTAAAGCCGCATCTACCTCGGAATCCAACTAACATTTCGTCAATTGTTGTATTGCATCCCAGCGAGAAGTTGTTTTGGCAGTTGACAATAAACTTCTCAAAAATTTCTCGAATAGGTGCAAGATGATCAGTAGCTCTGCTTTCAGGTCTTGAGTCTCTATCATCAAACCGCAAACATCGCATCAGGAATCGAAATCTTCTTTGGCTCATTGTTAGACAAAATTTTTCGATCCCATCACCATCACTGCTCCACAATTCATCCAAATTCAATCTGTTGGCTCGGTAGACACCAAGAGATACAGCAGACCAAGGAATCCTCTAATCTCGACCTCAACAGTTGTGCGAGCATCTCTTTGTCTGATAAATTTGTCTTTTACACTGGTGATGTACTGGTTAGTGAATACCACTATATCTCTGATCATTGCATCATCAATTAGACACATCCAGGTTTCCCGAACATTTGTGAGACCTTTAGCATTACCCACAACTCCTGGAAGTTTCACTAGAATATTATGAGGCGCCTTTTTTCTTTTGCTACCGAAGGGGGTTTTCTTCCATTTCCAAGACTCCACCACTTTCTGATTATTTCTTTTGTAGGCTGTGAAATAACCTTCTTCACCATCTCTATCATCTTCTGCTTCAGATGAGGTGTCATCTTGTTCAGTTTCAGAATTGTCTGTGCGCTCTTCGTCTTCATATTCATTGTCAGTCTCATTTTCTTCTTCACTGTCTGTCTTTTCTTCTTCTGAATCATTTGCAGTTAATAAATATTGTTGTATAATGTCTACATCTTTTGGATTATTGAGATCAAAAGTTCTGTTTGGAAGTGCCATCCTTAAAACTGAAACACAAAGAAAAGCAATAATAACCAAAGTGAATTTCTACTCCACAAGCTGACATTTCAAAATCATTTAACATTATAGAACAAAATTAGCATTGCTTTTTGATCCTCCTAAGTAAAATTACAATACTGTAGCTTATTTAATCTACTCCAGCACTATTTGCAATTATAAGCAATTATCATTGGTTTGGCACTGTCATCAAACTAAAAAACAAAATAAACTTAACATGGTTAGTCGCAATGTATCACTCAGATACTATAGGCAAAAACAGTTTATAAAAATACCTTTGACAGAAATAAGCAAATGTAAAACTTCATTTGACATTACTAAACAACAAAAATATATAAATTTAAATAAAAAACAAAATAATGAATACTTACGTCTTCAGTCGCAATGTATCTAACAGATAAAATGCCCCCTGGCACAAGACGTCTGAACGCTAGGAAGGCTCACACACTACTGAGCTGTGGAGTGGAGAGAGGTAGGAAGATACCTAAGAGGACGGGTTCGTAAATGAATCAGCACAGCAGTCGTGACTCATTTTAAAAAGAAGGTGTATCTGTGGGATATTGCGACTAACGGAGGGTTAAAACAGATGGAACATTGTTACATAACCCATAGAAAAAGTACCTGTTAAACAAAAAACCAAAAATATCAATTAAAATAAATGATTATCAACAAGTGATATCAATTAAGGAATTGCTACAAATAACAATACATCCTAATAGACAATACATTAAAAAGCAACTATGTAAATAAAACCAATCAAATGCAATGGCAGACAGCTATAGCAAAGATGCAACAAATAGGCCAATTCAAATAGGCAAAGTGCAATATCAAAACCAATACTACAGTAAATGACCATATTACCAGTAGTAAGACTAATATCTGGTAATGGTTTGAGAACAGATCTTTAGCATAATAACAACAGTATTATAAACAAAATAATGTAAACTAACTAACCATGTACAAACAATCAGATGTAAGATGGACCACTGTATGGCCCATTAGTTAAGGAAAATAGTGTATTAAAACTTAAGCACAGATTGTTTACAATATTACCAGTAGTTAGAGGGAAAATCAATACAGCTTTGAGAACAGATTAGAACTATAAAAACAGTCAGTATATATGCAAATAATTAGAAACTAACTGACCATAATAACAGAAATCACAGATAAACCAACCATGTCAAGTGAGTTATTTATATAAAATATGACATATAAATGTATCTAAGAGTAAATGAGAACATTACCAAAAGTAGGAGTAATGTCTAATACCAATGTAGAAACACAATCATGATGTAACAATAACAGTTTAAGTATTGTTTTTATGAAAAATAAATGACCATTATGTTGAGACACCATAGGAACAAGCCCATTATTAGAGAATTGAAGGGTACTAAACTAGCTAGAAGCTGACCCATATATGTAATACATTAAGTACAATGTATGTACACTAATGACATGTCATACTTAATATAATTCACTTAGAAAAAGACTAAAATTATATTGACAATGATATGAGAAAGGTAGAAGAGAAGGAAGACAGTATGTGTATTATGTTTAATACCATCATGTGAGTATATTTCAATGTGAAATCATGTAAATAATCGTTTTAGTATTGTTAGATTATAAGATTACTTGTATTAGATAAGGGAAATTCATTGTAAATACTTTTATATGAAAACCAAGATGGACGCCTACTGACGCTAAAATAAGCTACTGTAAAGGAAATAATTATTTCCAAATAACCAATTAAACCAAGTGAGAAATGGACTCCAAGTGTTTATTTAGAAAGTGTTTTTAGTGAAAATAATTAATTCTGGTGTCAAAAACTTATAAAAATAAGAAACACCAAAATAATTAATAAAAACATTATTTAAAGAGAAGCTATGTAAATAAAATAGTATTGTTTAGACTTGAATTAAAGAGGAAAATGTCAATAATTCAATGACATAACTCATGTAACGATAGGACGTTTAATAAGGAAGTTATTGTAATTATTAACTTTTCAAGTATTTTTTACACTAGTGCTTACGTCATATAACCCAGAACCCAAAGTTAAAATTTGGTAAAACACCAAATATTTTTATAAAATATGGGTCTTTGGGGTGAAGAGTATAATGATTACAGCCAATCAAATCAACGCATTTTGTCAGAAACGAGAGAGACGCTTTGGCAATTTGTAACAGTCTTAGAACAGCCTCCAGACAAATAGGTCACGCCACTCCAAGTCATGAAGAAGTATTATTTTAAAATTTGTGCGCGTACATTGACATAAAGTTAATATACAGACGTAACCTTAACACAACAAATACACTTCCGAGTGATATGTGCGGGATTACCGAATAATAAGTACGATAGTGTATAATCCCGATCGTACTCGCGTGTGTTGTGATTATAAACAGGGAGTACATTATTTTATTTGAATAACTTTAATTTTCAGAAAGAATAATTTTGAAATAGACATTTTGATACTACGCGAGTCATATTAGCGCAGTATCAAACTTATGATGAAAGTATTATAATTACAAGAAAATGTTAATTTTTATATATTAAAATATTAATTAAATATTTTAATTAATTTTTATAACTATTAAAGTATGTTTAAAGTAACTATCACTCATATCAAGAGTTTACGTTTAGTCACCTTTTTGACTAAACTTGTTTTGATTATTCGATATTTTGAAATAAATGACGTTAACTTACGTACAAAAGTATAAAATAATTTTAATAGTAACATGTTAAAAAGTTACTAATATTATGTTCAAAAATATCAATTAAGAAATATTAACCAGTAAAAAATCATTTTCTGTAAAAGCGTTACCTGTGATCGCTAACCTCAAATTGGTAGCGGTAACTTATTAATAAACTGTTGCATCTGTTCTCAAATAGTTTCCAAACTAAGTAGAAATCATAACAAGAGTTTTTTTTGTATTTTATTAATTTTTTCTCTTGAAAATATATATTTATCAAATTCATTGTTAAAAATAAAACGGTATATTGAAACCGTACAAGCCACGAGTCTGACACTGGCTATAAAATGTTATAAGGTGCGTGCGCATACAGACGTACGATAATTGTTTACTTACCATACATATGGTACTAAATTTCATTATTTTATATTTGTTCGTTATTTTATAACCATTGTTTAATTTTAATAGTTCTATAAATATTACATCTTGACACTGATATCATGGATCTTCAAAGAACCTAACAACCTGATAATATAGTAACGAGAAAACATAACCTTATACATTCAAATTATTGTACTAGAGACAGGTCTACCAGCATTGAGCCTGGATAGAGTTTTATGTTAAAATTAATCGATTGTAATTATTATTTGAAGGGTTATTAGACTAAATGATTGTTAATTGTTCTTTTTGTTGAAATTTGCCATTTTTAAATATTGTTAATAAACCTACACTTCTTACCCACGTTACAAGAGTATCATTTCAAATAGAAATTAAACTATTTCTTGTAAATCAGTTCTACCAAAGGTGGCGGAAGAATTCAAACTAAGAGAAATTCAAAGTATTACATATGTGTTCTAACTGTTATAAATATTCAAATTGAATATCTGTGCATATTATGAATGTATGTATTTCAGCAACAACCGTCACAGAACAGGACTGAAACGGATACTTGTGGTAATTGAGGGAGGCATACAACAAAAAGTGCGCGAAACTCATTTAAATTGAAAGAGTGAAATCTTCATAAACACTTATACAATCACACTAATAACTCCTAATAGTTATAATCGGAGCAGTTTTTATAGAAACAACATAATAGCAGATACCAGAGCGTATCTGCAAGCACACTACAATTACATCTATAAATACAATTATATTATATTTAATATCATCTATAACTATCAAAACGTTATAGATTGGCGCTCCATCGCGGGGCAGAAGTGATAGAAGATCACACACCACACTTCAATACTACTATATATACTATACTTGATACTTGTTTCATAACAATATCTACATATATAAAAGCCAAATACCACTCACTGATTCATACACTCACTCATCACAAAATCTCCATAACTATAAAGCACACAAACTTGAAATTCGGCATGTATGTTCCTCTTGGCTTCTAGGTGCTCGCTAAGAAAGGGTTTTGAAAACTTTAATGCCTAACCGCGAAAACCCGTGACATCGATAATGCAGCTTTTTTTCAACTGAACGCTGCCTGGAAGTCTAATGTTTATTTTTTTACTTTCCTTTAGGCTTTTGGGGACTTACTAAAATAGTATGTTTTTCATCTAACCTATAACCACGAGGAGGCGCACAGAGCACATATGTAGGCCTATCTATATCTGTATATTGTTACAGAATCTTTACGTGTGTTGTAAAAATTAATTATTTAATGTTAATTGTGTGTAACAATATATGTCAAAATGTAACTTCTCTTATCCTTTACGGGTAAACCGTATTTCGCTCTGCTGCATTCAAATGTTGCCGCCTCGCCACCTGATTGGCGCACGGCTTTCTGCAGTGTTGACTCGGCTAGCGTTTTGCTTTAATGCTTTCACTTCAATAATTCTTAGTTGTTATTATAAATTAATTGAATCAAACATACAGAATTGCAGATTGAGAACATTTATTAACTCTTTGGAAGATTTCAATTACTTCATGATACATCACATTCGTTTTCTGCACCGGCTATTACACTTGTTCGGTTGGTACTTGCTCAGTTTGTATACAAAGCGTCTTTAACGTTGGTTTACAGTTATATATGGTTTTTCTCAGGGGTGTTAAAAAGTCCTTTCGGCTACAGAAATATATACTTACGGCTAACACACAAAGTTATAACAATTCTTAATCCTAGTTACATAAGCAAATTAATATATCATTATATTCAATTAAGTAATTACCAATGAAAACTTGTAAAGAAATTTTTGGGTTAGTTTTCGTTTGTCAAATTTATTTATCAAAAGGTTCGTCAATTATTTATTATATTTTACTTTTAATAATTGCTAATCGATTAAAGTTTAAATAGTGAATTTAATAAAGCATTTATTTCTGAATCGGAATAGTGATCAGTGAAGTGAAATAGTTGTTTATTAATTCAGACCAAAAAATTGTGAATTTGATTATGGGATAATGTTTATACTCATCGGTTTTCCTGCTGAAGATCCTGAGGTCGTCTTCTTCTTCCGGATTACTCCTGGGATGTCATCTTCTTATATTTTCCAGAAGTTTATTCCTCTCGTCTCGATGATTTTCCTCGCTGACTCCGGCCTCGCATTCCTTCGGTTATCGTCCGTCTTCTTCTATTAAGATGTTCCAATGATCTTCATTTGATGTCCGTTGTCGTCTCTCTTCTTCACTGCGTCTTCCCGTCTTCTTCAGATAATTATGGTTTGTTAATAATTTTTTATTAAACAAAATTTTGTTCAGGATTCCCTGGACTATTGTTGTTATCTCCGTCTAGTTTAAATTAAGTTCAAATTTACTTTAATAATAAAATTTTAGCACGAGAGCTGCTCGATCCACCCTCGGCGTTGGTCAATAATACCGTACTGAAAATCTAACGGTTTTTTGGCAATAAAATTCTTGTTGCTATGGTTACCTAATAAATTATGCTAATTTTCATTGGTTATTAACTTAAGTCATTGTTATGTTTTAACGTCTTTTTTAGTCTAATTTTACCAAAATATCTTCAAACGAAGATTCCTATCTTATACTAATAGCTAGAGTTATTACATGAGTACCATTCTTCCTAATTTTTCATGATGATCATTTTGATATCCCTCATGCCCACTTTTGAATAGCTAATTACATTTTTACTATTTTCCCTATTTATATTTTACATATATTTTATTCAAAATTAGTTGTTATTCATATATCTTGGTACTAGGAATACTCACTTAATCGGTTTAACCATTTGGTATATTCTGCCTTAACTTTGGATTATTATTTGTTCTCAGAACTACTAAATTTATATTCAACAGTTGGCCTAGAGCCTAGATTCTATTCTACTCCCATCTAACATTTCTTAATAACATATCTGGTAATTCTAATACAATTTTATAAACAAAACAAACAATCAACATCAGTATTCCTAACTCTAATTATTATTATAAAAGATTCCTTGTCAGGTTCTAGCCTGAAATAACTTTTTAACTACCTTTTCTTTTTTCTACTATTATCCTGCTTATCCTATAATTTACTACAATAACAAAACTCTTACAATACTACTGATAAACTGTTCCTTACATGATATGTCTTATATACTAATCCCTTCACTTAAATACAGTGTCTATCCTTCTTATTTTACTACTCATTCTAATAACTTAATTCTTACCTTATTATATAATTCTGACATCCTATTACCTAAATTTATAATATCACAATCAGTTTAATCTTACTTAATAATGTACATTTTATCAAAAATTGTTTAGCTGTTTATTACAGTCTGTTTATAAAATATTTTATTCTACACCCCCACTGCACTTTTCCTTTCATAGAAGGTTTCTTTATTTATTATCACTCTCACTTTGTTCCATTATATGCTATAACTAGCACTTCACCACTTATTTAATTTTACACACATTTTTAACTTACTCACTTGTTTATTCACACGATTTGTCTGATTATTTTATATCACTGTGTGATTATGGTCATGAATAACTAATTTACTTCCAAATCACTCTGATCACTTTTAGTTATTACTTAAATATTGCTTTTGTTTGGCTCAAAGCATCGTTTATTGGCTTTGGCTATTATCATTACTATTAGTTTGGGGTATGGTTATTTTCTAGCTCCCTACCTTATATTATAAGTACATTCTTTTATCAACAAGATATATGTGACATTATTACTTTCCATTAATCTTATTATCCTAGGTAAATCTCATATACTACAATTATCAGTTCATTATTTTAATTACAATATACTGGTCATTATTTGGGATTATTTGATTGCACTTAGGTCTCGGCTGCTTCCTCATTGTCTCTTGGTTCCTTTGGTATTTATCCGATCTACTGTGTCAGGTAATTGTCAGGTTAATAGTCATTTGTCATTTATTGGGTTATTGGTCTCTGTGTTTATAAGTTTTTGCATCTTATTCTTATCTTCAGCTTTTTATTTTATAATTAAATATAATTGGATCTTCACTACTTTATGTCATGTTACAATATATAAAAGCGAAATACCACTCACTGATTCATACACTCACTCATCACGAAATCTCCATAACTAGAAAGCGTACAAACTTGAAATTCGGCACGTATGTTTCTCTTGGTTTCTAGGTGCTCGCTAAGAAAGGGTTTTGAAAACTAACGCCTAATCGCGAAAAACCGCTAAACATCGTGACACCGATAATGCAGCTTTTTTTCAACTGTACACTTTTTGGAAGTCTTAGTGTTTATTTTTTTTACTTTGCTTTAGGCTTTTGGGGAGTTACTAAACAGTATTTTATTCATCTAACCTATAACCACAAGGAGGCGCGAAAGTAATCGCGACACATTTCAACCTGTCCCTCTATTCCTGGCTATGTGGCGTTGAGGGTTTATTTTGAGTTCAAAGTTCGGCACATATATTCCGAACAGGGTACGGAGACACTCTTTGGCAAGTTGCATATGAAAAACGTTCAAGCAAACCAAATAAATCCTGTTTCGATTGTACTACAAATGGTTCAATGCTGGTGAAACACAGCACGTATATGTATGCCTATCTGTTATATATATATATATAAGCGAAATACCACTCACTTATTCATACACTCACTCATCATGAAATCTCCATAACTATAAACCCTACAAACTTGAAATTCGGCACGTATGTTCCTCTTGGCTTCTAGGTCCTCGCTAAGAAAGGGTTTTGAAAACTTTAACGCCTAACCGCGAAAAACTGTGACACTGATAATGCAGCTTTTTTTCAACTGTACGCTTCCTGGAAGTCTAATGTTTATTTTTTTACTTTGCTTTAGGCTCAAATGGCAAGTGGGGATATGGTGGGTTTTGTGTAAATGTGGCGAATTGTTGGTGATTTCTAAAATTTTAAATAACAAATAATGCAGATGTGACCAAACTGCAGTACAGAAATCCTGCGAAGTTTACAGAACTACAAAATATTTATGTAGGTGCTATAAGTGCACTGGTAAGTAAAAATCGAAATCTCTCACTTGAAGAAATACAAAATTTCAGAGTAATTTGCTTAAATTTGTATGTTGAACGTGCATGCCAACGGTTAAAAGCCTTCCTTTTAACATTAAAAGCCTAAAACATGTAGAATTTCTAGATAGGAAAAAAATTAATGGTATTCGGTCACTGCCTTCAGCAGCAGCACCAGCCTTTGATAAGAGTATTGATATAAAGATGATAAATCTAGACAAGGAATAGAGAGAGAGTTCTTAGGAATACAAATATGAACACCGGTACAGATGAAAGTTTATTAAGCTTTTAGAGAATTTAAAAATACAAAGAACGCGAATGATACTGAAGCTTTTCCAACTTAAATAATTTTGTGACTTATCTATTTACCAGTGTAGTAGTAGGTGTGTTGAAAGGTTTTTTTTAGTGTAATCAATGTTAATAAAAACAAAATCAGAAATAAATTGGGTGCGGAGGCACTGTTTGGTCAGTTGCATACGAAAAACGTTTCAGCAAACAAAATAAATCCTGTTTCGATTGTACTACAAATGATTCAGTGCTGGTGAAACACAGCACCTATATGTAGGCCTATACGAACTAAAAACTGGTGTGAATGAGTGTAAATTGTTTTTGTAAATTAAACTATTGGAAACTTTTTAAATGTAGTGTAATGTGTGAATATTGACTCAAGCCTATAACGAACTAAGTGCATAAAAAGGATTTCAAAAAGTACTGAAACTGACCTCAGCAGGTGAGAATATTCTCTTTTATCGTAATAGTATTTAAATATTTAGAATATACTCAGACTGTATAAGATGAGACACTCTTCATAAAGTAAACGAATTTGTGGCAGTGAGGATTTTCGATGGCAAAGTGGGGAAATTTTGGGTAACCATGTGGGGAAGAGAGGCCTGATTGACCTGGCAGCACTGCACTGAAGCGTTGACGCTTGCGGTGAGCAGAGGGGCATCGCGTGGTGAGTCAGTACTGCTCATGCCAGCTCACGCTTATTGTCAACATATTTCTACTCAGTGTTTGTGTTAAATAAATAAATTCACATACTAAGTATAACAGTGTATCATTGTGTCTTATTATTGTGTTGCTGATTTTTAATACAGTTGTTATTAACCTTTAGTTAAAGGTTAGTGTTGTTGTTAACCTTTAGTTGAATTCAATCAGGAAGAAATTTATTTCAATTTCAAGAAGTCTTATATCAGTTCAGTAGTTTTACAGCATCTAATTTTCTTTCTCCACCAAGCTCTTGCTTTTCATTTTTCATTCCTGCTTACCCGTACTTAATCTGGGCAGAGAACCCACTAACACTTTTAGTTCATAGTTTACTAGCATTTAATTTCTTTCAACATTTCATCTGTCAAATGTCTTCTATTTTTAAGCATTTTCAGAAAGCTTTATTCTACTTAATGTGTAGTTAATTTTCACAACTGTACGCCATTTAGTTCGAACGTCAAGCATTTCGAAATTATTTTGATTCAGTAATTATTTTCATGTTATTGTTTATAAATTTGAATGGTTGGCGCTTCACACGGCCATGCTGCCAACTTAACTGTTTGAGTGGCTTGAATTTACAACTCTTTTAAATAAGACAAAATTACTTCAATAAGTTCGTACAACGTTTGTTAATTAAGATATTATTGTTTTATTGCTCACTGAGTGCTTTTTTTATTCTATACATACAACTAAACAATGATTTATTGATTACAATTGACCTGGCTTATTTCTCTGGTAACCCAGAAGGTTGGCAATGTTGACTCTAATTAAATATTTATTTATCTTCAAATTTCTTATATCTCAAGGGTGAATCCTTTCAAGCTACAGAATAAAACTAATATGTCTCGAGTTACGATACTTCACAAATGTTTAGTTTAGTAGGTTAGACACCTTTAGAAATTCAGACTTGTTAACAAACTGTTCGTCTGACCTTACGATTTTTGAGGTTAACTACGGTTAGCCTAAATCGTTAATTCTTGTATTGGAATTGAATAATTCCTTTTGAAAAAAGTGTTGACAATGATTACTACTTTTTGTGTTAGTGTTTGGTGTTTAGTACATAAGTGTATTTACTCTGAATTATGTCTTATAATAATGATATAATAATTGAACACTGTTAATTATATTTTGCACGAACACTGTTAATTATATTTTGCACTGTACTCCCTGATTAATAAGCTCTCTGGATTATTATTTATTCACTATACGATCTCAATACACTGATCGTACACTTTCACTTTCCGCGAAGAACGATTAATACTTCTTTTTTAAAAGGAATAATTCCAAATGTTTAGTACCAAGCCACGTGTTGTTCAATCAAATATATTGCAACGTACCGTCTGCGGCTTCCAGAAACAATGTCTTCACAAAGTTGACATGTTTCGGGACACTTGTCCCATCATCAGAACTTAAAATAATCGTGTATCAATTAAGTTGATACATTTGTCAATTAATTAAAATATTAAAATCCAACATGAAATAAACAATTTAAAACAGTATGAATACTTAAATGTCTAAAAGCGAGCGCGAAGGTTTAACGATGTACATCGTACGGACAAATGATACATTGACAAATGTATCAACTTAATTGATACACGATTATTTTAAGTTCTGATGATGGGACAAGTGTCCCAAAACATGTCAACTTTGTGAAGACGTTGTTTCTGGAAGCCGCAGACGGTAAGTTGCAATATATTTGATTTAATACTTCTTGCTGTTATTTACTTGGGTTAGGAAACACTTCTAACCTCGTTCTGATGGTTTCGCACTACTGGTTAAAAAATACTGTTTGTTGTAATTCACTTTACTATGTAGGTAACTTCTTCTCTACTGTTGGTTAATAATACTTTCAATTGAAATTTTGACATGGAGCTTCTGTTGTATCTGCTGAGATGAAATTCAAAAATGTCTCTCTCGTTCCTTCGAGCGAGCTGTATATATAGTCGCCTCAGACTCCGCTTGGCGGTGACGACAAATTTTCGTATCTAATTTTCTGATTGGTTCAAAATGATGTCATGATGCGGTCATTCTAAAAATAACTTTTACATAATCGCTTTAAGCGTGGGTTAACGTTTTTGTTAGTATTACTCGTACCTTTCCAAAATTCACAAATTTTATCTTATGTCTATTTCTCATTTATTCTAATTACAGATTTTGATCTATTACTAGCATCGTATTGCTCGTTCCTTGCTGGTTATTTTGAGATGAATAGCGGCCAGTTTGGATACATTTTTAATTAATAAATTACATCTTATTGATAGTCTATCTTAAACATTGCTTTATTTCAAACGCCTTCTGCTACAATTTGCAGATTCTATTGCTGTATTTTTTAACATTTAATAAACAATCATTTTTTACTACATTGAAAACAATTATTATATTTAAATTAACATATTATTCTATAAATTTGCTGTATCCAGCTGAACATTAATAATGCTTATAACATAACTCCTTATTACCATTAAATGGCTTGTTTCTTTTATTATTAATTATTCAAAATTACCCTTACTTCGTATTATTATTTTAATTGAACTTGTCTGGTGATAGTACACCTTTTCCTTAATGGTTATTCATATTTTTCTATACTCTGTATAGTATGGTCTCTTTATTATACATGATTATTATTTTCATAATCTCATTTATTTTATTTTGTTTTTATATAGTATCCAAGTCACTTTTTCACAATAATTTAATTACCTTGTATCCATCAGTGACTTCGTTCTAGTGTTTTTTTATATAGACGCGTTTCGTGACATGTGTCACATCATCAGTAATCCTCGTCAAATGTTAAAATTCACATAAAACACATATTTGCACATATTTACTAAATTACAAACGACACACATGTGTTATGTGTGTGTCGTTATTGTAATTTAGTAAACATGTGCAAATGTGTTTTTATGTGTTTTATGTGAATTTTAACATTTGACGAGGATTACTGATGATGTGACACATGTCACGAAACGCGTCTATATAAAAAACGCTAGAACGAAGTCACTGACGGATACAAGGTAATTAAATCATTTGTTATGTTGTATTTGTCTAATTATTTCATGTTTCTTTTTATAATTACAATATTTCTTTCAGTATGCACTAGGCATAGTTTGTTGTGAGTTATCTCTTTATTTCTGTATTTATTATAGACATTTTGCCATTCTTATGACTTTCTTATAATTCGTGTGCTAGTTATTGCACAATATTATTGTTACTTGGCATATTGGCCCTAGTCATTATTCTGGTCTTTTATTACATCATTTATTATTCATTAAGTTACTCTAACTCTTATACTTCACAATTCATAATAAGGTTTTGTTCACCTTACCTTATAATACATCTTTTTACCAAATTAACAGGCTTATAACATTTTTAAATACATAAAGTTCTTTACAGATTACATTTGACATCATTTATAATTAGAACATATACAATTTGTTCTTTCATTAATTTTTCTTTAATCATTATCTATTATGCCTTAGCATACCTTTCTTTCAAGGTTGATTTAACATTGTGATTATTCTTTGTTAATCTCATTTTAATTGTTCATTTATCATAATTCATCTACTATTCATTATTATCAACATGATACTTCCTTTTATTTCTTATGCTAGTTATTTCTTTTTAATTGTTCAGCAGATGTACTGTTTACTTTACTCTAATACATTTTAAAATATAAGTTACTTTACCTTTCATTTATTTATGGTGTTTTATTTTGTCTAATTGTGTTATGCTCACTTAACTAATCTATTGGGGAACTAGTCTTTGTCAATGTCTCAGTCTATTCGTCAGTTTATTTTGTGTTGTCATTGAATGCTTTTTGTAGATTTACTACTTGTTATCATCACTTCTTGTTACTTAGCTAGTTTATTATTATGGAACAGTCTGTACTGTTACAATATATAAAACGGATCTTTACAGCTGTCGCCTTTTCTCCGTCCCCAACTTACATTGTAACCTATCATAGCATGTAAGTTCTTCTAAATTTCTTGCAACCATTGCTTCTGCTACGTCATCTCGCCAACTCCTCTGTGGATGTCCTCTTTTCCTCCTCACCGGTGGTATCCATTCCAGTATTTTGCGGGGCCATCTGTCATCTTCCATTCTCTTTACATGCCCAAACCAAGTCAATTGTCTTCTTTCTATTTCATCTATTATTGTCCTGTCAATATTCATCTCGGCTCTAATAGTCTCATTTCTAACCCTGCCTAATTTTGTTCTTCTACAACTCCTCCTGAAGAAGTCCATTTCCGCTGCCATCAGTTTTTTCTTATTTACATTTGAAATGTTTCAGACTTCAGCTCCATAAAGGATTACAGTTTGCACCATGCTATTATATGTTTCTTTGTATTTCTTGTTATACTTCTTTCCCATAGAAGCGAATTCAGCGTTCTTATAACGGTTCGCCCCTTGTTAACACGTTCTTGAATTTCATCTTTGCTGCTTCCCTGTTTGAAAATAACGCCTAAGTATTTACTTTTTTCAACACTTCTTATCCTGTCCACATCCAATTTTAAGTCCTTAACTTCTTCGGTACCCACTATCAGGTACTCACATTTTGCCATGTTCATCGTCAAACCACCTGCGTCATATTCTTCTTTTAACTTTCTGACCATATACTCGAGGTCTTCGTCATCCTCCGCTACCACAATCTGGTCATCGCCAAAATATAGAGTGAACAGATTGTCATCTCCTACTCTCAGCCCCATGCTTTTACACTTCTTTGTCCATCTTACTAGAGATCTGTTTAAGTATATTTTAAAGAGGGTAGGGGACAAGCAGCATCCTTGTCTCACACCTTTTTTAGTTTCGAATGGGAGAGTGAGTTTGTATCCCAGTTTGACCGTGGTGATATTTTGTTGATAGTATCTTTTGGTGGCTGCAATCAAATTTGCATTTATGTTCAAATGTTCCATCTCCTTCCATAACTGTGAGATTGGGACGCTATCGTATGCCTTTTCTAAATCTATTAAAGCTATATGCATTTCTCTATTATGCTGTACTCTCTTTTCAACTGCTATTTTGATTGTAAAGATGTTGTTTACCGTGGATCGCCCCGCTCTAAAACCTGATTGTTCTTCGGGCTGCTTGGTCTTGATGTCTTCTTCAATTAAGTTTTTCAAAGTCCTTGAATATATTCTCCCGATGGTCGGGATCACAACAATTCCTCTGTAATTTCTAGGGTCCAACTTTGAACCCTTCTTATGGACTGGTGAGATATACGATGTTCAGCACTCCACTGGCACTTCTTCTCCATTTGGGCATCTTTCGAGTAGTTTTCTGTGCATTTCAAACAGCTTGGGGGGGGGGCCATATCTAACTAATTCCAGGTTTATTCCTCCCAGACCTGGGGATTTCCTCAATTTTGTACCTTTTATTGCCTCTTGTACTTCTTCAATACTTAGTGCAATTTCTCCAGATACTTTTATTTCATGGTCATTAGGAATGAATTTATTCCTTGTTTCAACCAATAGCTCCATAAAGTGTTGTATCCATTTTGTTTCAGGTATGTTGTTCAAAAATATCTGTGTCCAGTTTGTAGTTTTAATGGCTTTAATTGTCTTCCAAGCTTCTGAGCTTTGTGTACCTCCCAGCTGATTATCTATGCATTCACATCTTTTCTCCCAAGCATTATTTTTCTCCTTCACTACTTGTTGTTTAACTTCTCTATTCATTCTTTTATATTCTTCTTTAGTCTCTTCATCTTTAGTTTGTAGTAGTTTCAAATATGTTTCCTTTTTCTTTTTGCTTTTCTCTTCTATTTCACTATCCCACCAGAATGGTTTATTTGATTTCCGATCTTGTCTTCCTAGGGCTTCCTCAGCCGCCTCTCTAATACATTTCTTTATATGCTCGTATTCTTCCAAAGTGGATCTGGTTGCTGTCATTAACTTTTGTTCTAATCTCAACAAATACAGCATTCTTGTACATAAAAGGCCAACATTTTCTGCTCGTACTACATAACATGAGCTCCTATGAAGGGAATATACAGTTTAGCAACAACCAATCTGTGATCTGACCCACATTCAGCCCCCTGTGCACTCTCACATCCCGCACTCTCAAACCAGATCTTTGTCTTAATATTACATAATCTGTTATAGATCTTAGACCTCTTGTGTTCTGGTACCACGTATACTTATGGATGTCTTTGTGAGCATAGAAGGTATTCATTATTTTCAATTCATGTTGTTCACATAAATCGATTAATCTCTCACCATTGTTATTAACTATCTCTTCTCCGTGTGTGCCAACTACTTTACTGTTTCTTTGTTTACCGACTCTTGCATTAAGATCTCCTGCAAGGATTATTTCATGACTTCTGGGGATGTCCTCTATGATTTCTCTCAGAGCTTCTTCAAAATTGTCTTTGGTTTGAACTGTGGCGTCCTCAGTTAAAGCATATATGCCAAAGCATATATTGTAATAATTCTCCCTCGTAGCTGAAGTGTCATTTTTAAAAACCTTTCATTAATGGGCTCCCAAGATTTTACCCGATTCCGGTATTTTTTATGAATAAATATGGATACCCCTGCATGAGCTCTTTGATCTTTCTTTACACCTCTCTGTATTCTTTTAGATTTTCATTCCCATTTCCTTTTTTCTTCGTTTCTGAGAGGACAATAATATCTATTTTCCATTTCAGGCATTCATGTAGTATTTCTTGCTGTTTATTTCTGATTCCTTGAATATTCTATATAACCAAACACAAAGTCCATTTCCGTTGCTGTGTTCGTCTACCAAAATCCCTGTCCACCATCCAAGGCTTGTTTTTGTTGGGTTTGTTAGCATCTTATGGCTTTTACAAGTGTAGGTTGCTAGCCTAACGACTCAACCCCTATCCTGGAGGGCCAGGGTTTGATTTCAGAGTGTCCTTCTCTTAGGTAGGTTGCCTTCTCTGCGGCTAAGGAGCCCTACCTACCCCGCCTGTTGGTCCGCGGGAGGTATTTTATTTCCCTCCTACCCGCCGATCTAGCAAGAACCAGATCTGTTAGGGCATTCCCCTATCCGCCACCTGGGGATGCGCCCTCTAGGGGTTACAGAGTCCCCCGAGGTTTAAGATACGATTTGAAAAAAACAAGTTAGGAAAGCTAAATATGCAAAAAACAACCCCAACGTAAACAGATTAGCTGCAAAAAAGTATAGTCAAAGTCATCCCGAAGTCAACAAAGAGGCTGTAAAAAAATACCACAATACTTATCCCGAGATAATTATGAAAGCTGTCTGCAAATATAGAAAAATAAATCCCGAGGTACATACACAAAGACTAATCCTGAGGTACATAGAGAAGCTGCAAAAAAGTATGCATCTAACAACCCCCACGTTAATCAGGCAGCTACAGGTAATTACAATGAAGAGATTACAAATCAGATTATTGCCTTGGACTAATAAGTTTTTGTCTGGTTTTAAATATGAACCTCAGACTGATTATTCCAGGGACAAGGTTGTTGACCTCGTACCTCAGTCACCCTGTACCTGGTGCCGTGCCCTGAAGTGGAAGGATGAGACTCCCGGAATGTGCTGCAGTGGCAGTAAAGTCCAGCTCCCTGCCCTTGAGCCTTACCCTGAACCAATACACAGCCTCCTCACCCACCAGCATCCATTGGCAGAGCACTTTCTTTCTGCTGCCCGGAAGTACAATGGATTCTTCCAAATGACGTCTTTTGGAGCCAGAGAGTCTTATGCAGAGAGTCTTTTGAATGTCTTATGAAAACATTCAAAGTGCAGGGGCAGGTCTACCACAGGATAGGGAGCCTCAGCACCAGCCTTCATTTCTCCAGATATACTTTGTTGGTGACGTTGACAATAAGAGGGACATCCATTGTGATATCTACCCTGGGGTTAAGCCAGTACTGGTTAGCCAACAGGAGAAGTTGCTGCATGAACACAAGTATATTCTCAACTTTAAGGCTGGGGTTGATTCTGTTCCTAAGGGCCAGAAGAACTTCCAAGTGGTGAGTAACGCCGATAGGAAGCCTTGTCGAGAGCACCGAGGTCGTTTCAATGCCCCCACGACTAGAGAAGTGGCAGTTCTCATTGTCGGTCAGGATTTTGAGAAGAGGGACATCGTTCTCCACAGCAAAGACAACAGATTGGTATGAATCAGTGAGATGCACCGTGCCTATGACGCTCTCCAGTACCCTCTGGTGTTCTGCCGTGGAGAAGATGGCTATTACATCAATATACCTCAGTGTGACTGTGTCTGCTGCTGACTTTTACAGCTACAGGATAATGGAGCGTGAAGGGGAAGAATGCTACCTACTGCTGTTCCACAACCTTCTCAACCAATTTCTGGTTGATATGTATGTGAAAATTGAGACTGAAAGACTCAGTTGGATTCGTAACAACCAGAAAAAGCTGAGAAGTGAGGAGTATGTGCATCTGAAGAACGCCATGACAAGAACTTGGCAAGATTATCAGAGCTTGGCAAGATGGTTGTGTTGCCATCCTCTTTTACTGGAGTACCCCGCTATATGCATGAGTGAACTCAAGATGCTATGACGTATGTATGCCATTTCGGACGGCCGGATCTGTTTATTACATTTATCTGCAATCTGAAATGGCCAGAAATCGTAGAGCTCTTGAAACAAGGCAAAAAGTCTCATGAGAGACATGACATAGTAGCGAGGGTTTTCCACGTGAAAGTGAAGCATATAATGAAGCTCCTCACTAAAGGTTGCATCTTTGGCCCTACCAGGTGTCAAATGTACTCCGTGGAATGGCAGAAACGTGGACTACCCCACGTTCATATTCTCCTGTGGCTAGAAGAGAAGATAAGACCAGAGTCCATTGACAAAGTTATAAGCACTGAAATACCTGATCCCGACCTAGACCCAGCCCTCCATGAGATTGTCAAGACGACTATGATCCATGGCCCATGTGGACCCCTCAACAGGAACTCACCCTGGATGGTGGATGGAGCATGCACCAAGAAATACTCCCAGTCCCTTTTCAAGGAAACTCAAACCGGAGAGGATGGTTATCCTCAGTATCACAGGCGGTCCCCGGCAGACGGTAGGTTCATAGGTTCACTGCCAACATCACTGGAGTCAATCTTGACAATCGCTGGGTGGTGCCATACAACCCCGTCCTGTCTCGCACCTTCTCGGCCCATATTAATGTTGAGTACTGCAATTCTGTAAAATCCATAAAATACATCTGCAAGTACATTAACAAAGGGTCTGACCAGGCAGCGTTCACCGTTGAAGATCTGGACGAGGTGACGAGGTACTATGCAGGACGATACATCAGCAGCTCTGAGGCAGCCTTGCGCATTCTCTGCTTCCCTATTCACAAAAGGTTTCCTCCTGTTATGCACCTTGCCGTACATCTCGAAAACGGCCAAAGAGTTTATTTTACTGAGGAAAATGTCGTTGAGAGGATCAATAACCCTCCGAAAACAACACTTCTGGCCTTTTTTGAGCTGTGCAAAGTCGATGTTTTCGCAAGGACCCTTTTATATTGCGAAGTTCCGACTTATTACATATTGAAAGGCAACAAGTTCTGCAGGAGGAAACAAGGGAAGCCTGTGCCTGATTATCCGCGGGTGAAGAAGGATCAGGTTTTGGGCAGAGTGTACACCCTCCATCCCGGTAATGCTGAGTGCTGGTACCTACGCCTCCTCTTGCACGAGGTCCGTGGTCCTATGTCATTTACTGCCCTAAAAACTGTGGCAAGGGTAGTCCACCCGACATTCCACGCAGCGTGCAGAACACTTGGCTTGCTGGAGGACGATGCTCACTGGGACCGCACTCTGGAAGAAGCCTCCATCTCTGACTATCCTAACAAAATCCGTGAGGTGTTTGCCATCATTCTGGTTTTCTGCCAAGTAGGAGATCCCATAAAATTGTGTGAGAAACACCGAGACAGTCTTGCGGAAGAGTTAGACGGCAAATGGAGAGAGAGCACGGAGATGCCCAACTGGTCTTTGACATTGTTTACAACCAATGCCTCAACCTTCTTGAGGATATTGTCATTTCCATGTTGGGTAAAACACTCCTACAGTTCGGACTTCCACCACCTTCACGAGCGCAACGAGCACAATACATGAGGGAACTGTCTAATGATACCGTTCAGCTGTCCAAAACAGTTGCTGTGAATGTTCCAAAATTAAATCAAGAACAGAGAAAAGCCTACGATGAAATCATGCACAGCATTGCTTCTGATTCTGGGCAGTTGTTCTTTCTTTACGCTCCTGGTGGCACTGGCAAAACGTTCTTGATCAATCTATTGCTAGCCACAATTAGGGCCGAAAGGAACATCGCCGTTGCCATGGCTTCCTCAGGTATTGGAGCTACCTTGATCGACGGAGGCAAGACAGCTCACTCTGCCTTCAAGTTACCTCTCAACCTGAATCATTCTGAATCTGCATTTTGTAACATCTCTAAGCAGAGTGACATGGCTCAGGTGCGTCGAGAAGCCAAAGTTATTGTGTGGGTTGAGTGCACCATGGCCCACAAGGGAGGTATTGAGGCTCTGAACAGGACGCTCCAGGACATTAGGGGCCGCAACCGTCTTATGGATGGAGTTACGGTGCTTTTGGCTGGTGACTTCAGACAGACCTTGCCTGTTGTGCCACGGGGGACACGTGCAGATGAAGTCGAGGCCTGTCTCAAGTCATCCCTCTTATGGCCTAATGTCAAAGTCCTGTCCTTGAGAGTTAACATGCGTGTCCATCTACAACTTGACTTGAGGGCAGAGGAGTTTTCTAACTTATTGCTTGATATTGGTGATGGCAAGCTTTTGGAAGAGAAGGGAAGAATAAATATTCCCGGTAACCTTTGCAATGTTGTGGGAGATCTGATCAGCTTGAGTGACAGAATATACTCCAACATTCATCAGGCTAGAGAGGAAAGAGGGAAAGAGCTATTCTCACTCCAACAAACGACTCAGCCAACAGCATCAACAACTTTCTGTTGGAGAAGTTGCTGACTGAGCATATGAGGTCTGTGGACTCTGTGGTGGAGGTCGAGGATGCTGTACTTACCCTGTGGAGTTCTTGCATACTCTCGACCCACCAGGAGTACCACCTCACGTCCTCTACCTCAAGATTGGCGCTCCAATCATGCAGTTACACAATCTAAACCCTCCGAAACTGTGCAATAGCACCAGGCTTCAGGTGAAGACTCTGCACAAACATGTCATCGAAGCCACGATTTTCACAGGCGTTAAGGGAGAAACTGTCTTCATCCCCCGAATTCCTCTGATCCCATCAGACTACCACTTTCAGTTCAAACTTCTGCAGTTTCCCATTAAGGTGTGCTACGCCATGACCATCAATAAGGCACAGGGGCAGAGTTTGATCGTGGCTGGTGTGGATCTGAGGAGTGACTGTTTCTCCCATGGCTAGTTGTACATGGCGTGCTCCAGAGTCAGTTCACCTGACAGCCTGGTCATCCTCCAGCCAGAGAGCAAAACCAGGAATGTTGTTTACATGGAGATCCTGAGCACTTAATCTGAGGGAGTAACTGAAAGTATATGCTAAGCAAGTTATTAGCTTGTCTACGTAGACCAAAAACCAGGGGTGGTGGTGGGATCGAAGGGCTTAAACCCATCTATTTTATTGTTGTTAGACTTAAAATAAAGGACTGTCTTAATCTGTAACAGAAACTTAGCTTACCCTCTTTAACTAAATAATACAGCGTTATTTTTGATAACTCATTAATTTTCAAGCTTTAATAGTTGATTGATCGAGCTTAAATAGTTTCTCTTAGTTTCAAAATACCGGTATCTAAACTTCCCAATAAATAACCTATTTCTTTTTTCTGATTTCACATTCCGTTTTTTTTCTTCTGATAATCACCGTAGCGAAGCCCGGTATCCAGCTAGTCACGTATATACTGTATACGTTTTTTCTCTGAGGACTAAATTCAGTAATCACGTATATGTACGTTTACGACTTTCGCTGCCTGAATATTGCCGATGCACAACGTTAATTGGGATATTATGCATGCTGCACTCTAGTGGATTATTTTTGAAACGTTTGGTATCGGTTGATTCTTGCTGTGATGTAATATGTGTGTCTGTGGTGAACATTTTGTGTCTGTCACACGTGTTTTGGTGTGTGTATAATTTTATTTTAGTTTTGAGTATATCTGATAAATAACCTTTGCAAAAGACTTAACTTGCAAAAGACTGAGGACGAAATTTGTAAATATGTTATGAACTATGAATCGGGTAATGAAGTATCTGTTTTTGACAAATCATAAAGTGAATATGATCAATTTAACAATATTTTACTCTTTTTTATCAGTTTCCTTATAATTAATGTTGAAAAAGCTTCATTATAATACATTTTACAAAGTTTAAAAAATTTGACTGTCAAACACATAACACACTAACCGAGTTGTCACTGATCAAAGGGTTAATGTGAAAATACATAGTATGTGAGGTTAGGTGTAAATGTTGTGGTTTAAAGAAAACGAAACTCTTAGTTTGGCAAAATATAATATTTAATATGTAAATACAATGATTGCAACAGATTAACATTTGGTGACAATCTCAACGTGCATAAAACAAGTTAGCACAAGTTAAAACAAACAGAACTAAGCATTGCAGTGACATTCCAGTGTACAATTAACATGTTTTCTTTTGTTCATTAATAAGCATGCTTTACTTATGCTAAACATTTTGTTAATTTTGAATGTATGATACGCTTATGAAATTGTACGTAAACCCCCTAAAGAACCTAACCTTGTGCCTGAAAATATTATGAATTTTTTTTATGTAAACATGCTGTGGCTAAAGTAGAAGACTTACAAACTGTATTGGAGCTATGTGCACAGTATACATAAACATACTCCAAATGTAGTGCAGGGCCAGTAAAAAGTGAAGCTAGAATGGGTTTAAAAAAAAATGTGAAATTTAGTGTTTAATGTGAAAAGTGAGTTCTGTCACATAATGTGAGACACGTATAGTAACCCCAAGAACCACCCTGCCTTACTTTGAGTTTTTTTTTGTTATTTGCATAAAAAAATTAGTATTATTTTTAAGGTGTATTGGCTGTTCTTTCAGTTTCCCAGTTAACCTAACAACAACAAATTTTGCTGTCCCATTCATAGGCTTAACTTATTGCTAGAAATATATAATGCATGATTATAATAACTTGCGTTTCATGCGCTTTGCATGACAATGAAAGGCGATTACGCCCAAAAACAAAAAATTTAATAGCATAAAACAATTAAATGGTTTCTATTAAAAGCAATCAATTAATTTTAATTAAATTATGGTTGATCTTCACTACATATCGATACCAACTACTGCAGAATCAAAATATCTAAAATTATTTCATGTGCCAAATTCTGTTCCCCCTCTCTGTGCGTGATTCACACACTTCCTGTACAAACACATTCTGTCTGAATGTCTTGATTCTGTATATGCCTTGCTAAATTATTGACGGCTTGTTAGGAAAAAACTTGTTTAAATATTAAAAAATACATTTCTGTGTAAGCTTTTTCCTACGTATAGTAAGGAGTAAGGCATTTTAATTCCATGTTGCTTTTACATATTCTTAAATATTTTATGTAGATAAAATAGTATAGGTTTATCCTAGGCAGAGTCTCTTTTTAAAACATTAAATTTATTTTACTAGAAAAGAATTATGTTTTCATTGTTTTTCACTGTCATAGGAGGTTAGTAAGATGCTTTAAGAGACTTCTGATATTATACAGCTCAATAACAGTAAAACAAATTTGTCTACTGATGTTGATCACAAAATTGTCTATTTTTTCATATTTAAAGAGTATATTATTCATATTACGTGAATACTAATAAACATTTGTTTTGGCAATATTGTACAAGCATTTCTGTTTTCTATAAATACGAGGCTTATCCAGAAAGTAAGTACCGTTTGGGCATTAAGAAAATGATACAAATTATTTTCAAATTAATTTATTTTTCAAAAATTCTATATACCTTTATCTATGTTTCTACATAGTCACCACGCAATTTGAGACATTTGTCGTATCTTGGCACTAATTTTAATATGCCTGGTTCAAAGAATTCAGCCACCTGCGACTTCAACCACTGCTGGACGTTTCCCTTTATCTCATCATCACTTTCAAATTTCTGGCCAGCAAGAAATTTCTTCAGATGCAAAAACAAATGGAAATCGCTGGGAGCCAAATCTGGACTGTAAGGAGGATGACTGAATTGTTCCAGGGAAATGAGTCAACAAGTGCCGTCGTTACACGTGCGGTATGCAGTCGCGCGTTGTCATGCACAAACGCCACTCTGGAAGTCAGTAGTCCACGCCTTTTGTTTTGTATTGCTCGCCGTAACTTTTTAGTGTTTCACAGGAAACTTCTGCGTTGATTGTTGTGCCTCGTTCCATGAATTCCACTAACAAAATTCTCTGACAGTCCCAAAAATGGTGCACATGATTTTTTTTTGCAAAAAGAGGTGGCTTTGCTTTCTTGGCTTTCAGGGAACCAGTATGCCGCCATTGCAGTGACTGTCGTTTAGTTTCTGGTATCTCGTAAGAAACTCATGTTTCATCACCAGTGACAATTCTTTTCAAAAAACAATTTCCATCTATTTCATAACGCTGCTAAAATTCCAAGGCTGCTCCCATGCGTTTCGTTTTGTGACCGTCCGTTAGCATTTTCGGCACCCATCTCGAACACAGTTTTTTGTAGTGTAAATGTTCAGTCACAATTTTGTGTAATAAAGATCTAGAAATGTTTGAAAAATCCATTGCCAAATCAGAAATTGTGAATCGCCTATTGGAACGAACCTTCTCGTCAACACTGCGCAGCAATTCTTCGTTTACTAAGAACGGGCGACCACTATGCTCCTCGTCGTGAACATTTTCTCTTCCATTGTTAAACATCCTAACCCACTTTCTCACCATACCTTCACTAATCGCATTCTGTCCATAAACTTCACAAATCTGACGATGAATTTCATAAGGACGAAGATTTCTCGCATTCAAAAACCTAATAACTATTCTTATTTCACAAATGGCTGGCCGATCGATTTTTTAAAACATGATTACCGATGTGTAGTAAACGTAAACAAACAATATAGCTTGGCTACTTCGTCGTTGAATAGAAGGAAGTAACTACGCATGCGCGACCTTCGTACTACAATATACGCAGACGGTACGTACTTTCTGGATAATCCTCGTATCTTAGCCATTTGTCTTACCATTTAAGCCAGTATCGACAGTGATTGCTATAACTATTGATATTATTATATCTTTTGTTTGCAGTTAACAGTGATACTGAATCGCAACAAGTCATTCCTCTTGTTCCTGCAACGACCAGGTGTTAAACATTTGACATGGGCTGTTTTGAAAATGTATACTCTGATCTTCATGGGATATTGTATGGCTCCATTTGTACTGTTGTCCGTGCAGAAGTGGTTCCGAGTGTATTGTTCTGTCTTCTTTGTTGGACACGTTGTTTGGATGGGCTGGCCCGCGTACAGACCAATCGTGAAACTGCTGTTACCTGCAGCCCGAGAACACAAAGAGTAACACTTGGCTGGTAACGAGTATCACACATTTGTGATGGTTAAACTATACAGACATCACCATATTATCCCAAATATATATTGCAACCGCCTTTTTAAAAATAATGATCATTTTCCAAAGTGGTAATTTTATACATTATGAACAACACAGTTGAAATTGTGAATATGCTTTCAACATTATGGTGAATATGTTTATCAGTTTCAGCGATTGATTAATGGCTCACTGGATGTATTGCGTATTGTGATTTTATGTTTACTGTACAGTTGATTATTGTAAGTTACTGGATTTCCTGTACTTTTTAGAGGAATTCATACTAGTATAATGCAATAGGTTGTACAGCTAATAAAGTTTCATGTCAAATGGCAAAACTAAACTAAACAAAGGTAAACATTTTTGTAGAAAGTATATTACTTTAATGATACATATGTATGAAGAATTAACTTAGCATTGTGTCTCCTGCAGTCGATGAAGACAGCAGAACAAACTGTGGTGCAAGAATGAGAATGAAAAAGGTAAATCGTGAAGCATTTAATAATAATTTCACCAAATGCTGTACATGGTCCTATAAGTCTCAAAAATTAGTTTTTCATGAAAAACTATATGCGTTAAACAATGTGTGAACACCTCAGCATATGTTTTTCCTGGACCATGAATTAGTTAACAAGGATGGTTTATCAGATCTACATGGTACTTATAGCATGTGCAGTGTATCCAGCTGATAAGTCCTGTCTATCAGCTAGACAGATATTTTCAGACATGATTTTGAACAACAGGCATATTAGTAATGTGGCTCTGGTACTTTCCTAATAAGCATACCGACACTACATTTTCGATGTTTTGAGTATGTGGTAGTATGGATATATAATGGTGTGAAGAAGATGGAGTGTACCAGATGTAAATGATTCTATTGCTAAATGTAACGCGAAAATATGTGACGTGGTAATGCGTGAGGTTAGGTTAGAATGTTTCGGCTTTTTAAAGCAAACGAAACTCATGGTTGACAAAATATAACATTTGATAAGTAAATATAATTAGTGTAACAGATTGACACGTGGTCAATCAGCACAAAAAGAACTGAACTAAGCATTGTCTTGCCATTCAAGTGTTTTCTTCTTCATTCATAAACATGCTGAACATTCATTTAAAATGTCCATGGGATGTATTTTATTACTGTGCGATTATATTTAAACCTAACTTTGCAAATGAAAACATTACGTTTTTCTTTGCATAGTGTAACCGTATACATGGTATACATAAGCATTTTAAAAAATTGTAAATGTATGAGGGACGGCTGAAATGTAATGCACTCATAACTCGAAAATGAAAAGGGGTAGTCAAATGATACAAATATGACAGTAAAGTACATTTTATTTGCTACAAATACTTACATTTATTTTTCCATGTAGTCACAATTTACAGCTACACATTTGTCCCAATGGTGAACCAGTTTTCTCATTCCATCAATGAAGAATGCCGGGGATCTTTCCTTGATCCACGACCTCACTGTGTCTTTCAGTTCATCATCCATGGTGAAATGAATACCCTTAATTACAGAATTACAATGAAATGAATCCTTCTTTAATTGCAGAAAGTAGTGAAAAATCACAGGGCACCAATTCTTGTGCAGAGGGTATGGAATAGGTTCAGATTTCAGCTTCACAAGAGACTTGGTGGTTGCACGCAATGAGTGTGGCTGAGCATTATCATGTTGAAGAATTGTCGGCTCTGTAGATTGTCGAACATGACACACATGTCTCTCAAGGTGTTTTAACGTCTCTATGTATTGCTCAGAATTTACAGTTGACCCAGCTTCCAAGTAGTCACTCGCATACATGTGTTTGGAAACCTAGTACAGTGTCAAGAGAATTTGTCTTGCAGAGGGTTGGCGTCAATTTTGGCATCACAGGTGCAGATTGAAGTTATCGTTACAAACATTTTTCATAAAGGGTATGAAAATAGAAAACAGTTGCAGTTGTCAGCAAGCTGTTTTATAACGTACACAAATATTTTAACAATTTCTATTACTTTATTAAAATTATATGCGATATTCACTGTATTGTTACAACGGTCTAATGATCGTCGTATGGTACAGTAGAAAAAATACAAGACACCAAATACAAGTCACTGATCACTAGCTTTAATTATCACAGTTAAACAGTTTGTAATTAACAAGACAGTCTCTTACAACAAATCAAATAAAAATTATTCACACACAATAAAATGTCAACTAATATAAAACACAATTGTATTACAATCGTACCGCACATACATAAAAACACATAACACTCCGCCACAATACATCGAACCGCACTGCAATAAATCGCAACTCAAACTGAACTGAACGTCTCTGAGTACTTGTATTTATACCCCGCTGAGGTTCCAGAATATTCACTAACTGCACGTCAAGAATGCTACTAGAAAACACCAGAACATAATTGGTTGCGGCCTTACACACAGCAGGCGCGGACCGGTGAGTCCGGAACAATCTCGCAACGCATGTCGAGAATCACGTACGCACATAAAATTACAGCCATATTCCACTGGATCGTTCGAGAAACACATAGATTGTTCTGTAATGTCGTAACACTATATTGATGGTAACTACCACATAATCAAAATATCAGAAATTAGTGTAGATACGGTCATTGAGAAAGTACCATGGATTCTACTCTGAAAGGATCAAGAATGATGCATATGTTATAATTACCATGTAAACTGATAGTTGTGGTCACTGGATGAACTGAAGACATTTGTATGTATATGGAATACGTCCATCTCTTGTACAGACTTAACTGATAGTTGCTTTCGTGATCTGAGTCTCAATTCAGAAGCCAACAGATCATGCTCATATGATATTAGCATGCTGCTCGAGACAAAGATAACTATATTTTTTCTTGTATGAAATGTATTAAGGTCATTTTATTGTATAATATTGTATGCAGAAAATACAGCAATTTTTTCTGTTTTCCAGAGGGCTCTGGTATATGGCACTAAGTATGAATATTAATAGTCCTGGAGGAGAATACACATAATTCCATTTTTAATTCTCTGTATTTCAAAGAGCATTGTCTTACTTATTTCTTTAGTACACATGAAGTTATGATTTTGTATTCAATGAGAAATTTGTTTTTGTGAATAAGGTGATTCAGATATGGTTAACATGTTTGTTTTTGTTTTGTCATTGATTTAATTCAGAGTGATCAAAAAGCTTTTGTGAACCAAAATAGTTTCAATCATTTAACCATGATCACACAGTTCCAAGCATTGTCCAAAGTATTGTCTGCTAGTCACCAACCATTTCTTGACAATGGCTGAACTGTGTTATCATTGATTGTTCATATTCTGAATGGCTATCTTCAAATCATTAGATATGGTAATTGTCGAGTACACTGATTTCTTTTATATTCACCAGAGAAAAAAATCAGGTGGGAAAAGTCACAGGTGAACTTTGGAAGCCAAATTTTTCTGTTCACAAACATGGTGTCCAAGAGTGCCATAGACGTATGTGTTTTGTGAACCTTAGCACCATCATGCTGGAAGTAGGTCCCGACATCTTCTATCAGTTGCTTGATGAAACGATACAGAATGTTATCACAGGACCTTTGGGAATTGATAGTCTCATTACAAAAAAATCTGAGGTTAAGCGCATTCACATGACATTACAACCCCAAACACCAATCTTCTTATCATGCAGTAGTGATACTTAGACACATGCACACCAAGAGATGCGAGTTGTAAGTGTTGATGTACTTTGACAAATGGAAGTATGCCACACCAGTGAAGAATGTGACATCCAAATTGTCCTCTCCTTCACAGTCAAGAAAGTTTAAAATCCACCTAAAGTGCACTACCCGCATAGCACTGTCGCCAGGTTTCAGTTCATACACAGCTTTAATTTCATAAGGGTGTATAAGCGTAAGGCATATTTTAAAAGCCATATGGGCCATGCAATATTAGAGCAACCAGCTGGGATAGTTTCCTGGCAGAGTTCTTTGGACTTTGAGGTACCTAACCATTTCTCCTCTGCCAGTATTAGTAGGTTCCTGGTCTAACCTTCCAGATCTAGTAGGTTCCGGAACTAGTTTCCCAGAATTTCTTAATCAGCGGCCAGAAATTGTGCATGGAATCATTGTTGAACATCTTGTGTGCTTTTTCCACCACACTGAAACGCATTCTACTATGAACATACATCCTCAACAGATAAAATCATTACCATAAAACTTAATTTAATGACATATATCTTTCTTGCTTTGCTACTAGCTCAGTATTGCTGTTTGACAGCTGACCACCAGAACCAAGGACCACTAGAGCCACTTTATCACCAATTCTAACTATGCGACCATTGTGTAATTCCCTCACTTAGAAGGATGACAGTTGGTATCAAATCAACTGTTATCAGTGGTAATTAATTTTGGACTTGCATCAGTATAAGTACGTCGTTGACACGTTTCTGCACATCATTATCCAATGGCTATACTGACAGCAGAATGATGGCAACTGTACAGGTCGGCCCCGTTGAAGATTCCAAGCTGTGGTTGATAAATATTAATTGTGGCAACACAGCACAATGTGGACTCAATACACTAACCTCATCTTCCAAACTGATCGGTGCACAAAGACAGTATCGGGAAGTGCTGCACAATTAAAAACACATTATTACATCAAAGGCTTCCAAAGGTTAGCCTTCTAGCTGAGACAGTATTAAGTGATTGACCCTGTTTAAAATATTTTTGCGTGTTTTCTGTACTGTAGTCATCAGATACTTTTTTGATTACTCTTTATAATACATTCTTTGATAGAAAGTTAGGATGAACATTTGGTTTTCTTTTTTATAATTATTGCAAGAATTGGTAAAATGATTGTCACATGTGCACAGACAAATACATGTATTCATTTCAATAGCCAGTACTAAATATATTTGCTCAGCCAAGAGTTGATAATGGTGCTTTCTCATTCTGTACTACAAAACTGAAACACTGACAATTTTCTAATGCTTTGGACTGTCATTGTAAGCCATATGATAAGAATTGTATGTTCTTGCTATTGATGGGCTACAGTTTCTTCAGCAGAATGTTTTCTTCTTATTCTTCTTTATTCAAGAATTACCAGTTCTGGTTCTTAGTGTTTAGTCATTTTTTATGGTCTTCCAACACCTCTCTTCCTTTGGGTGTGTATACAAAAACCTTCCTAGATAATTTGTTTTCATATGGGATGTATACACCTCTATACACTTGTGTGTAGATAAATATTGTTCATGCTTGGGTCTGTTGTAAACAATGCAGTCATTTATTGTACAATTTTAAGATCTTCTGTAATGTCCACATTGTAAGCAATCTTTCCTTTGACACATTCCTTGACAAATGAAAGAAACTTCATACCAATCACATGAGTTTAACTAAGATGTTTTTTATTGTTATCTAGTTTCTAGCCTGTATAGAAGAGATGGTATTGCCATTATTATTTATAGATTTTGTCACAGAACAAATGGCGCCATTCATACACCTTTTTGTTTTTTGTGCCTCTTAGAAGGGGCGTGTGGCGAGGACGCTAACTGCAATGAATGTTCCGCCCGAGCCGCACAGTGATGTTCGGCAGCTGTGCCTGCTGTTCGTGGTGTACTGCAGTCCTCCTCTTCTTTCAGCAGCGGTATGTAGAGCCCGCTGCCATCCCAGTCGATGTCCATTGCTGGTTCTTCTTTTTTCACAGGACAAGAAAGCAAAGAAAGTCCATTCTTCTCTTCTTCCTTTTCCTTCTGGCTGGCTTCGCATCATCCGATGTAATGCCAATTTTTCCCCAGCCGCACTCTTCTTATTCCTAATTTTTGCTGGTTGCAGCGAACCTATCAGATAGCTATTATCTTTTGGTCTCTTCTGATTGGTGCGCTGTAAACTCGTCCACGTGCCCACCAGGTGTTAGCGGCGACCTCTTGGCTAGTACCAGGAGCAGATGTTTGCCTCGCTGCCGTCACAATTTATAAAAATGATTTTCTCAAAAAGATTTCCATTGCAACAGATTTGTAATTGTGTTGCAAACTAATGTGGACATTTTTATGTGTTTCTAAATTTCATATACTACTAGTACTGTTTTTAACTCCTCTCAGAAAGTATTACATGCTTTTTCCTGTTAAATCTTCTTATTTTTTACTGTCCACAGTCTTGCATACTATAAAATTTGCTCAAATTAAAACATTTAATATGCTACTATTGTATACCTCACATGGTAAAAGCTGACTTTATAAAAAATACACTGAGTTTTAATTTAAAAATGCAATTTTAATTATGCACTTATTGTATAATAAGCTGTACGCCCTTCGGTAAAAAGACTGGGTACATGCATGTGTGTGTGTATGCACATGATTTATAATAATCATTTGCTTGAGTATTTTCTGCTTGTTCTTTCCTACCATTGTAAACTTAGGCTGTGCTATTGGCATGACAGTATGGAGTAATTTTTTTTTTTTTTTTTTTAAGACAAGATGCGATAAATTTTATTATATGTGAAACAGTTTGTAAGAAGTTTAAAACTTGACATGTTTAATCAGGGTCATGCATTATAAACATGTAAATGTGTGAAGAATTGATGAAACATGATGTCATGTGTTGTACGACGAAACATGAGTTGTATGTGGAATTTGTACTTTATCTTTGTGAAACTGATTTTGTAAAAATAGTGTTGATTAATTTTGTGAAGTATACACTAAATGTGCAGTTATGGGTATTACTTATGATGTTGAGGCAATAAACACATTGTGCATTGGGTGAAATTTTTTATGATGCGTTTATTGATATGTTGGGTAAGTTTAAATGTCATATTAAAGTAAAGGCACCACGGGTATATGCGGGGAGGGTACAAACCAGTCGAAGACTGAAGGACTACGATGATTAAAGTAAAGGCTGTAAAGAAAAAATTTAAGCTTAATTTGTTTTTGTACAGTTGACATTTTGGTGCCAGCTTGATCTAGTGAAAGTACGCCCTCTTTATTTTTTTAATGTTGGTTGTTGAATGTATATTTACTCAAACATTGGCAACAAACTGCTGTGTTATGACTAGCAAAATAGTATTGAAGCCTTATCTTTTAATATATGTAGGTAATTTCAAGATATTAAACAGTTAGTCCAGATGGCAGTGCAAAATGTGAAATATCTAACTAAATTACTTATTTACTTTTATTTGTTCATAATAAAACATTTTGGTACCATTTGAGATGTATAAAAAGCTATTTGAGATATATACAGATAAAGTTACTACTTTAGAGATTAAATAAATTCTCTGCGGTGAGTACAATTATGCAGTGCATCCTAATACCATGTGCATCCATTATACAAAACTTAGTCAGTGGTATAATTTTTATGGTTTCTTCTTCTTTTTCCTTCCTTTAAACACTCCAAAGATTAGGTTGTAGGCAATGTTTGGCTTCGTATAATTTGTGTACCTTTCTGTTTCATTCCCATTTCTTAAAGTAAATATGGGGTTTAGGATAAATTGTACTTTGTGTTGAAATCAAGACAATATGTGTGTACAATTTGTACTGACTTATATATTACCATTAACTCTTTTCTGGACAGCTTGGTTCTTGAATCTCATATGAATATGTATGTTACATACTATCCAATCGTAATAGGGAAACTCTGATTTTTGTCATGTGCATTATTATGGATTTACATTCTTTTGAGTCTCAACTCCCTATTGTGTATATAAAAGAATTTTACCTTGATTATAAATATAAGAGTCCTAAATAAATTGCAGAGTAAATTCTGTATGTATTCGTGTTCAGCCTAGATATAAGTGCTCAACTCCTAATAAAAAAAGAGGAAAACAAACAGAGTGAGTTAGTGAGATTTTTTAAAAATTAACTATCCCTTATTTCTTTTTTTAAAATACTGATTGTTGAATGAACATTCACTCAAAGATTGTGACCAGCAAAATATTAGTATTGAAGCCACATCTTTGAAAGTGTACACATATAAATTTAAAGAGATTAAACAGTTACTCCAGATGGCAGTGCAAAATGTGAATAACTGCTGTTGAGGAAGCGATTGTTTGGTTTTAGGGACCCCACAGATGCGAAGGACAGCTCTAATTGGTAGTAATGTTTTCAGGGGATCACACTCTCCTGGGCCTGTCTCTTGTTTCTGTCATCTACATAGAACCCAGCTTAACAACTTTTTTGGCCCAACGATTATCAGGCATCTGTTTTAGGTGGCCACACCATATGTGAGAAGCTTCGTATTTATTGTGTCTAAAATTGTTTTCTCAACATGAATTTCTTTGATTTATCTCTCTCCAAGTTTCAGAGTCATAAACGACTATACTCATAAAGATAGCAGAGTTGCTAATCTTTTTGGTTTTTTTTTTTAAACTGAAGCACGTAATTCCTATCACCATTTTCCCTCGTTCTATTTTGCAGGAGATATCTTCATCACTTCTGCCAGCATATGATAATGTCACCCCAAGATACCTAAAAAATCATTTTTGTATTATCTTTGAAAATACTGTCATATCGGCTCCTTCATGTCCAATATCTGCTGTTGGGGTTTTCCAGAATTTAAGACTGCAAGATACCTGTATTCTTCATGGATGTTTTGGATCATGAAATTGATGTACTGTTCTTCAAGCGCTACCACAACTTAATCGTTTGTGAAGAGAAGTGTACTTTCTTGACATCCCCATTTCATCACAGTGACTTTTCCTCCTACTTGAGGCTGCGTTAATACAAATTTTAAATATAGTAGGTGCCATTTAATTGAAATAAAAATAATTCTTTCACGTCTCACTTAAGTAAAACATGTGTTCTATTGAATTTGACAATACTTTTCATTGCGTGTTGTCCAGTTAAGGGTTTTCATATTATTTATGGCAGCTTTGTATTGTGTAATAGTAGGGTATTATTTATTTTATTGTGTGTATGTGTGTGTGTGTGTATATTAAATACGATTACACTAATTATACGTAGAAAGGATGTGTCAAAAAAATGACACCATTCCATTAGGTTAGTAACTTCAACTTGGGCCTTCCATACTGTAGTATGCCCAGTTGTTTCTTATTTTGGTAGTCAGTTTTGGGGCATTTAAGTCATTTCTACAATATAATAGTCTTTAGCAAAGTACAGTAGTAACTATGCTGTTATTAACAACAACAAATATTTTTCTTGAGGAACAATTTGTTTATTTATTAATTTTTTTTAATTGGAAAGTATTTTTAATAATAGTTTTAATACGTAGTAGTTATACACACGTACATGGGGTATATTGTATTGTCCAAAACTAACATATTTTAATAAACAGACATTTATTTTTAATACATTTTTTATATTTATTATTTATAAAAATTGAGATGTTAAAATGTAATAGAGCTATTAAAAAATATTTCAAAATTATCGTTTGTTGTTCTCAGTCACTTATTATTGCTATTACCCTCCATAAGAATGTCTTCATCAAGCAATTACATCTGACCCGAGTATGTTATTTATAGTACAACCTGGTTCATATTTCATTGCTTAACGTCGATTGAACCATTTTTAAATCAAAATAAGATTTGGTTTAAGTTTACCGTAATTTATTAATATGTATATAAAACTGTAACACAGCTTGTTTTATAGACCTGACTATAATTTTTCAACAGTTGGGACAAAAGCATTGACGTTAGTTGTCAATATAAAATTTACGAAAAACTGGAAATGATTTTTGTTTTCAAAATAAATAAGTACATATAGTAAATACAATTGATAAAGTTAAAATGTAAACTGATTTTTAGTGAGAACACCAGAAGTGTGCAAATTTTGTTGTGACACGACAGTGTGTGACAGAGAAAATGAATGTGTGAAAGAAGACGCAAACTGTTACCGCCTACTCACCTCTCTAGTCATTGATTAAGGACGTGTTAAGGGGTAATTCTGACATTACCTCTGCATGTCTCAGAGCATTCAAAAAGAATTGTCAGGTTTCTACTACCGTTATGGTCCATCTTTGACAGAATCAGATCATTCAGTTAATATTAATATTACAGACATATAAGGGCAAAAATAGATGTGGTACCCATATAATTGACGGGTATTAGTATCATGGTTTGTTTTGTATTACTGCTAGTAATGATTTGTACTTGGAGACTTCCTGTTAAGGTATATTTAGGCAGGCAGTATTTTTATAAGTACATTTTGTTAGTAGGAGTCAGAAAGTAGTTCGTCGGAAGAAGTCTTTCAGTAAATTTTGAACAAGTAGGTGGATGGACAACACAAGGTGCCTTTAGACTGCACACACAAAAATTTTATGCAAGGGTGTTCCAATTAATTTGTCAAAGGTGTGTTTTAAAATCTGCCTGGCAAACGTCAGATGAAAGTTAAAAGTTAATTGAAGAACATAATTTTTCCGTTTTAGCTATTTTTCAAACTAAAGCATATGAATGTATTTTTGTTTTGTTTTAATTAATATACCAGTTCATTAAAAGAAACCTTTAAATTTGACTGTGTTAAATATTTTTTAGTTGCCTATGCTATTTGCTCTTCCAGTCTGTTAGGTGGTAATCTGTATCACAATAATATGTTGTCTTTACTTTATGTTCTGATTATAGAGTGTAAAGTTTTCTTCTAAATTGAAATGATAAAATACAAACAGACAAGTGAAATATATTTAAATATAGTCAGAAAACTATAGTCATGAGTGTCTTGTCTAAATAAAACTCTAAAACTTTCAGTTTTAAAATCAGTTTTTGGTCAAAGTGACCATCAAACTTCTTTAGAAATATTGCCCGTCTAAAAACTTTAGAAATATTGCCTGTCTAAAAACAACTTTAAAATCACAGTAAATAAGATAAGTAAGTCAGGTTTTTAAATTGTGCGTGTGTGTTAGTATTATTTAAATGTGTCAAGTAAACAATGACATGTTTTGTGCATTATGCTGTATGTTCATCATCAGCTGTGCTGATTTGTTGTCTTTCCACCAGACATAAGATAAGCATAGCTACAGGACAATATATGAAACATGTTTCGTTTAAATAAAATTAATACATCTTGCCTGTACATTTAGTATTAATGAATTAATAATCCAAGAAAACAGCTGTACCTAGTTAAAATGTGTATGTTACTTCCTACTCTGGTCATCTTATCAAAGATTAGTCTATTTTGTGTGGTATAAATGGTTATGTGTATGTATTTATGTTTGTTGGTATATATCATTATTATAACATGGTTTAATACATGGTTACTACTGTAATATTACGGTGTTAAAATTGTATCTTGATTTTAGCTTGGATACAAATTTTCTAATGTCAGATAATATGAAAATATATATATCGATTTATTTAACCTTGTAATTGGTTTATGTACGAATAATTGTTATTGGGTGGGCATATGCTCATCATTACCTTGCATTTTTTAGATCCTCTCCCTTCATTTTACCATACTGTAGATGACTTTTTTTATGTACATTTTGTTGTATGGTTTCATCAAGGTACGTTTTACCAACTAATTCATCTGATAATGATCTTCATGCTTTTAAACTTGTTGTGTCTAAATACGAGGGTTATTCAGAAAGTAAGTTCTGTTTTTAAATATTTCTGCGGTATTGATGCCATCACTCTGTTGCACATGCGCGGCCAGTTTGTTCATTAGTTGGCAAACCAACAACGCCATTTGTAAACAACTGTGCACTGAGTAAGCTTCATTGGATGTGTTTATAATGTCGAAGAAATTTGAGACGCCTGCTGCGTGTGAATGTAGGCATCTGATTCAGTTCTTGAATGCAAAAGCCATTAATACAATTGAAATTCACTGTGTGATTTTCAATATTTATGAAGAAGATGCAATGAGCGATTCAATGATATCAAGATGGATATGACTTTTTTGTTTAATCCGATCCAGAGTAAGAGACGTAGGATGCTTACACAAGACATTGCAATGACTCATGGCACTACACTCACACACTACCACTGCAACACAACGTATCCTCACAAAGTTTGGCTGCCAACAATTTGATCATCTGCCTTACAACCCAAACCTCACACCAAGTGAATACCACCTTTTTAAGCATGGGAAGTCCTATGTCAACAAGCCATTAATACATGGTTCAAATCACAGGTGGGAAATTTCTACGACGAAGGTATACAATGCCTGGTGGCTTGCTTTGAAAAGTGTTTAAAAAAGGACCGAAACTATATAGAAAAGTAGTTTAAGATGTGTACTTCAAATAGCAATAAAAATGTTTTTAAATATATTCTTAGTTTCCTTTAATGCCTTATTGAACTTACTTTCTGAATAGCCCTCGTAATAATTTTTTACAAAGTTAGCAAAGCCATAGAAGCTGCAAAGCACATGTCAGATCCCTCTACTAACCTCATACTCTCTCCTCAGTACTGGGGTGTATTGGTAGAGAGCTGCCAAACACTTCTGACACTGAAGATGGCCTCCGGTGGTGTGTCTGAAACATCTGTCACACACAGTAACAGTTGACCATGGCCAAACAGCCGAGCTAGTAATAATGACAATAATTTTAACAATTATCATCTATACATCTTGTAGCATCATGAGATGGTACAAACCAGGAAACTCAATTTAATTATCAAAAATATAGGGAACTACTCAAATAGATAAATACTATGTAACTGAATGAGGAGTGCAATAGAGAATGAGTGATCAAATGAGAACAACCAAAAATAATTATATAAAGGAAGAATTATAATACCTAAACCAATAAACCATGAATAATAAATAAAGAATACGTGTTACAGATGCATGAATAAATTAAAAACAGGAATTAGCCTTGAAAACAAACATAATAAATAACTTGACAAAACGGACATTAAAAAAAGACTAGACTGGACAGTGTCTTTGACACAAAAAATTACCCAACAGATTAGGGAAGTGATTTTATATATCTTGTTATAATATTTTAAATAGTAATGTTTTAGTATGTACAGTAGAACCTCGCTAATCCGTCACCTGTGGGACTGGGTGTATGGTCGGAACGCAAAAAAGGTCGGATTATCAGAAGAATACAAAATGTTTATTTCATTAAATGAGACAGTCTAAAATAAAATAAAACTTATACAGTAGGCTACCAGGCTATATGGTTGGTTATGTACAATAAATGTGTAACGGGACAGATCAGGGAAGTAAATAATTTTTAACAATTGAAAGAAATGTTAACTCAACCGGTGTTCACCCTTTGGGGAACCTCTTTTAACCCACATGCTTACAATTTTATTATGTAACATCAGTCTGTGTTTGTGTCTGGCATCAGTTAGTCTAGATGAGTTACATAATCCTCTACAACTCAGGACATCTGTGAATTACAGAGAATGCGAATTTATTCGTCATTCAAACCCAAATAATCATTTCTGCTGTTTATGTTTACGTTTTGCTTCTGACATTAAAAGTGTACAAAAATATTTGTAAACACTAAAACTGTCACCAATTACTATGTACACCAATTCACACAGGACGAGTAATTAGCACGCACTAGACATAGATGCCGGCTCACTGAGGCAGCAAAACAACTGACAAGTATGTAAACAAGCTGGTGAGTCATCAACAAGTCGGCGCCTGAGCCGCGGTCGGACCAGTCAAGGGTCGGACTAGAGAGGTTTTACTGTAAGTGAGAAATGTATTTAGGGTTAACAAAAATCATTTGTATAACCAGCCTAAAAGTCAAGTTAGGTCTTGAACCTAAGGCTGTATTTGTAACTAGCTCATAGATAGTGCCCCCATGGTAAAGACAAGATAATTATTTTTATAATTGTGTTTATTCTAATAGAAAAGTGATAAATAATGATAATGAAACAGTGCAAATGACACAGTGTAAATAATGATAAAAATATGAAATGTTGTGAACCAAGTATGACCATAAGGTGAGAATGGCATGTATTTTATATGAAGTGAACAAATAACAAAATCAACTTCATTAGTGCAAGTGACAATATAAAATGAAGTAAAATAAAAGCATAAATGGGATTATGTAAAATAATCAGGAAAAGTAAGGTTATATTAAAAACTTTTGTTTACTGGAGGCAGATAAAACAGTCCTGAGACCGAAAAATACACCAACAAACCAAGGCCTCTTATAGATGAATCTAAAATTGATTGTTACAAGGATGAAAGCTTTGTCTAATGTTGGCGTCCCATGAAGAAGGAACAAATTGAAATAGTTTCCAATCCAATCAAGATTAAATAAGAAGAGTGTAGTAAAAAAGCCAAGTAAAGTTATAGAAATTATCAGTAAACTAACGTACAAGTTGTGTTCAACCCACTTGGAGAAGAAAAATTGAAATTACTATCCTAACTGGTGTAATACATCTTCAATTCGGTGAGATCATTCCAGACTTATAACCATGTTGACAAAGTATTAACGTTTTACACAACACTTCAATATAAACTAAATAACGAACACATTTAGTGTGACTACATTTCTAAACATAATATATGATATCAAAAGTGAGTGACAAACTTATTTTGTACCAACAAAAGTGTAGAACTCGTAAATTTTATTAAACATTCAATATTGTACAAACCACAAAAAGCAAGATGGCATCTGTCATTTTCTTAACGGTGAAGAAGGGGTACACCAGCGCGCCATGTTGAGAAATAATCAACTATGAGATATAGCACAGACAATTAAATCTTTATTTTATTTTATTTTGTCAATTGTATTCCTAATGTCTGATAATTAATTATTTTCATTGTTTTATTAATGTTATATTTGTAATGGGTAATATTAAGTTGTAAAATTATCTAATTGATTTCTTTTGTATAATCACAAGAACGCACATACAACCATCATACACAAACAACAATTATTTACTACATGTTCAATTTTTTTATTCATGTATGTTATTAGTATAATTGTTAAATAACAGATAATTACGTCCCAGTGAGGGCGGCATCTGTTAAATAACACATTCTATACCTTTTTATACACATAAATTATGGTATTTATATCTGTATGGTAATAGTCAAAACATGGTACACATGTGTACTTACCATGATTATTGCCGGTGAACACGTGCCTCTCCGTTTTTAACACTTTTTTACCTAAGGGGTGCCAGGATTCGTTACAGCGAGATTTGTTTAAACAGAAAAAGTGACACAATGAAAACACAGGTTCTTTAGAGACTTTGAATACCTGTTTTAATTTCACACATAACAAAACGTACAGATGTAAGACATACATCAAAGCCTACCTCAAAATGGCGGCCAGTATTATTTTAAAACAAAATGGTGGCTATCTTTCTTCCTCCTTTTCTTTTATTAATTTAATTAAGTAAATACTGAGAAATCTCATCATTAATATTAGTTCTATTCTTTTGTTTTTATACTGCAGTTGAATTACTATATAGGAACACAAACCAATGCCCTATAAGTATATAGGCATGGCCACGCCCTAGTGCAATCACACGCTCACTCACACGTTACTGTAATTACATTTTATACAATTTAATATTTCGTTTATTGAGCTCATGAATAAAATAATAAGAGAGATATATTGTGACTTCTCTGTGGTAAGTGGATCGTAGCTCCCTCGCTGGCCTCAGATGTATCCCAGGAGTATGATCGGTGTTGGCTTCATTTCTAGTTTTGGATTTTCTGCACTGACTCTACATTAAAGGTTTTATGATATATACTTTTGTTTACTGTTCTCTACTTTTAGATCACATTTTATAAGATTCTGATTGTTTTTACAACTTTTTGATGAAAATTACTGCCAACAGCGATACATCGCTGTGGCCTCTCTGGTGTACTGTGCTGAACTGAGACCGATTAATGTACAATTTTATGCTTGTGTGCGTGAGTTTGACGTCATTAAGCTCTGTCATGCAGAACAACGCCTAGTCGTACGCATTGTTTTCAGTGCGTCATTGTTTTTTACTATGACGGAATAGCGTTATTGTCCAATCACAATGTATATGTAAAAGACTTCATCACCAACTCCGCCATGGCTTTTTCCGACTCCTGCACGTTCCAACGGTGACCTTGGTATGATACACTGACTGATTCTGCTTGGTTCTCTCTTTATATTGGGACAATGGACCTAACCATTCTGTATGTTCATAATTACACAATAAAACATTGAAAATCACCCTTATAACCCATAATTATGGAATGGGGTCAAGATGTACTGTTACAAACCCCCTCAAGGAAAATGTTTGTGTCGGAACACAAAAAATTTCCTTGACTCATTCACACTTTCCTAAAAGGATCAGTCTAGATATGTTACCACAACCCCCTGTATTGTTATTATATAAAAATTTATCATCACTTACCCTTGGTCCTATGATGTTGGTCACACCCTCTGACCTTACTGGACTTCTCCTGAGAGATCCCTACACCATAAGGCCATGAGGCACTCTACACTCCTGTTCTGACGCTCCAGCCAGCCCAGGACTGCGGTCACAACACCACACAACTCTGAAACATTGCATACAAAAATTTCAAATAGTGGTCTAGTACACTTACATATCTACAACTGATATGTTCCCTTTTAGACGCATTGGTTTGTGTTTGGGGCATTGGTTTGTTCTAAATTAAAAGTTTAACATAACAACAATAGAACTTCACAATATATATTCTTCTACCACCACCTAACTCAATTTCTTACTTGTAAGAAAATAAACAACATATATATAACTACACATAACACAATATATCAACAATTCTTTAATATACCCCAAAATACCTTCACCTAATTATTTCTACAAATTCAGCTTACAACTATCATGGCAGACACCTTTTTATTTAAACTTTGTTACTCAACTTATAATCATTTAGCTATTCTGTAAATGGCAGCTTACTACAATATTTTCATCAACTTCATTTGTAACTTTAGATTTCCAACTTTAAAATATACTATCTCTTAACACTTGTTATCGTCATTACCCCTGTAATGACCTCCTAACCACACACTCTATTGCCCCCCAACATAATAAAACATTGTACATTACATATTAACATTGTTACATTTACCTTACATTAAACAATTTACATTTACATGACTTGTACCAAACTTTATCACATTACTACTTCAACAATTCTCTATTAACTTTTAATTATTTAACCTTCATTAGATTCTATACAACAATTTCAAATTTATCCTTACCTTTCAGTTACAATTACCTTCCTATCATGAATTTCCCTTTTCTAACCCTTCTATCCTTACTCGTTTGGGTGACTCTCTATTATTCATTTTTCTCTATCTTATTTTGGCATCTGTCAACCTAACCTTACTACCCCTTTTTTACACTAGCCGCTTCTAACCATTAATATATTTTGACACCAATATCTCTATAATAACCCCCTTTCAAATCCCATTTAAAACCTCTGGCACCGCGCCTTTTTTGTACTAGTATGTGTGTATTCCCTCTAACCAACTCATTCCCTTATCGGTTTCTGACCCTTTCAGATAACCCTTTCCGGCACACAACAATCCCTTCCTGTCTCAACATCTCTCGTTGGACTCCTACACCAATACCCTTATTACAAAATATCACCATCAACAACAAATATAATTACCACTCACATCACTCAACTCTACATATAATTACAAACCACTGTGTCCCTAAAATATCTAACACCTCTTTATATATTATCAGCATCTCAACACTTTATTTTCCTAACTCCCAATAACTCTATTTAACTAACTCCAATGCCCTGATTTATCCTTATTCCCAAACTCTTTACAACATTTCAACTTAATACACCATTAGAAAATTCATCACTTACCAACTAACAACAATACCTCTCAATACCCAATCTATTACCTGCTTAATCATTTACTAACCCTTTAGAATCTAAATCTCATAATATCATTTAAACTTCCTTTAGTTATTTAAAATCCTACAATACATGCTTACATAAAAAATACATAAAATACACAACAGCAAAAATACACAAATACATAGACATCAATACACAAAAATATACAATTCACATAATCATGAAATCATTTACCATAATCAGTCCTAATCAGTCCATTTTTAAAAACACTGTCCACACACTTAAATGTTCATAACACAATAGAAGGTCTACCCTCCATCGTTAAACAATAGTCTTATCTTTGGTCTGTACAATTTATTTTTTATTAAATACATTATATTAACATCATTAATATAATACACATTTAAATTCTTATATTTTATAAAACCATCATAATTAATAGGGTTATTCCCTATCAATTCAACACACAACTTGTCACGATTGGTTATTGTCCTGTCACCTCCAGTATAATCAGTCACCACTATGTACGTTATAAAGTCATTATTTTCATTATCATCTTTTCCTACTACTATATCAGCTTCATTATAAGGTAAGTATTTCATATAGTTTGTTTTCTTCCATCCTACTCTCTCTATCAACTCTTTATAACCTCTATCTAACTTAAATACTTGCATCTCACCATCTACACACAACTCTTTCTCTAAATATCTCTCACTCCATTCAGAGGGTACTACTACATTAAAACCTCTCCTGATTTCTACAGGAACAGTACAACAATTCAAAAAACAATTATCGGTAGACCATTTATCTACCCAATACACTCGTGAAGCCTTTTCTTCACCCCCTACTACAACATTACGGGAAAAATTTACCCCCTGCAACCCTTTTATCTGTAAATTCTCTCTATACTTTCTCTCTAATTCATCAACACTTTTTATCACTTCATTATCAAATTCTACTCCCATTATACTTTTATCACCACTCTCAATACTCACACAATTATTTTCTAACACCATATTTGTAATTCTATTATCATAATTCTCACCACTACTTATCTTGTCTTTGTTTCTATCTGATTTGTCTACCTTGTCAATGTTACAATTTTGTTTCTGTATTTCGTTTTCAACTTTTTTAAGTTTCTCGTCTAATTGGTCCAATTTTACGTCTCGTACATTATTTTGTTTTTTTAATTCATTTTCGAGGCTATCAAACTTCTCGTCAATCTCTTTTAACACACTATTTTGTGTTTTAATTAATGCGAACAGGTCTTCTAATGATATTTTATTTTCGACTGCCTTAGGCGTCGAATTCGCGCTTATTCTGTCTAATAAAACAGACTCTGTGTGTGTGTCGTTTACACCTAACATACTATTATTGTGTTCTGCCATAATTTAGCTGTTTCTATTACTCTCTATATTTTTAATTATATAATTATTGGTTATTTTGTTTCGTCAACATAACCTTTTGTGTTTTTTGGTTATGTTCTGTTTTGCACCACCTTCTCTGTTTTCAAATCTGGCTGTTTATATAAATTAATATTTATACAACGTCCTCAGTAAGGGCGCCATCTGTTAAATATCACATTCTTACGTCCCAGTGAGGGCGGCATCTGTTACATAACACATTCTATACCTTTTTATACACATAAATTATGGTATTTATATCTGTATGGTAATAGTCAAAACATGGTACACATGTGTACTTACCATGATTATTGCCGGTGAACACGTGCTTCTCCGTTTTTAACACTTTTTTACCTAAGGGGTGCCAGGATTCGTTACAGCGAGATTTGTTTAAACAGAAAAAGTGACACAATGAAAACACAGGTTCTTTAGAGACTTTGAATACCTGTTTTAATTTCACACATAACAAAACGTACAGATGTAAGACATACATCAAAGCCTACCTCAAAATGGCGGCCAGTATTATTTTAAAACAAAATGGTGGCTATCTTTCTTCCTCCTTTTCTTTTATTAATTTAATTAAGTAAATACTGAGAAATCTCATCATTAATATTAGTTCTATTCTTTTGTTTTTATACTGCAGTTGAATTACTATATAGGAACACAAACCAATGCCCTATAAGTATATAGGCATGGCCACGCCCTAGTGCAATCACACGCTCACTCACACGTTACTGTAATTACATTTTATACAATTTAATATTTCGTTTATTGAGCTCATGAATAAAATAATAAGAGAGATATATTGTGACTTCTCTGTGGTAAGTGGATCGTAGCTCCCTCGCTGGCCTCAGATGTATCCCAGGAGTATGATCGGTGTTGGCTTCATTTCTAGTTTTGGATTTTCTGCACTGACTCTACATTAAAGGTTTTATGATATATACTTTTGTTTACTGTTCTCTACTTTTAGATCACATTTTATAAGATTCTGATTGTTTTTACAACTTTTTGATGAAAATTACTGCCAACAGCGATACATCGCTGTGGCCTCTCTGGTGTACTGTGCTGAACTGAGACCGATTAATGTACAATTTTATGCTTGTGTGCGTGAGTTTGACGTCATTAAGCTCTGTCATGCAGAACAACGCCTAGTCGTACGCATTGTTTTCAGTGCGTCATTGTTTTTTACTATGACGGAATAGCGTTATTGTCCAATCACAATGTATATGTAAAAGACTTCGTCACCAACTCCGCCATGGCTTTTTCCGACTCCTGCACGTTCCAACGGTGACCTTGGTATGATACACTGACTGATTCTGCTTGGTTCTCTCTTTATATTGGGACAATGGACCTAACCATTCTGTATGTTCATAATTACACAATAAAACATTGAAAATCACCCTTATAACCCATAATTATGGAATGGGGTCAAGATGTACTGTTACATAATACTTGTTAGGTGAATTTATAATATTACTGAAGACGATTTTTTATGTTGTTAAAACCCTGAGATATAACATTTTTTCATGCATCCGAGAGCTAGATGGAGCTGAAACCTTAAAAAAGGGAAAATGATTTGTTAATTAATAGAAAATAAAAATAGGGGAACTTATTATAATAAGAAAAGCAGGAATAAATATTTAATGATTCAGAGCAGCAAAAGAAGTGTGTTCTGATTTGTAGTATAATTATATGAATCCACATTTTAAAGAAAATTAATTACACAATTATTAGAGTTTATTTTATATTACGAATTTGGATCCCAAGAACATAGAGCATCGAAGGCGTTAAAAGGTTAGTATAACCATAGCAGTTACATACACCCATTATACACCTTATATTTAAGAAATACCCAGACTAAAATAATATAACAAAATTGGCACCAACCACTTGGGGCTCGACAAAATACTACTGACATTTTAAAATTAATTAACTAACAACATTACATTATACAAATTGGCGCACCAACTCGAGCGCTAGGAAAAGGAGAGTAAAATAAATAGGGAAATATTGAATAACACTATAATTTACATTCCTAGTTGGCGATTGTACAAAAGAAAAAGAAAAAATGTCGAGGAGAGGAACTTCGTGCAGGAGAACCAAAAGAACTGACACAGAAATGGACATGAAGAAAAGGAGGCCCAACCAGCACCTGAAGTAGAGGTGATAGCAAGTGATCCATAAGAAAACCAACCAGCACAAACAGAGAATGTAAGCCTACAGGAAATGATGAGGGTTATGTTTGAACAATTAAGCCAGAAAATGGAAGACATCAATAAATCAATAGAAACAATAAAAGAAAATAACAATAAATCCAGTGAAACATTAAATAAAAACATGGAAACATTAAAAGAAGATAACCGACAATTAAGTAAGAAGATGGAAATATTGAAAGAGGATAATAAGGAATTGCAAGAAACACTAAGTAAGAAAATAGAAGATAACAATGAAAAAATTAGTAAGAAGATGGAAGAACAAATGACAGAAATCAGTAGGGAAATGAAAAATCAGATGGAGGAGAATAATAAGAAATTAATACAACAAATTTCAGAGACTAATGAGAAGTGGAACCAGACCAATCAGGAACTACAGCAAGTTAAGGAAGACATCCACATAAGCATAAATAATGTAGAAGAAGATAATATAATTCGAACAGAATCGTTGCAGAAGGAAACCCAAGAAGATCTAGTAAGAGTACAAGCAAGGTTAGGAGAAGAACTGAAGACATGAATAATGTAAAAGGTCAAGTAATTAATAATAAAGAGAAGATAGAAGAGATTCATCATCGGGAATTAGTGAACATCAGAGAAGAGCTAGAGATGATTAGGAGTAGGCCGTTTAGTGTCTCTAGTGTACAACCCACCGAGAATAGAGAAGTAATCAACTTCAAGAACTACAAGAAAAACCCAATGGAGTTCCTGGAAAGAATCGAAGAAAATATCGCCAGACACCGAGAAACGAGATGGACATCTATCAGGAGCATGCTCGATGAGCACTACAAGGACATAAACGATAACTGGTGGACTGCAACCAGGCATGACATTCAGGATTACCAGGAATTTAAAACACTGTTCAAAGCCAAATACTGGCCAGAATTTACACAGAATATAGTTAGGGATAACATCTGTAATGGCATGATCCGTATAGAGGACAAACGACGACAGCATATTTCCTAGGTAAGGTATGTTTAGCCAGGAACTTAGAGCCTAAAATACCTGAAGAATGTTTGTTCACAAAATTATCTTACCATTACGAAGAAGGAATTGCGAGAGTCAGACTTTGTGGTCAAATCAAGACCATCCAAGCAATAGCAGCCTTATTGGAAAATTATGAACATGAGAACTATTACCATTGAAGCCAGCAAAGGAATGATAACTATATTGGAAGTGGTAATAACAATAATAATAACCATACTAATAATCATAACAATGATATTAATAATCATAATAATAATTTTAGTAATAATAACAATAACAATAACCACCGGTAGAATCATGGTGATAACAATAATAATAATAATAGAACGTACCGACCTCGAGTAAACCATATACGAACAAATAATAGAGAGACTGACAGAGATCCTAGAAGCTTCGACAAAGATGTAGAAGCTTCGACAATCATTATGACAGAGACAACAACAACGAGACAATTATTACCACAGAAACGGTATGAGAAGGAGCAGGAGTATCGAAGATAGTAGAAGGATGAATGACTATGAAGCCTTCAATAACAATCCAGGAGAGAGACAGGAGTCACACATCAATAACCAACCTAACCAGCAGGAAAATAGAACCGATGAAGAAAGCCACCATTTAAACGAGAGGCGGCAGTGAAAACGCATAATGGCCCATCACTGAACCAATCTTTGGGTACCGACTGAGACAAAACAATAAGACAACAGATAAGACCATAACGATAATAAGAAACAACTATTTAAAAAATATTAGAGATGACTTACTGGAGGAAGAGTCTGGCCAATACCACAAATCACAGTAATGAAATTACTTACATAACAGCCGAGATAGATGGAATTCCAACGAAGATAATGATTGATACTGGTGCAAATGTGTTGCTGATAGATAGCACAGAATTATGGTAATAGATAGATAGTGATCTATTATGGTAATAGATTTTTATAATTGTGTTTATTCTAATAGAAAAGTGATAAATAATGATAATGAAACAGTGCAAATGACACGGTGTAAACAATGATAAAAATATAAAGTGTTGTGAACCAAGTATGACCATAAGGTGAGAATGGCATGTATTTTATATGAAGTGAACAAATAACAAAATCAACTTCATTAGTGCAAGTGACAATATAAAATGAAGTAAAATAAAAGCATAAATGGGATTATGTAAAATAATCAGGAAAAGTAAGGTTATATTAAAAACTTTTGTTTACTGGAGGCAGATAAAACAGTCCTGAGACCGAAAAATACACCAACAAACCAAGGCCTCTTATAGATGAATCTAAAATTGATTGTTACAAGGATGAAAGCTTTGTCTAATGTTGGCGTCCCATGAAGAAGGAACAAATTGAAATAGTTTCCAATCCAATCAAGATTAAATAAGAAGAGTGTAGTAAAAAAGCCAAGTAAAGTTATAGAAATTATCAGTAAACTAACGTACAAGTTGTGTTCAACCCACTTGGAGAAGAAAAATTGAAATTACTATCCTAACTGGTGTAATACATCTTCAATTCGGTGAGATCATTCCAGACTTATAACCATGTTGACAAAGTATTAACGTTTTACACAACACTTCAATATAAACTAAATAACGAACACATTTAGTGTGACTACATTTCTAAACATAATATATGATATCAAAAGTGAGTGACAAACTTATTTTGTACCAACAAAAGTGTAGAACTCATAAATTTTATTAAACATTCAATATTGTACAAACCACAAAAAGCAAGATGGCATCTGTCATTTCTTAACGGTGAAGAAGGGGTACACCAGCGCGCCATGTTGAGAAATAATCAACTATGAGATATAGCACAGACAATTAAATCTTTATTTTATTTTGTCAATTGTATTCCTAATGTCTGATAATTAATTATTTTCATTGTTTTATTAATGTTATATTTGTAATGGATAATATTAAGTTGTAAAATTATCTAATTGATTTCTTTTGTATAATCACAAGAACTCGCATACAACCATCATACACAAACAACAATTATTTACTACATGTTCAAATTTTTTATTCATGTATGTTATTAGTATAATACTTGTTAGGTGAATTTATGATATTACTGAAGACGATTTTTTATGTTGTTAAAACCCTGAGATATAACATTTTTTTCATGCATCCGAGAGCTAGATGGAGCTGAAACCTTAAAAAAGGGAAAATGATTTGTTAATTAATAGAAAATAAAAATAGGGGAACTTATTATAATAAGAAAAGCAGGAATAAATATTTAATGATTCAGAGCAGCAAAAGAAGTGTGTTCTGATTTGTAGTATAATTATATGAATCCACATTTTAAAGAAAATTAATTACACATTTATTAGAGTTTATTTTATATTACGAATTTGGATCCCAAGAACATAGAGCATCGAAGGCGTTAAAAGGTTAGTATAACCATAGCAGTTACATACACCCATTATACACCTTATACTTAAGAAATACCCAGACTAAAATAATATAACAAAATTGGCACCAACCACTTGGGGCTCGACAAAATACTACTGTGACATTTGAGAATTAATTAACTAACAATGTTACATTATAATCTTAATAAACTAAGTAGCATCTCCGTGTGGTATTAGGACCCTCTTGAACCAATATTTACAACCAAAGTTAGTTTATATTTTTTCTTTTTATGAATTAACATTTTTCTTGTTGTTAAAAAAAAAGAAATGATGTTAATGCAGAGACACATCTTGCATTTGTGGACCTCGAAAAAGCATTTGACAGGTTGGATAGAGCAACATTATGGAGGATAATGCAGAGAAGAGGATACCATATTCATTCAATCAATAAAGGTAATTAAAAGTTCATATAATGGAACACAGATATGAATAAAAACTAACAGATTATCAGATCCCATTGGAATAACCCAAGGCATTCGACAGGGGTGCAGTCTTTCTCCTGTTTTATTTAATATCTATATAAATGATGCCATAAGGAAATGGAAATTGGATGCCCCCAAAGGATTATACTTGGGGAAAGGATTTTACTTAAATATTTTAATGTCTGCAGACGATCTTGTGTAATCGTTCAAAAAGAAGCACTTGTGATCATCCAAGAGAATGAAAATGACCTCAAAAGGTCATTATTTTATCTTACTACAATTTTAACTGACTATAATCAAACCATTTCCTTATCCAAAACAAAAGTTATGTTTTTTCTGGGGAAAATCATATTGGAACAAAGATGGTCTTACAGGACTCGCCAATAGAACAGGTGCCAGATTTCAAGTATCTAGGAGGAAAGAGATGAAATATTATAATGTAATGGCCATACCTCCACTACTTTATGGTAGCGAGACTTGGATTAGAAAGACCAAAGATATATCTAGAATACAAGGAGCGGAAATGAGGTTCTTGATGGGTGTGTACCAGGAGAGATGTTATCAGAAATTATCCATATTGTTACGATGGTCTACTTGATCGTCGTAGGTACAGTGGAAAACAAAAGTACAAGACACCAATTAAGTCACTAATCACCAGCTTTAATTTTCACAGTTAAACAGTTCGTAATTAACAACACAGTCTCTTATAACAAAACAAATAAATATTGTTCACACGCAAATAAAATGTCACTAATATCAAATACAATGGTATTACAATATACCGTCCGATTATAAGACACAACACTTAACTAATAACCACTTGAATGCGCACAGTAATCTCGCCCGATAACTCGAACCGCTCTGTAATTTATCGCGACTGATACTGAAACTTAAGGCCGCTGCCATGTATTTATACCTGCGCTCACATACCAGAATGTTCCTAATTGCGTCTTAGCGCTCGTGTGAACTACATAATTAACTGCAGCCTTGACACAGTCAGCGCGGCTGGCGCCTTCGACCTCTCGAAAATACGTCGACAAACACGTACGCCACACGCGTTACATCGAGATTCTTCTGGCACATTCGACAAACACGTAGATTGTTCTGTGATGTCGTAACACTTCCCCCTCCTTAAGCCTGTTCGTCAGGCTTGCGCCTGACAAACCATCTCTGAAGAAGTACTTCGCCAGGCGTTCTAGGTGGACGATCTTGAACTTTCGCTGCCCTTCCTATTGATTCCGATAAACAACATCGTTGATTCTTTTTTTTCACAGTGTAGGGTCATTCCCAGTTAGACTGAAGCTTAGGTGAGCGACCACGACGGCGCTTTGGGTTGAACAACCAGACCTGTCTCCTTCTTGGAAACCCACACTATTGCTGCGAATGTCATACCGAGTTTTCATTTTATCACTGGCAATCTCCAGCCGTCCTCTTACCAAGCAATTCATTTCTCGCAGTTGGTTTTCTAATTGCGAGGAATAGTTCTGTGGCTCTTCAGACTTGAGTCTCAGGTGATCCGAACATTAAGTCCCCAGGAAGACGAATCTCCCTCCCAAACAAACATCAATTTTGTTGGAGTCATGCCGGTTGTGTCGTGTACTGATGATCTATACGCTATGGGGAATAGTGGTATACGTTGGTCCCAGTCTGTTTGGTTCTCGTCAACAACCTTCGAAAGATGCTGCTCAAGTGTCCTATTGAATCTCTCAACCATCCCGTCCGACTGAGGATGCAGAGGCGTTGTCCTGGTCTTTCGAATTCTGAGTAGACGGCATAATTCTTTAAACACTCCTGATTCGAAATTTCTCCCTTGATCCGTATGGATTTCCATAGGGGCTCCATAACGGCAACAGAAGTTGTGAACTAGCTGCTTTGCCACAGTGGTAACCTCCTGATTTGGAATTGCGTAGGCTTCCACCCACTTAGTAAAGTAGTCACCTACAACCATGATGTACCGGTTTCCATCGTCAGTAACTGGGAATGGTCCAGCAATGTCTATGGCAATTCCCTCGAAAGGCAGTCCAACGTTATACTGTCTCATTTTCCCCTGCTTCTGGTTTGTGGGCCCTTGCTTGCAGCACATAATTCACACGTCCGAACCCATTCCTCTACGTCGTGGCGAAGACGAAGCCAATAGAATCGCTTCCGTATTTTGTCAAGGGTTTTGTTAACGCCAAGATGGCCTCCAGATGTTCCATCATGCATCTCCTTCAAAACAGACTGCACTTTACTTCGGGGAACTATCAACTGCATGACCACATCTCGTCCATCTGCACTTTCCCAAGCCCTTTTCAGCAATCCGTTTTCTAAGGTGAGAGATTCCCATTGTGCCCAGTAGCCCTTCGGAACCATGGCAGATATCTTGCCAATCCGAGCGGCGACCTTCCTCTTTTGCTGTCAAGATCGGTCCAATGTCTTCATCAGTTATATGTTCTTGTCGACAGTCTTGTGTTGTCCAGCCGTCTGCCAGGAAATCTACAGTGATGGCTTGAACATGTTCGCTTGAGTTTTGTTCTTCCTTTCTGTGGCAATGTCGGCAGTCTTCCGGGCACGGTCTTCGTGGTAAGCCATCTGCATTACCATGCAGGCGCCCTTCCGATGTTGTACCTTGAAGTTGTACTCTTACAGACGTTCGAGCTACCTTGCCAAGTGTCCTTCCGGATTTTTAAATCTCAAGAGCCATGCAAGCGCGGCATGGTCGGTACGTAGTGAAAAATCTCTCCCATAGAGGTATTTATGGAAGTACTCCAAAGCTCGAACAATTGCCAGCAGCTCTCTCCTTGTAACGCAATAATTTCTCTCTGGTTTAGAAAGCGTCTTGCTGTAGTACGCTATTACTCGTTCTTCACCGTTCTGCACTTGAGACAAAACTGCTCCTAGACCAGTATTGCTTGCGTCTGTGTCTACGATGTACTTCCCTTCGGAAGCTGGAAAAGCAAGAATTGGCTGCGAACATAATCCAATCTTCAAAGTCCTAAATGCTTGGTCACACTCTCTCGACCACTGGAAGTTTCGTTTATTTTCCGTTAGCTCATGTAGTGGTTTAGCCATAGTAGCGAAGCCTTTCACAAAACGTCGGTAATATGAGCATAATCCCAGGAAACTCCGAACTTCGTGTTTACTCTTCGGAACTGGCCAGTCTCTTACGGTGTCTACTTTATTAGGATCCATGCTAACATCCGCTGCCGAAACCAGATGGCCCAGACACTGTACTTCCTTCTGGAATAGAGAACACTTCTTCGGGCTCAGCTTCAGTTGTGCACCGTGAATTCTAGTTAGAACCTCCATAAGGTTTTCCAAATTGTCTTTGAATGTCCTCCCGATGACTATGACATCGTCTAAATAAACAAGGCAAGTTTTCCATGTCAGGCCTCGGAGTACCAGGTCCATCAATTTTTCAAATGTTGCCGGTGCATTACAGAGTCTAAATGACATGACGTTAAATTGGAATAAGCCACTTGGGGTCGAGAAAGCGGTCTTTTCCTTGTGTTCTTGATGAAGGGCCACTTGCCAATATCCACTCTTCAGGTCCAATGTGGAAAACCACTGTGCTCCGGACAACGTGTCGAGTGTATTCGTCAACACGAGGTAATGGATAGCAGTTTTTCTTTGTGACGTCATTTAACCTCCGGTAGTCTACGCAGAAACGCAATCCACCATCCTTCTTCGCTACCAGCACTACAGGAGAAGACCAAGCACTTGAAGGTTCGATTACTCCCTCTGTCAACATGTCCTGTACTAACCGAGACATTTCCTCTTGCTTAGATAATGGAGGCCTTCGAGGAGGTTGGCGTATCGGTGTTGTGTCCCCGGTAGATGCGATGTTGTACAAGAGAGTTTCTTCCAAGTGACTATCCCCGAACTGCAAAAGAATCTTTGAATTCATGTAAAAACCGTCTGAGTTCTTTTACCTCACCACTTGAGAGGTCGTTAGAAGATCTGTTCAATAATTCCTGCAGTTCCTCTGGTAATTTGGAAGTATTCGAAGCACTGGATCTTCGTTGCGTCATTCCGGCTACCCAGCCACAGGAGTCAATTTGCCTAGGAGCGTATTGCTTTGTAAAGTGACAGCTTGATCCAAAATTTTCGCCACTCTAATAGGTACATTTCCGGTTTCGTCAGGTTTTACTAAACTTATGGGAATTAGTATGCCCGGTGTGCTGACTACCTGGGGTTCGAATATAGAGCACTGGTTTGCTCCTAGTATCTACCTCGGTTCTAACCATGATGATCTTTTCGGAGTTTGGCGGAAGTTATGGCCACTTGGTTTATGACGTCCTTCGATTTTTCTGCTGTCGTCATTGTTGATAGCATTACCTCTTCGCCTCCGATTCACAAGACATTGTTTTTGAAGTCGACTATAAATCCGTATGCGTTCATAACGTCCACATCAAGAATTGCTTCATTCACAATGTCTGCAACCAGTACTTGATGATTAAAATCAAGTCGACCGAGGCGTAGGTGTATCTCCACTTTTCCAGGCTGTCCAGTAGCTGTTCGCAAGCTACAAGAGCACCAAATTGGCTTGAGATCTTTCACCACGTCGGGGCGCACACTAGAAACTGTTGCGCCTGTGTCAACTGTAATCGAGGTTGGCCTATTTTGAACAAATCCGGTAACTACCAAGCTCCCGCTGTTTTTCTGAAGTGTAGAAATTGCATATTGTCTATGGGCTTCGTTCCTCAAGTTAGTCAGCTCACGCCCTGTTGTAGCGACTACTGCTCGTTTCCCTGCTGCTGAATTCTAACACGACAATCTCGTTGTAGATGCCCAGGTTTCTCACATCTATAACACTTCGGTCTTCCATCCTTTCTTACTTTATTCTGTGGCGCCGACCGTTATTATGTGTCGAGTCTCTGTTCCTTGTTCTTCCTCATCTTCTGTGCTGTCGCGATCTTTTAGCGCGCGCACTTTATGACTTGTCCAACCAGACGCTGATTTGGCGGCCTCAAATTGCAAAGCATGTACCAGGGCGTCCGCACTGTTCTGGTCTTGTCATTCGTAACACTTGCTGTAGTTCGTTATTTCGGACACCGGCAGTAAATGTCTGCATCGCAAAACTCGTTCGAAAATCTTCTGGCGCTTCAGGATAGGCCAGTCTAATTAGTCTGTCGATACTTGCTTCAAACTCTTGAAGGCTCTCCCAGGAATGTTGCCGCCTCGACTGGGTGCAGTACACATCTCGCAAATGTTTATCATCATACCGTAATTCCAGAGCTTTTATCAATTCGGCATAGGTGTTTTGGCTGTCAGGTGGCACTTTCTGTAGTAGTTCTGCCGCGGGTCCTTTTAATGAGAGAACGAGTGAAACTGCCTTGCCTTTCTCCGTCCAATTATTTGCGCATGCAGCTTCGAATTGGCATAAATACGTCGTCCAGTTCGTGCTTCCATCAAAGGTTGGGGCCTTGAATGAACTGTCCCAACCGCAGGTGAGGTGACCTTCTCTGTTGACTTATTTTCTGCGTCTTTCTCTGTCCTTATCACTGGTACAGTCTGTTCACAAAGTTGTTTTGGTTGTAACTTCAGGCACTGCTCGACTTCATATTGAATCTGCTCTTTTATACTTGTAATCGAGTCTTCTATTTCTGTTGACATAGCTTTTTCCACACTCAAGACAGATTTTTCTACTTCAGCTATTTTATTTGACATGGATTCTTCTACGTCAGATATTCTGGTAATGTTAAGCTCACCTTGTAATTCGCCTACGTCACCACGTAGGAGACCCAATTCTGCGGTAGTATGTTCTTGCATCTGCTTTTGCTCTTGAATCAACACTTTGATGTCTTCTGTTTCGCGTTTCCGTTCCTCTGCCTGTCGTCCTTCCAACTCGAGCAGCAGTGCTTTCTGACGTTCCTCAGCCTCTTCTCTTTCCTGCCTGCGTTTTTCATCCTGTTGTCTTTCTGCTTCTTCCGTCTCCTGTCTGCGTCTTCCTCTGCTTCCAGCAGGAGGGTTTTCTGTCTCGCTTCCGCTTTCTCGTCTTGTCGTTTTTCTGTTTGTAAGAGCAGCGCCTGTAAATTTTCCATCATCTGACTGGCATCCATTGTTTTCTGATTAATTACGAATTGCACTTCGTCTTGTACAAAGTGTCCACTGTTTCCCGTTCTATCCCACTTCTGACACCACTGTTATGACGATCTACTTGATCGTCGTAGGTACAGTGGAAAACAAAAGTACAAGACACCAATTAAGTCACTAATCACCAGCTTTAATTTTCACAGTTAAACAGTTCGTAATTAACAACACAGTCTCTTATAACAAAACAAATAAAAATTGTTCACACGCAAATAAAATGTCACTAATATTAAACACAATGGTATTACAATATACCGTCCGATTATAAAACACAACACTTAACTAATAACCACTTGAACGCGCACAGTAATCTCGCCCGATAACTCGAACCGCTCTGTAATTTATCGCGACTGATACTGAAACTTAAGGCCGCTGCCATGTATTTATACCTGCGCTCACATACCAGAATGTTCCTAATTGCGTCTTGGCGCTCGTGTGAACTACATAATTAACTGTGGCCTTGACACAGTCAGCGCGGCTGGCGCCTACGACCTCTCGAAAATGCGTCGACAAACACGTACGCCACACGCGTTACATCGAGATTCTTCTGGCACATTCGACAAACACGTAGATTGTTCTGTGATGTCGTAACAATATTATAATGGAGCTAGGTATAGCTGAAAGCTTAAATGAGAAAATCTCTGGGTACAAAACAGAGTGGTGGTTACACGTAGAGAGGATGGATCCAACTAACTTTCAAGAAGATCGCTTGACTATCATCCAAGGGGGAAGAGAAGTGTGGGAAGACCCCATAAGCGATGGTTGGATGACTTCCATTTTGAGTGGAACAGGCTACTAGCCTAAGCCGTAATGGATGACAACGATGACGACATTTGTTCTTACCAAATGTTCCCTTAGAAGAAACTTTTAATATCCTCCTGTGACAATAAGCACTTTTTTAAGTTGTTAAAAAATATGAATAAGTTGATTGCTGAAGTAATACTATTTGAAAGAATATTATAAAATTGTGGCGCGCAAAAAAAGTAGACACCTGCAAGCTTCTAGCTACTGGATGTAGGACAAATACATGCAACAGCTTGCAATCTTTTTCCATAGGTATTTGCACTCTTAAATAACCCTCTGTGATGTAGAAGATCCATAAATAAGTAAGTATTGTAATGTGGCAGTATTTTTATATGTCCAAATAATAATAGAGAAGAATCGTTTATTTTGTACCAGTTATAATTCTAATTATCTTTATCTGTGCAGTTATTTTTGGACTGATAGTTGAGAAGCAAGTGCCCAAAAAGAAATACAGGGTCCGGCAGAGAAACCTGACGGTTTTCTAAGTGAAATTATGACCAGAATAAATGGATGGTCTTATGCCAGAGTGAACTATGTGAATTTTTTTTAATTTTGACTTTTTTATGTTGGTATAATCTACATGTTGTGTTTTGTCTTATGCCAAAGAGAACTGTGTGAGCAAACAATAAAAATTGTGTGTACGATAATATTTTGTTTTGGTGTAAGGTTGGTAGTACCATTAGTCTTATGCCATAGTGAACTATACACCAGTCCAAGATGGCTTCCGGTGGACATAGTTCAAGTCACTTTAACATTAACATGTATGATATTTTAAGTGAAAGCAGTGAAGACGGACTTACTGACTTCAGCAGTGGTTCCTCAGATAATTACCGTCCTAGCAATGAATCAGAACATTCAGAATCAGGTAAGTTAATAACTTTTTATCATCAAAAACTTCATGGACCAAAAGGGTTATGTTTGACAAAATTTGTCTTTTGCCAGAGTGAACCATGTACAAAAGTAGTTCTTGCTTTGTCCACTAAGAGCAGTAGTGGAATAAAAGTAGAGATACCAACTTAAAAACACATATTGTACCTTTGCTTATGAAATCAAAACAAAATATTTCAATATTTTGGTAATAGACAAGAAAAAAATCACATGGTTCACTCTGGCAAAAGTAAAGCCTACAAATTTTTCTTTTGGATGCTAATTTTGAAAACATGAGTAAAGATGTGGATTTATTGGTTATGTAGTAAAAAGGGATTGCTAAGCCTTAATTTTGGTACTCTAATTTCAGCAATATGACATTAATGGGCATGATAGTAATTTTGTTTTCTTTTACAGCTGAAGAAGATGAAGAAGCTGAAGAGCCCCTTAAGAAACGGAGAAAGGCTGACCCAAAAAAATGGAAGAAAAATGTTCGAAAGCTAAACAGAGTGTCTGGTAAAGAATATATAAATACTTTGTGTACAGTGATTCCAGCTAGAGTTTTTAAAGACTACTCCTGTAATTGCAAAATGAAATGTCAAAATGAAGTTACATCTGAAGAAAAGGAGAATTTTTTTAATTTGTTTTATAATGAATCACAGTCCTGGGAAACACAAACAAGCATTATAGCTGGTGCTGTAAAATGCAGTACCGTCAAAAGAAGACGTAATGGAAATGATGCATCTAAAAAGCAAGTTAGTCGAACATTTTATATGAATACTAAACACGGGGATATAAAAGTGTGTAAAAAAATGTTTATGGAGACATTACAAATCAATAGTAGTAGGGTACATCGTGCATTACTAAAAAAAAAATCTGGAATTTTAAGTGACCTTAGAGGAAAGAAAGTTCCCCATAACAAAGCCCCAGAATCCACAGTGGATCTAATTAAAAACCATGTACAGAGTTTTCCTACAGTTGTTAGCCACTATTGTAGAAATCAATCCAAAAAACAGTATTTGGATACAAATCTAAATCTCTCACTAATGTATAGACTCTTTGTTGATAGTATGAAAGAAAAAAATATAGATAAAATCCCAAGTCAGTCATTGTATGAAAAAGTGTTTAGAAGGGATTTTAACCTTAGTTTTAAGCATCCCAGAAAAGATACCTGTCACACATGTGATAGGCTGAAAGTTGAGTTGAAAGCAGCGGAAGAAACTAAAAATGAAGAACAACTTAAAGTTAAAAAGTTAAATCAAGAGTTACACCACAGAAAAGTAGAGCTAGCTCGTTCTGAAATGGAAAAGGACATAGAAAGTAGCAAAGAAGAAAGGGCAACAATAATTTCATTTGACCTGCAGAAAGTTATGCTGCTTCCTAGACTTACTACAGGTGTTGTTTATTATAAACGGCAGCTGTCATGCTACAATCTGGGCATTCATAGTTTTCAAAATGACATTGGTACAATGCATGTTTGGGATGAGAGCATTGCTTGAAGAGGGTCACAGGAGATAGGATCCTGTATATTAAAATATATCAATACACATAACCATAAAGATATATTAATTGCTTGGTCTGACTCATGTGGTGGTCAGAATCGCAACATAAACATGGCTGTGTTATGGATGTATTTAGTCCAGTGCCCATCCTTAAACATAAAAGAGGTAGTTCATAAGTTTGCTGAGCCAGGACATTCGTATTTACAAAATGATAGTGACTTTGGTGATATTGAAAAAAAATTGAAGTACCATCCTGAAATATATATCCCCACACAATGGTATGACATAATTTTGAATGCCAGAGTAAAAAAGAATAAATTTGAAGTAGTACACATGAAAAGAGAAGATTTTAAAAGTATGGATATGTTAAAACAAAATTTGGTAAATCGAAAAAAAGATGTAAATAGACAAAAGATAGAATGGATGAAAATAAAACAAATGAAATTTAGAAAAGAAACCCCAGGAGTTATGGAATATAAGTATACCCATAACAATGACGTTCAGTTTTCTTCAGTGAACATGAACAAAAGGCTTAAAGGAAGGCCTGTGAACTTGGGTTCTTTGAACTTAGATATTCTTTATCCAGATGGGAGAAAACTAACTCAAGCGAAACTAAATGATATCAAATCCCTTTTGCAGTTTGTACCACCATGTCACCACCAGTTTTACAATCAACTCCAACAGGGTGACGTGTTGGATGATAGGTGTGATGAAGTTGACGTGGAAACAACCTGTGACGACAAAGAAGATTGACCTAATACCATGAAATTCCAAGCTTGTATGTGTTTTATTTACTAAACAATATTCTTAGATTTGATTTTAACCATCTTCAGTTTAAATAAAATATGTAAAAAAGAAACCATATGTTCATTATTCTTATGCCAGAGGGAACTACCAGCCAAACCTTTTGCTAAAGTGAACTATGTACTGCTATCACTGATAAAAAAAGTTAAAAAACGGTTATAAACAAGTGCTGCTACTTTTATTTAATAATAAATAACTTTAGCATTATTTGCTACACCTTTCCTAATTTATTACAGAAAAAAATATTTAACGTGGATTTTTTAATATGATTCTAACTTTAAACATTGATAGTGAAAAAAATGCATTTTGGCTGTTGGTTCACTCTGGCATAACACCATCCAAATGGTTTGTGAACAATATTTTATTTCAGAATTAAAGTACACCTCAAAGCATTTTACGTACACCAGTTACTTTTTGAAAATCACATTCTTTAGATGGTATCCCTCATGTTCAACACATTCTTCGAGCCGTAATGGTAAACCGTGCATTACGCGCCGCAGAACTTCCGGAGAGATTGCCGCCGCTTCTGTCCGAATATTCCGCTTCAAATCCACGATTGCCCTTGCAGTGTGAGCAGTTGCCCCGTAGTTGCGTACGGAGCGGTCAGAAATCTGTAGGGCACTTGCGTGTTTTAATGCCGATCGCCGAGGACTCCTACGAATAGCATGACGCACGCGTTCAACATTCTCCGGGGTTCGAACAGTACGCTGTTTCCGTGGTGGTATCTTCTTTAAGGCAGAGGCCGTTTCCCGAAAATTCGCCACCCACAACAGTATGGTATTGCGGCTTGGAACACTGTCATTTCGATGAATGCTGAAATGGCGGCAAAAAGCGCGCTGCGTAACAATAACTGACTCATTGTTTTTAAAAAACGTTTCCACTACTAACGCACGACGTTGTGCTGACCAACGCTCCATGGCGACTGAAATGCTTTGAGCTGTCGAACACATGAGCGCAAGCTGGATTGCAGCGCTCCATGCTACACTCCACAGAACTACTTCAAAAATCGTCAGGTTTCTCTGCCGGACCCTGTACCATATTGCAATTTAAAATTGACAGTGGCATAATTAACCTCTTTTAATATGGAAAGAGGACACATAAATAATTTATGTTCATGTTTTGCATGAGTTAGAGTGCAATTGTTTCTTAAGCAGATAATTTTTCATAAGCCTGTATTCATGTACATTTTTATATTTGTAATATGAGCTTTCCAATTAATATTTTTACCTAATTGGACATCCAGATAATTAATGTTTTGCACCTGTTGAATTTTTAATCCATTATTCCATGCATTGGCATTACATAGTATGCAGGTTTAAAATAGGTATTTTCAGTAACATGTATTCTTTCTGTTAGTGAGAAACACATAAACTTAGTCTTTACACTCAAGGCTGGAGTGATCGTGGCGTAGTGGTTAGCATGTGGCGCTGGTACGCTGTCGGTGTGGGTTTGATTCCCGCCGGGGCAATCTGATTTAGATATGACCATTCCCTCTCGCAAGGCAATGGCAAATCAGCGAAAGGTATCCTGCCCAGTATAAACCCTCCCCAACTATGCCCTTCGGATCTGGCATTAAACTGTAGGTCCCATATACCTGTGAAAGACTCCATAACACATGCACCATGGGTATAGGCGGCAAGGGTACAAATCAGTCAAAAGACTGAAGGACCCAATAATAATACTCAAGGCCATCCTGTTCACTGTAAACCTATATTTGAGCTTATCCAGGTCATTTTGCGTTTGATTTCTCACTGTAGAACCATTCAAAGCTGAACAGTATAAAATGGTATTATCTGCAAAACAAGCCAAAGAACCTGGAAATTTACTTGAATATAAATTATCAATGTAAACTAAAAGCAATATGGGTCCCAATACAGACCTTTGTGGGACTTTACTCAAACAAAAACTGGAGAAATTTTGAATCTAACATGCTGAAGTTGATCAGTCAGGTATCCCCTAAACCACTTCCCTGTAACAACCCTAACTCCCATTTCTTCCAATGTATCTAATAACATATTGTCAACTGAATTGAAAGCTTTAGTAATATATATGAAAATACCAGTCACGCATAGTTTTTATTTAAACCATGAAATAAATTATAACAAAAATCGAGTGAGTAATGCATGTTTGTGACAGCAACAAAACCAAACTGGTTATTATACAAGGTATTAAATATTAGTGTTCTTTTCTTGGATTTTGTTGTCCATGATGCGTCTGTTGGTTAATTAATTATAAGTATATTACTACTGACTCGGAACACTAAGTTTTTTATTGGTAAAAATGTAAAATTTTTACCTTATAGCCTGAACCAGTTTTAGCTTATTACAAACTTCGTCAGAGGCTGCCACTAGGAGCGCTGTCCGTCTTGTTCTTGGTGACGGCGCCGTCGTTTGAAAGATCGATGTTGTGTGTGTGTGCGGTGTGAACAACTAGAAATATACAAACACAAAAAAAACATCCTTTCCATCACATGACATTATAAACACAATGTACCACTGTAAAAAAAGGGCAGGAAGTATGATACTCATTAAAATACAAGTGAAGGACACACACACACACACACACAACTCTTCAAATTTATGTAAACTTCAACAAAAAACGGTTATTTATACCTGTTTTCATCTCTATCTTTCGTTACATCACGTCTTCTTCATGATCTTATGCCATTCACTGTGCAAGTTGCACGCATAAGTACAATAACACCAGATTTTAAATTTAGTTTTCGGTTCGTCTACAAACATCATAAGTATATTAAAACATTTAAAAGTAGAGTCTAAGCATGTTCAAAATGTTTGTCTTCGTTTTAACCTAGAATACATCAATCAGTTGCTAAGGTAAATTCTTGGATTTCGTTGTCCATGACGTGTCCGTTACTTAACTAAATACAACTATTTCACTAACGACTCGGAATACAAAAACTAAGCATTTGTGTTCCGAGTCGTTAGTGAAATAGTTATATTTAGTCTAAGGTAGATTTATTTCCCTATTTTCAGCACCGGCCTTAACTTTTAGTGTTATAATAACTGTATTTTCGAAATTTAAATACAAGTATCTCTTCTACATTGACAAAAAATACAAACAAATGTTATTCGCACGGTTCAGTTAATTATTGGTTATTGAAAACAGTTACGGTACTACGCGGGTACTACGTTTAAAATTTAAAACGAAATCCAAGAGTTTAAAATTTGTTCAAAATTGTAATGTTGCACAGACTCATGGGTAAAAAGTCAGGCAGGTAGACAACGTTATAAACAAAATTAGTACTGTGAAGTAATAAAAGTTATACATCAGTCAAAAATATATTCCTTTTAATAAAAACCATGCTACATTAAGTAGAAAATAATACACTGTGCATTTTGGTACGGTAATCATTTGAAATCTCGTTCGAAGTCAACCACATATCTAAATATCTGGTAACTAACTAGAAAATTGCTCCCGCTCCTGTTTTATGAAAAAGTAACAGATCGGATTATTTCTTGGACAAGTAATGGCCATTAAATGTTGTTATGTATACTTATATTATGCATTTTACTAGAATGTGTTGAAATGTGTACTCTGTCACGGATATCATTGCAACATAATTCTATCTGTTCCTGTAGAAACGGGTTGTTTTCATTGGCTTTAGTTTTGTTCCAATATTTTCAAATTTTCGTAAGCAAGATCAGAAAAGACGTTTGTAATTCTCTTATATTTTGTTCTGAAAAGAATAATATTTCAGTAAAATAATGAATATTTTCCGGCTGTTTGTAAGAAGTATCGGTATACCGAAGTATCACTGTGATTACTTTTAAACTTGTGTTCTGAACGTGCGATGATTGTGGGATGAGGTTATCCTGTAGAACCATAAAGTTTTTTGTGTTTTGAATGTGACAGTAGCCTGTAAGACTGTGATATGTTTTAGACGCTGTGAATGTGTATAAGCACATGTAGCGATACTAAAATTGTTTCACCATATCTGTTGTTTTGAGAGAACATGGGAAGTTGACCTATATATTCATGGTATGTATGTCAACTGTATATGTTAAAAATAATAAAGATTTAAAAGTATATTAACATTTTTAATTGGTTGTTTAATGAGACTAAGTTTTATAATCCAGAAATACACCTTGTCTATAGTTCGATTGGTAATGCAAATTTGTTATCAGGTTAGAAGAGGTAGCTTTATTTGTGGCTATCTTGTGTGTACATATGGTTGAGTGTTGCTTTGTATTTGATTCACTTGGGATGAGCGGATCTTCACATATGGTGAAATTCCCATTTCGTTTCATATAACACTAAATTAAATAAATAATTAAGATTTTCAGTGATGCTTCTAAAATTATATTGGCTTTTTGTTTGCTTTTATATTTCACAGTTCCTGTGTACTGGAGAACATTTAAAAAGTATTTTTAATACATGAGTAATTGAAAGTTATTTCAGTGTAATGTTCTACAGAAATGAGTTTTCATTTAATATTTACATTTGCAAATAACTTGTAGCCACGGGAGTTATGATGGAGAGACTAATATACACAGTTTTTTTTTTTATTTCCATGTTAGTCTCAGTTAGTAGCAGCCATTATTTCAATATTTTATATTGGTGATGAATAAAAACTACACAACTGCATGGTGAAATGTGTTAATATGTTTCGTTCCTTTTAGATTTCATTGCATGTTGTCATGTTTTGTATTTGCTTCCTTTTAGATTTCATTGCATGTTGTCATGTTTTGTATTTGTGGAGTAAGAATAGGAATTAATTGAGATTAAAACTCCATATCACTGAAAATAATGGAAGATAAGCAACAGCAATTATCAGTGTCTAGTCAGAGGGGAATGAATGGCTCTATGTGTAGTGTACTACATTATGCTTTGCCCCACCATACAGTAGACATCAAACTTAGTTAATTTGGTTAATCTGGGAGTAACATTGTCTGATATGTTTTGATAATAATATGCTTACAAATATTAATTGTAATAGTGCATTGGAATAAATTTTAACAATAACAACAACAACAAAAATAATGGTTCCTTTTTATACCACGAAGCAGTTTAGGAGAGGCAGGGTAAGGTGCCTACATAAGCAATTTGGTATATATGGTAGTGTGGCTAGTACTATGCTTCAGCTGCTCCAGGTACTCAATTTATGGCATGCTGGGAATCAATTTTGTTTTAAACCTGTACATATAATTCCATAAAGAACACAAAATTGCAGGAGTTCGGTAAGTCATATGATCTTGGGAGATGGCTCATACTTCACGTCATAATTTCAGGACCTCAGGAAAAAAAATTTTCCTCAGAGTCATGTTTAATTAAATAAATAAATAGCTCTTAGGATTCACAATATGTGGACTTGATACCCTATAAAGTGTTGAACATATAGGTCAAACATAAAGACCAGATTTATAGTTTTGTATGTAATAATAAATAATATTCGATGTTTTGAACAAGAATATATTTTGTATTATTTATTACATTGTTTTGACAGTTTTATTATACATTTCTGTTATCTTCAGAAACAGATTGTATAAATTGCATTTGAACGATGTACAAATAATAAATTTGAAATCTATCAGCTCTTTTTATATAAGTGATTTATCTGTTATATTTTTCTATTTCATTTGTATTTAAATTTTTTTTGAAAAACTCAAGTACTGGGTTGTATATAGCAAGTTAAAGCATATCTAAATATTGAATTCAAAGGCTGGGCGGAGATTTCAGACAGTCGAGCAGGAGGGAGAATCACATGGTGTCCTGTTTGTTGGCAAGTTTGAGTCAGCGTAGCTTTGGCTGCTCAGTTCCGTTGGAGCTTCCAGTGTATTCACACGATGTTGGCTTGTGTCTACGTATCAGTGATGAGTACCATTATGTGAGGAAGACCAGCAAAATGCGACAGTGTTTTTTGTGATTAATCTGAAGGTAGGAATGCACACGCACATGTTGAAAGTTATCAGTTGTAGGGCAGGCACAATATGTGCCGATCTGTTTTTCAGAATTCCTTATTGGAAGAATCTACCATATCTGAGCAATGTTTGGGGGAAATGAATATTCAATGTGTCCACTGTCATGCCTTGAATTACACTAATGAGCCAGTTAATGGTCATTTCAATTCCTGTTGCCATAAGAGTGCAATTTCCCTTCCAGAACTGCAAATAAATAAGCAGCTGAATGAATTAATTCTTATCAACATTAATTTTGTCCCAAACATTTGTAAATATAATAGTGGCATAGCATTCACTTACTTATCAACCACAAAAAAGGATATCCCTGGTATAGGTCCATTCTGCTTTAAACTTCAGAGACAGATTCACAGGTATATTTCCAATTTGTTACCACTTGCTGGCGATAAACCTTCATATGGTCAACTGTACTTCACACATTCTTTGGCAGCAACTGATATACATATTATCCATAATTAAGACAAAGAATTGCAATGATCGTTACTCATAATCCTGGCAGATATTCTGGCTAATAATCCCTACACGGTAGCTTACAAGACCATAGCCGAGGTTACTGAACATGAAGGATCAGGACACATCATGGACCTGTGTTTTGTTGATAATATCACTATGGACAATTGGTGATTTAACGAACCCGCCTCAAATGAACTTGCAGCAGTGTTTATTCTGTAGAAGGTGAAACTGTAACGGGACAAAATTGGCAGAACCATTTTTTTGTAATAATTTTCAGTAATTCTCAATGTATGTAATAATTTTATAAAACCTATTGTCAGAGATGTGTGGGAAGACATAACAAAGCGAAGGTGAATCACAGAACACGCACATGGCTTATGGTGTAATAAGAACACCACATGTTTTCAATGCTACAACGAACTTCTGGGGACGAGAAACGACGAGAATTTTTGATGCTTGAGGGGAGGAGACGGGTGGACATCTGCTGGAACCTAGTTTCCAATGCGCAAAAAACACGGATAGCGTATCCAACCAAGCTCAGATCGCCCCAGTCGACAGCCCACCAGCAGACAGTACGGTTGCATTGTAATAGTGTCGGGAGGCCTACGTGGGCAAGTACGGTAGGCCTGCCCCAAAGTGATGTTTAAAGAAGGGTAATGAAGTTTTAAGAAACATTTTTAATAAAAATGCGTGGTCTTGTACACACCAGCAGAAAGAACAGATGTAAAATAATAAGTGGCCTCGGGTGTGAGCGGTAGGCCGAAGCAGGCATAGCCGACCGGGTAAGCTTGCCAAAATAAAGTTGGAAATTATGAGAGAACAGTGACAAATGGATAAAAATGATAAAGCAACAGTAGTGCACATTATATAACAGTCTGGAACCGTTTTTTGGAGTGTTTAACGAAAAACTGTGAATTACCAGTGGTGGTGTAACAATTCGGACCTCGTGCATATAAGTAACAAAATTGACTGGCCAAAATTTAATATCAACTTATATTTTTCTTAAAAACATAAAAGTCACTTAATTTGAGATCTCATAAAAATATGTAGAGAGAGAGAGAGAGAGAGAGAGAGAGAGAGAGAGAGAGAGAGAGAGAGAGAGAGAGAGAATGTAAGAAAAAGAAAAGGGGAGGGGAATATACTAAACAAAGTACTGGTTTGCACCATTATAATTAGTGTTTTATAATTTTGTTTGAATAATTTTTTGTTTTATCAATCCTTGAATAATAATTTTTGTTCAGTAATTTTTGGTTTGCATATAAAGAAAATAAAATCACATGTCTGTGTGACAATAACCATGTGTTAAGTATAATTATTATGCCTATATACCATAATCTGTTCCGTACCAAAAGGCTCGCCTAAATGAACCTGTGAGTTTTGAAGTAAGGGAAATAAATTAACTAAATTTTTTAATGGGAAGAGTGTAACGGTTTCGATATTGAACTACAAAATATCGTGGCGACCTTGAGCGGGCTGTTGGGATCTGCTGGTTTTTACCTAATAGGGTAAGTCGTAGTAAGTTTGTCAGAATCGGGGTAAGTAGTTGTCTTGTGCATAGAGGTGTTACAGATAGAGTAGGGGAGTCGGCCTCAAAAGCGTACACGAATAGAAAGGAAAAAGGATAGGGGAGCCTTGTCTGTTTCTTTCTAATGACGCATGCGCAGTAAGAGAGAACACAGTTTAAACCATTTAAATGCCAACCGTCAACGCCAGCGTCCCAGCCGTGCATTCATAGGTTATGTTATGCCGCAGTGCTTGTACGAAGTGAAGAGTGAACTATTAAAAAAATGACAATAACTTGCGTTATTTGTAAGAAACAGCCTATACCGCATGATAATAGTCGCAGTTTTCAAAAGTAAGTGTTATCTGTTTTTAAATGATTAAAATAAATAAGTAAGTTAGTAAAAAACGAAGTTATTACGTCCACTAACATAATGCTTTCTATTTATTATAGATTTCCTTAGAAAGAAGAAGTAAAACAAAAATGGATTGCTATTACTGGTGTGAAGAAAATAACAGATAATAAAGAATATGCCGTGATCACTTTGGATTTAATTCATATCATCAAACAGATTGCTACACAACGTTAAGACGATTATTACCAGATGCAATTCCTTCTATTGTGTTATGTAAAAACGTGCTAAGTAATATTTCAAACATAACTGTGATATCAAGTAAAGCTAGTGAAATCAAATGTTCGCAGAATGAAAATGTTAATTCATTTAATATGTCAAATAATGCTAATATTAATACTTGTACTAAAAAAGAGGTTGGACCAATTTATCATCATTCGTCGATAGCTTCTGCAAGTTCTACTGAAAGTTTTCATCAGGCAAACCATATTAGTATTGAAATTAACACAACAAACCATACTGAAGTGATTGATTCTTCTTTGTCAGAGACTGCTACGAATGCTACCTACAGTATGGAAACTGTAAAAAGGTAGGTGTTAAATGTTTTTTAAATAGACTGAAATTTTAATATGTTCTAATTAGTTAATTAATGTTTTATATTTTTCAGGGCACATTCTATGAGTGATGTCAGCAACAGTAGTAAAACAAAAAAATGTAGTTACTTGATAGGATTTCAATCAAAATGTATTTCAAGAGAAGATTTTGTCTCTGATGAAGCTTGGGAACGTTTGATAGAATTCAGAAATTATAAAAATAATCTGCATGCAGCTACTCGGGTCAAATGTTTCAGAAAAGAGAAGAAAATAGAAACATTTAAGGAACTCATCGAATCTTTAAAAAACAAGGAAACATCTGCTGCGGCCGAATATTGTAACGTCTCGTGGGTTATTCTCGGAGTATCTTTTGATCTTATCGTCACTGTAATTACTTAATGAAATCTATGTTTTATTTACCCCACATTATGAGCGTCATTTTGTAACGTCTCGCGGGTTTTCTCTCGGAGTATTTTTTACGTTTCCTAAAAGGGGTTCCTAATTAATCCCCACGTTTGTACGTTATCTTGTAACGTCTCGCGTGTTTTCTCTCGGAGTATTAGTAATTTTTACGTCTATTTGTACTCTTCGAAAATCTCGCTTTATTAAGAGTCACAGAATTTGCTATATTTTATGTTCAATGTTTCCAAAAATCGAGTGTGTGTGATTATGCAAATATTTTCTTAGATTTTATTTGTTTGAAATCAGTACCGTTGTTTGACAGTAGTGAGGAGAGAGAGTGCAAAGAGAATTACTCTCTTAGTATACGATTAATTATTTCAAATTTCTCCGCTCATGAGACCAGCTGACTGTGACGTTTACAAACACATTTGAGGTTAAATTAACTCCAAATGGTACGTAATATTTTCTGGTTGTCCGTTCTCTTCTCAGTCTTCTGACAATCTGTAACCAACTACCATCTACTGAAAATAATACACATTTTTATTCAAACAACAAAGTATTCATTGAAGTTATTTAGCATTTTTTTATCTTCTCCCAAAACAGAAAGGGATAATCGATTCTTACTGACAACACAGAATTAGTTCAATCTTATTTTAAACATATAGTATATAACAAATATTTTTATTTCAATATTAATACAAAGAAATAAATAATGAATTAATTTCCCAGGGTTATTTTAGAGTTCTTTGTACTTTGAGAAAGTCAGAAATGAATATGGGCTAATACCAAGCTTTACATAAATAAATTTTTATAAGTTGTACTATTTATATTATGTGGTTGATTGGTTGACCGCTAGAGCACAGGTTACGTTTCTTCACTGAAAACACGAAAGTTATTTAATGGTGGCCGGAATGTTCACCAGAACCCGTTCTGCTGTTTTTTGGGTTAACTAAATAATAAAGTTTATGTTCACCTCTTTTCCTGAAGTATTTAAAGAGATGGTGCTGTTTCTAGTGTTATAAATGTATAGTTGAGGTGTAATTTAGTTAAATTTTACTCGGTAACGATCTCACCAAAATGTCGAATTTCTGTGGGCTAGGCCTGGACATCGAAGGTTGATTTTTCAAGGTTTCATCAAATTACGGGCGTGAATTGTTCTATTCGAAGGAGTTCTAATATGTAGTGGACATCACTCGTTAATTTTATTAATTTTGCACTGCTTATTTCAAATGGTATTTGTTAATTTCTTAAATTTTTATAGACATTACACTTTTTCAAAACGTTCACTTTCAATATCGTTTAACAATTAATTTCAATTCTTGTTAGTTGGTTACTCTTAGTAACCAAGAATTTTTATGGTTTTTTATTGGTGAATCTATATACTTTTTAGTATATAGGCTATTATTAATTATTATAAATTCATTTCTTCTTTTTAGAAAAATAATCCTTTTTAGATTTTATTTATAATCGAATTTAATTTATTTAAGGTTTTTCTTTCTATTTTTCCTTAAGCTTGCACACTGGTATTTTTATATTTTAATCCCTTTTAATTTGATTTATTTATGATTTATCATTTACTTAATGTATCCTTACTCTAAACTATTTTTCCTATGCCATCTTGCTAACATAGAATTATTTTATATTATTATTATTTTATATTTAACCCTGGGTCATCTTATATTTAAACAAAATCATTATATTAAACACAAAGATTATTCCTAGGTACAAGACCTTTGTGGCCTACACAATACAAAATTTCACAAAAATACAAAAAATACAAAACTTGTCAGCAGCAATATAGTCCACTGCTACAATATTGATTGTTTTTCATCTCCAGTACCAATCTGTGAGATGCTCTTTTTTTAAAAGTTTACACTTTCACTAAGTACACTATATTTCACTTTGTACACTGCACTTTTATTATTATTGTTTACAGTGTTTTGTAGTACAAAGTTTTTTTATAGCTTGGTACATAATACCCATTTCTGACCTTTAGAATGGGGTGATTACTAGTTTTAACGATGGTGATTGTGTTATCATTTTTGGGCAGGGGTTATGTAATGTTACATAAAGCTCCCCCACTAGAACAGATTTATTTTTGTTTACTTGTTTTAAAAAATAATCGTTGAACTCTTCAGTCTTCGGATTCTTTTCAACATTCTTCATAATATCTCTTTATTTCTGATTGGTTATACACCTGTTATTTGGTTAATGGTAATAGGCTTGATTTCATACTCAACTCTCTCTCTCTTGGAGGCAATACATTAATGATTTAATTTCTCTGGGTAGTGTTCTTTCACATATTACTTGATAAGGACTGGTCACACTAATCAATAAAAAACTTGTTTTAACACTCATATTTCTATTTGCTTCTATAAATTTGCTTTCTCAATTGAGCTTCTGTCTGCTATCTTTCTTCTGGTTTCTTCCTTCATACTTTTGGAATCTGATATCAATTTTTTCAGCTATTTTATTATCCCTTAAATATTCAATTTCCCGAACATTTTTTTCCTATCCTGTGCGGTGGTTCAGTTCGGGTGGCCACGTTGGGTCCATTACTCCGCTGTCCATCCTTACACCTTCTGAGATCAGGGGAACATCATCCCTGCTCAGGAAAATGATTGCTGGAACATGTCTACAGTCAATTCATTATAATAAAAAACTTACCAGTAGTCGATTAGTGACTAATACTAAACACTTTTGGGATTCTTCACTCTGTTGCTGTTTGCATTTAATTATATATTTCTTTTTCTTCTTGATTCCTTCTTCTTTTTCATTAACTAGTAGCATATAACATTATTGATAGGCATTATTTTAAAATCCTTTTGACTTTCCTTCTTGTGACATATTTTCTCCGTATCATTTCTTCCTATATCATTTTCAATTCCGAGAAATTTAAATTATAGTTGTATTAATTATTAATTAATTGATTACTGGTTTTAACGATGGTGATTGTGTTATCATTTTTGGGCAGGGGTTATGTAACGTTACAATATTTACAGGTTATTTAAGTTTCAATATTTATAAAACAAGTAACTAAGATTTTGTAGCTATTGTGTTACCATTTTTGGGCAGGGGTTATGTAACGTTACAATATTTACAGGTTATTTAAGTTTCAATATTTATAAAACAAGTAACTAAGATTTTGTAGCTCATAAAATTCAAAGCAAAAGGAAAATTGTTAAAACGTACAGAAAATTGTATATAGGCCTACTGTTTTTTTCATTTTTAGGTGTTTTTTACAAACTTATTTAATGTATCAGACACTATATTCGTTTTGAAATTGTATATAAAATTGTAAACTCATCGTCATTCAATATAAGAATATATTTACTTTTTTTATTTAATTTAACTGACGAAAAATATGTTTTGTTTTTTCTTTTCTTTTGTAGGGCTTACCTAAGCACATGAAACAGTTAGTTATTCGAATGAAACAGAAAAAAACTACGGAACCTTTTCCACTTCATTTAAAAAATTTTGCTAGAACGTTACATTTTCATTCTCCTGCTGCATATGAAATGGTGCGACGTTCATTTGTGAAATGTTTACCATGCATAGAAACATTGAATAGTTGGAACTGTTCAAAAAATTATAAACCCGGTATATGTGAAGAAATAATTACTCACGTTACAAATATGGTTGAAGTAGAAGCAAAAGAAGGCAAAAATCTTGTATTTAACATAACATTTGATGAGATAGGTATAAAAAAATGGGCTAAATATTGTCAGCAATCTCGCGAGTGGAAAGGGTTTGTAGACATAGGAGGTCAGCTTCAAAATTGTGACGAAAAAGGGAATAGGCAAAAAGCTAGTAAAGCGTTGGTTTTCATGTTGGTTAGTATTAATGGTGGGTTCAAAACTCCTGTTGCATATTATTTTACAAATTCCTTGAGCGGAAGTGATAAATCTATACTCTTAAAAGATTTACTAGTCAAATTAGATGAAGAACATATTAATGTTGTTAGTGTTTCATTTGATGGCGACAATTCTAATGAAAGAGCATGCAAGCTTTTAGGAGCGAATTTTGACTACAGTGATAAAAAATTTTCGACCATATTTTGAGCATCCAAATACATCTAAACTTGTTTACATTTTCTTTGATCCCTGCCATATGCTGAAATTAGTAAGAAATTATTTTGCTTTAAAAGGTCCTTTAATATTTTATAATAACAACTTCATCGATTGGACATTTATTAGTAAATTAAATGAAAAACAATATTCCGAAGAAATGCATTGTGCATGTAAGATTCGTAATCGACATGTAAACTTTTATAATGAAAAAATGAAAGTCTTTCTCGCAGCACAGGTTTTAAGCTCAAATACGTCTTTGGCACTAAATTATTTAGAAAATGATTTAAAAGATAGTAAATTTAAGGGTTGTTCTGCTACAGCATACTTTTGCAAAATGTTTAATGATATGTTTGATATTTTAAATACAAAAAAATAAATTTTGCAAAGTTCCCTGGCGAACGGCTATAACCAAAGAAAGTCTACCAAACCTAAAATGCAAGGTTGACAAATTTATAAAATATATAGAGACATATTAGAAGTTAATGTGAAAATAAAAATAGGAAAAAAACAAATAAAGAAAATATATTTATGCCGATTCAAAATCACGCTCAGTATGAAGTTAGACGTAAAAGTGTCATTACTGCAACATCTGTCTGAACAGGCTTTACAGGTTTCATTATTTGTTTAACAAATTTATATAATCTGTGTGATATGCTATTCATAGAAAACATTGTTGACTATTTTCTATCGTATAAATTATCGTAAGATCATGTTGAAATGTTTTTTGCTTTAATCAGACAAATGAATGTATTTACAAATAACCCAACTACTGTTCAATTTCAATCAGCCTACAAAAAGTTACTTTTAAATAATATGAGTGTTTTGATCCCTTTATCAGCTAATTGCGCACCTCAAGATAATACATTAATAATATCAGATGCCATGGATATTTCTTATAAAGAAAGTGATGAAAATATTGTTAAAAATGTTAATGACGAAAAGTTCTGTGATATAGAAAAAACAAAGAAAATAGGAAATGCACGACCAAAAAAATCTAAAATCCCTGCTGTTCTAGTTGATGAATTTTTGCATCGTAATTATAATTTGTTAGAACATGATTACGAAAAAAATGTATGGGTCGAAACTGAATATTTAGATAACATAATCAAACATATAGCTGGATTTGTAGTTCATTCCATAAAACAAAAAATCATTGCAAACAGTGTTTAGATATGCTACATAGTATTGTCACAACTGAATCTAAAATGAGTATTTTAAAAAATAGAGGTGGTTTAAATTTTGCCTCGGATGATGTAAATCTAATATGCCATCATACTGAAAGAACGATTCGGCACTACAAAAACTCTTTATTAAATAATGATATTAATTACAAACTTGTAACCAAAACTTTAAAAGTATTGCCGCCTTCAGTTTTTGAAAACAATGAACACATGCTAGAGCAAGAACCCCTTCATGACCACTGACACCAAATGATATATCTAGTAGTGCAAAATTATATAGATAAACGATTAAAGCATGAGAGTGAAAAATTGAACGATATAAAATATTGGATGAGAATGTATTATAATAAGCTCACTATTTTTAAAGGTGAATAATGTATGAAAATGTTTCTTTTATTAAGTATATTAATAAATGTTGTAACGCATCAAAAAATACTGTTACATAAATATAATAAAAAATACCCAAATGAAGATTACCATAAACATATCTAAGCTAATATAGCCAAACACACTAACAAGAGGAAAGACAACACTAAAATGTCAAAGTCAAACCTGTATATCCATGAATAAATAATGTTAAGGAAACTAACCCTAGAAAGGAAGGAGTTGTGATTAAATAAATTGTCAAAATTATAACAGAAGGAAAAGTGAAACCAAGTAACTACGTTAGCAACCAGGACCCAATAGATCCAATAAGTGAGGAAAGTATCTAATAAGTGAGGAAAATATCCAACAAATAAGAAGAAAATATTACCAGTGTGAAGAGTACCCAACAAGTGAGGAATAATACCACAACCAGGAAGAACCTGAGAGGAAACTCCAAGTGACCAGGAGCAAAACTCTTGACAATATAACAATTCAATAACCAAACACAGACAGTAAGTGTATTATTTATGAGTAAAATGTATAATATAATAAAATATAATAAAGACAACAAGTGAACTGAAGTTAAGTGCAGAAATAATTGCTCAAATATGAAAGTAAATGGAACTGATTACCTGTAACTACCATGACTGACTCTAAATTTAAAATCATTGCAAAACACACATTTAGATATCAGGAGAGTGGAAAGTAAAATCAACAGAATGTAATTGTTAAAATATCAGAAATAAAACAACATGTATTAGATTAAAAACAGTCAACCAAACCAAAGGTAACCATACAATATATATACCAATAACCAATTTTAATTAGATAATACTATGTAAACAAATAGTCAGTAATAGAGTTAAAATACAGAAAACCATTGTACTAGCTAATAGTAATACCAATTATGGTAAATATGTAAGAAAATACACAAGAAACCAAACTAACACATATAGGCATTGTTGTAATACAGTGATATACACATAACCCCAACTGAGCAGAATTTGCAACAAAGAATCATAATTAACGATTAGAAAAACACTGATAAAAGTATTTACATAATGCAACAACCAAACTAGAATAAATAATGAGTAGAATAAACCCAATATGAACTAGAAAACGCAACAATATATTTTAAATTTTATAAACAAATAGCAGCCAAAATACCAAACCACAGAGTAACTGACAGAATTGCAAAAAAAAACTCTCAATTAAAACTAATCAGAAAGAGGAAAATAGTATAACAGTAGTTTCAAGAATACTCGATACTTCTTTGAGAACACTTAACAAACAGTAAATGCATAAATTTATGTAATAATCATGAAAAACAATAGTACATGTTAGATGAAGCTAGATGAAAGTAACAGTCCAACAGAAACTTGTGAGTAATTAGCCCAGCAGGGAATACTAAATATCCAAAATAAGATGTAAACGAACATTAAAGACCAGTTAATGGAAGAAAATACATCCATAATACAAAACTATTTGTAAAATAAGAGTGTCAGAATGACAGGACACCTGACATGGTGTGATAAAACCATTTATTGTAAATAAACTAAGATATGTTAGTAACTACAAAACTGCACCAAATGTGTAGGATCGTTTGAGGTATAAACTAAACACAATAGAATTGTGTGAGAGTGAAATATATATTGTAAATAATAAGAAATAATGCATGGACATTTAAGGCCTACTCGCCTGAAAAGTGTATTATTGAATTTTGTAAATATTTAGCATTTAAGAAATAATTAATGAGAGAAAATGACTTGAAGCATAATCAATAAGTGATATATGTATAATGTGATACAATAAAAGTGAAAAAACTTATGTTTAAATAAGAAACACTAAAAGTGCATCAACGAAAGTCTAAATAGTTTAATCATGAACGAAAATAGTGCTTGTGTGGACTCAAAATAAAGAGCAAAGCAGCCGAAATAACATGATACTATTAGTTTTCGAATCGGAGGTACATTAAGAAGGTTATGAGCAATCATAATTATTCAGTCAATTACAAAAGAATTGATGGCTTCCTTTTTATACTCTCAACCCCAAAAACAGACGCTGAGAAATAAAAATTATTAATTTCTTGTGGCATATGGGGACAAGATTAAACGACTTTCAGCCAATTAGAGACGCTGATTCCAAGCAGACGCCAGCCAAAGGAGCTAAGCATGGCTTCACTAAAAAATTGGACATTGACGCCAACAGAACGTTTCTCCGCTGATAGTATATTAATAACAATGTGTGCGTTTCCCCCCCTATTAGACATATAACTAACCTAACATCATAACCTCCAAAACGTGTGAAGTGTAAATAGTGCTACCAGACTTAGTGTATTATCATTGCTAGTATATAATCCCAGCAATGAAAAGTGATAATAAGGGAGTATATTGAATTAACAATATTTAACTGAATTTTAAATGATTTTGAAATAATAATTTTTGTGTTGATACTACGTTAGTCAAATGCGATCACACGTAACTAACATAACTAATAATTATGAATTAACGTATTATTGAATAAAAGTTCTCAATAATTTTTTTTAAATAAAATATTAATTTTAAAAAGAATCAAAATGAAAAACTACTAATTAATTAACACAAATGTATTTGAACATAGATTCTGATTTGACTTTAATGATAACGAAAGACAATTCGATTCTTAATAATATTTGAGAACTGTCAATAAAGTTAATGATTAATAAATATGTCATTAACTAATATTATGTATAACGATGAGATTTTATGAATTTAATTAAGATATTTTTATCAATTAATTTAGAAAAATTTTCATTCTAACTTACCTGTTGTTGAAATGTACACAATTGATACAGTTCAGTGTTTTCAATTCAAGAAAGCATAACTATTTTTGAATTGCACTGAAATTATAAATCGGTCATTATATTTTAATTTTTATAACCATTAACGGAATTTTATTCCAATATACAGAAATAATAATCGTATTGCACATGCGATACCATAACCTGCAAATTTAAATGCAAGTGTGTCTTGTACAATTGTTTACAATTATAATTAACCTTTTTCTATTTTATGTAACCACTCTCCACAATACGTCATTATCGTATTTAAGCATTTTTTGTAGTAAGTATCTTGTATACTCAAAGAACTCACGATTTTATTAATTATAAATAAGAAATCTAACCAAATCATGTTAGAGAATCACAACATAGAAATCAGTGTTACCAGCCCTGAGTTTTAAGAATATCTGTAACGATTTTGAATTGTTTTAATGTTTTAAAAAACTTTTGTGAGGGTTTTAAATTGAACTTTAATTGAATTACATTGTTAATAAATTACCATTTAATATATAATCGAGTCAGTCCATTATTTAAAGGTAGACTATAATAACCACAACAGAGCATTTATTTCATAAATTGGCAGTAAGGCAAGTAAGCAGCCAAGATTTTGAATAATTTCAAAACAGTCTTATTTACAGATTAACTTTATTTACACAATTTTAACATACAAACAAGTGGTAAATATTATATGAATTGTGTTGTGCTGTTTTCAATATATTACAGAAAGAGAAGATCTACATTAGAAGATTCACATCGGTAAGTAAGTGGTAATTAAAATCTAAACCAACCAGTGCTTAGAAAAAAGAACTTAAACATTTTTCAGCATTTAAACCTTTTTTGAAACAACTTGAACTATAAATTAAATCTTCATAATAATAATTGTAAACCGACCAACTAGAATGTCTAGTTATAATGTTAATAAAAAACAAAACAATTTGCATAAAATTATTTCTTTTTTTAATGAGCTTGCTATTCTATAGCATGAAAATTGAAGTACATACATACTCTACCCTACGTATTCTATAGGATTGAAAGCGAGCAACTGCGCATGCGTCATCAAAGAGAGATAGAGAAGGGTCAGGAGCAACTGCACATGCGTCATCAAAGAGAGATAGTGAAGGCTCGGGTACTTTTTTTCTCTTTCTATCTGTATAACACTTCCACTTACGCATGCTCCCATGTTTCCCCTACTCTATCTGTAATACCTCTATGGTCTTGTGTGTATTAAAATTGTTTTAAAAGTTACAAAACATCTATTCATCGTCATGATGTCACTCACTATCGCAAAGCAAGCGTGAACACTCAACCGTGTTGCACTTCTCATGCTGCCGACTTTCAGTTCTTGGAACATTTTTATACATCCAGCAATTGAAGAAGCTATTTCAACACTATATCCTTGATCTGTATGTTAGAGTCAAAGGTGAAAGATTGAATTATGTGAGACAGAACCAGTCTGACATTCACGTTGAGCATTATGTGGGTTGCAGGATTTTGTTTTAAACAGGAAAACATTGAAAATAACAATGGTTATACAAAGCATCACAGGTGAAATGATGGAATTGATGCACTAAAAGGAATACATAAATTTGATAATTGTATGTTATTCTTACAGTCACTTCCTACTTCTGAAGTACAATGCCTGCATCAATGTGGAAATTTTGTTGTTCTGTGCGCTCAGAGAAATACCTAATCAGACATGTGCAGAGGATGTGACTCAGCATATATACAATTCATAAGAAGCATCAATGATGATCAACTGTGATATAACGAAACTTTAACGTATGCTAATATGCAATACGTTAACTCTCATGAGAGCATTTGGCGCCTCCATTAAACCAAAATGCATGATCAGTCGCATACAATCATTCAGTTAGTTGTACATGAAGATTGAAAACATAATGTGTACTTTTGGGTAGAGGATGAGGAGAATGAATTCAAGCATCTGCAACAAAAATACAACATTGACAGCATGGTATGATTTGTATCAATGTGATCACTGTATGTTGACATTCTAGGACTTAACCGATTTATTAACAATAAATGAGTTCCACAACAAACAAATGGTTGCAAAGTTATAGGAAGATGTGTGCTATCGCAACAAACGGGATCATACCGGATTTTACATACGTATGTTATTAATTCATATTAAATGAGCAACATCATTTGCAGATCTATGCCGTTACAACAGTGTAACTTATAAGTCAAACAAAGAAGCAGCACTTGCATGTGTGTTGTTTGAAGATGTCACAGAGTGGCACAAGTTTTGAAGGAAATGCAAAGTACATACTACATGCTGCATCAAATTTGAGAGTTGTTCGCATCAATTTGCTGCTTCTGCAAACAACATCAATTGTTTTGATTTTCAAAACCACAATGATGGACAATATGCAGCTGAAAATGCAGCATTACGGGGTATAGATGACTTTCTAAGAACTATGGTCTGTACTGCAGGAACATTGGTCTGCAAATACCAAATAATCAAATACTTATTAAGCCTGTAAAGAATGTGAATGTTGAAAAAAAACCTACTTTGAAATTCTGGAATAAATATTTGTTTTCAGGTTAATATTGTAACTAGTAGGAATCGTCGGTCCTAGTTTAAAGTATTTATTTTAATTGAAATTTGTAAATTGTTTAATGATGTGTAATTATAATCTGTGGTGAAAAAAGCTGTCGACGGATTGTTGTTGTTTCTCTCGCAGGAGTCCGTGGTTATTCGTAGGTCGCCGCAGATTCTGTTTCTGCTAAAACAAACACAAGTTATTTACTTACTGTAATTGAAGTTCTCGACGGTTGACCAATTCGTAAATAATCGGGTCAGTGTTCTACGGTGCCACCTGTGAAAGTACTGCTGAATCTAGCTCGCGACTGTACTGTAAGTAATAAAAAGTCGTCAACTCTTTTTTCTGTTATGAATTATTCTGTTTTAATTTTTATTAACAATCTAGATAATATGCAATCGTTACTTTAAAATTTAATACAGGCTGTTTGCCTAATCAGTCACTGACTTTACTGTTTTAAAATTGCTCTTAATCTCAGGGTTTTGAACATTATTTAAATTACTGAACATCAAAATTACAATATAATTCGAGAACCTTGGTTCATTATGTTTACAATTCTTCAGTGGTTCCTTTGAGCCTGCAAAATACAAAAACAAGAAAAAATGTTGGCTCTACTGTTTAACATTTAGTAGGCGGAATTAATTATCATAAACAATAAACATATTATATGGTTTCATAAGTCATTACCATTGAATAAATATTGTCGACTATGGTCAACCTTAACTTGCTTTACGCATCACGAATTAATCTTTACAATAAAATTTTACCTGAAATGGTTTCAAAATTATGAAACTACAGTCATAACATTGACTGTGATCAACATGGGCTTGCCTCTAGGCATACTAATTCAAATATTTAAAATTAAAATTAACATTGAACGTTTATACTATAATGAACCTGGTTATTAAATTGACTATTGTCAATATGAACACAACTTCAGGCATGCTGGATTATAATAAAATATTAACTATCCCAAAATATCGGGTATCATCTTAATCTAAAATCTCAAAAAAGGTTACAACAGTATAAAAAAGAATAATTCATTTAATGTTTGTCAATTATGATTATCCATCTTATGTAGCACTCTAGTAGTTCAAACAATTATGGTTTGTCACCTAATAAGTGTTCATTCAATATTAATTGGTGGTTTATGTTGAATACCATTTGAATTCAATAGTTCGTATAACCTCTCTATGAGAGTTTATTATTCATTATTTTATTTCGACTTGGTTCGATATTTTTTAATATCTGGAATAAATTTCTTATTTATTTCTATGAAAAATAAATTATATTGGGTTCATCAATGTTTGTGAATGACTATTTGTCAGTTTGTTTGTTCACTATGAACCTCGTTAGTCTATTATGGTTGGTTCCATGTTTAAAATTTACAATCTGAAAATCTCTGTTTTTTAATTAATTATCATTAATAATTAATTCACACTATACTCCCTGTTAATACACTTCAATTGCCACTTTATTATGTACTGTAACGGGGCATAAAGGGAGGGATTTTTATTTTATTAAAAATTTGGAAATTCATTTCATCAGTGTGGCCAGCCAGGTGTTGAATAAAAGCGTTGTTCAAACAAAGAAGTTGTGGGGTGTAGCTGTACAATGGAATGTGTCGTGTTGTCCACAATGGTACAATTCTCAGAACTGTAATACTGTGTTACGCGCAACCACAACCAGGCGTGCGGACGGGACGCCAAGCAGATCAACCGATGCTGCCGAAAATGGTGCAAAGACGAAGGTTTTGTTCGACATACAGTCTGAGCTGGAGGAAGTATGGATAAGTCACGCCTATTCCAGTGACGTAAACCAGTGGCAGTGTAATTTCGTCAACGTCCAACACACGTAAAAACCACGTGTTAAATGAACATTGACGATCGACTCAGCACAGAAGGCATTGTCATTCCGTTATGCCTAGTCCCTGTTGGGGGATTTTTTGACGATTTTTCTGCCCAGTTGTATTAAGCTCGTATACCGGCCGGTAATTACGAAAATCGTGCGCACGTAAAATTTAAATTTATTATGTAGCAAGTGAAATCAGAAGTCAAAAGTGAATTAAAACAACAAAATTGAGTCAGTGGAGCCCACAGGCCAAAATCAAAAATGTGAATAGTGGACTTTCAAACTTAAACACTGTAATAAAATTAATTAAATGAGTCTGTATGTTCTTAAATTGGTGTGTAATTGGTGTGGCTCTCGACGTCTCACTGGCCTGAAACACTTCCTTAAGTTTCCCAGCTGGTCGAGTCTCAATGGCAGCAAGACCGGTCGAGTAGCGTAATGTTGATGAAGAAATATATGTTCAGCTTCACCAAAAGTTTCAAAACAAAAATTATTGTTTTGAAGAAAATTAAAAAAAAAAAAAAAAAAAAATTATGTTTATAAAAAAAATAATTAAACATTTTTTTTTAATTTTATTAATTAATTAATTATAATCAATTACTTAATATAGGGCTGTGAAGTTTTAAAAAGTGTAATGCTCTTCTGAAAATTTTTATTAAAGTTTTGGTATATTTTAAATAAACTATCACCACTCATAAGATTGTCTTCAAACCAATCGATACTTGTTTACCTTTTTATTTTTTAGGTTATCTTCACTTATAGGTGGTAAAGTCCTGATAGATTATTAATTAGAATTATATTAGTGATAATTAGTAATATTTATGAAATAAAGAACTATTTAGTGTTGAAGAATATTAATGTTTTATTAATTGATAGCAATATTGACTCTTATCGATTATAATATCGATTCTCAGGATATCGAAAAAGTTACAAATTATATTATATAAAAATCATACAGGGTTCTTTAAACAGCCAATTATTATCAAAGTCAGAGAAATCGGGCCAATATTTAAAAAGTATAACGTTACAACAAATTAATAGTTATTACTAAATACAGACATTGAATGATAATTTGAAAATAATATAATTGTTTTCACCAACAGCTGATATGTAGACGGAGAGGCATTGGAATTGTCAAAGAAAGATGGCTGCCGTCAAGTTGATCAAAATGTCGCTCGTTCCTGCTTCGTTCCAAATAATGTATTTTCTGGCAGTATTCCTGTTCTGGTGTCTGCAAATCTCTTGTTAAATGTTGTTTAGTGCCTGATGTAATGTTTCTGGGTTGTATTTAGTGCATCCGTGTAATTATAAGTCAAAACACTTTTCCCGATACCGACACTAATACTTGGTTAATGTGTTATACAGTTTTCTGGTGTTTTTCGGAGTAGAAATGTATTGTTTAGTGTTAATTAGTGTTTCTTGATTGTTTTTGTCACAATGTATATGTTCTGGAAGGATTTTATAAGTCACTCTCAATTTCACAATAACGTACTATTTGCCGCTCAACTTTACCGTTATAAGATAGGTTAGATCGTCACAAAACGTTTGTCATGTTAACCGTTAAAATACCAATAATCAACTAACTGTTTCCTTCAGTCTCAATTAAACTCTTAGCCCATATAATATTATCCTTAACATTGTTCAAATATATTTTCACATCCTGTGCACACTTTAATATTTCACTATATAAATGCCTAAACTTTGGTTATTTGTCAATTTTATTCACTAGATGTTATTTAAATTAATCTTTCAGTTCATTCTGGTTATTTTCAGATTAAATAATGCCGTTTTATAGTGTTTTCTGTCCAAAATTAGTAATTTTACTTTCATTTTTGTTTTTCTCTGAAAAGTCAAAACATCAAAATTTACTTCCTGTCATTATATAAAATTCATCCATTTTATCCGTTATATTTAATATTAATAATCCTATATTGTATTAAAAGGTTTATATTCCCTGATTTTCTGGTAATTAATTGAATTAGTTGTATTCTGAAACATTATTCTGGAATATATGACTCCCATGTCTAAATTTCTGAGTTTAGTCATTTTCATTTTTATTTATAATTCTGAATATAATTTATTAAAATCTTTCTAAATGGTATGTGCAATTATATGGCTTGATCTCAAGTTTATTTTGTCTAAACCCCTTTTGTTTATTTGCATTTAAATGAGCAATTTCTCTGTTTTGATGAAGTTTGGGTTTCCATTTTTTTGGCCTATGATTTTTTAACAATTTTTTCTTACAAAATATTTTACAAACAATATATGATGTGTGATACCCTCTCTGACTTTTACATATAGTATTATAAATTAAACATGTTTTCAAATTACACAATAACAATTAGTATTGGTTACAATACAAATAATAGTTAAAACAAATAAAGAATATTTTTTTAAATAAATGGTTGTCTTCAAGTCAGACATTTTACAACAAAATCCTTATTTCTAACATGGAAATATGGTTTACAAAAAAGGTTTTTTACTAACTAACATCTTAATTACTCTCTACTATTTACAAGTAGTAACTATTTTTATAGTTCTGATGTTAGTTGTATCAGACCCAAACAAATGGCCTTATATCTAAAACATTTTTAAACATTTTAATATTCATTTTTAAGTATCCAAGTCACTGTATTAAATAAATAATTTAATCTTAATGTTCTGAAATTTGAATACTGTAGATGCTTGACTTGCTTCCAGTTTATAACTATATAACTATATAACTTTATAACTTAGGTTATAACCTTAGTATGCCTCTATCAAAATAAAAAATAACTCCAAGACGGCCACAAAAATCAAAGAGCGTGCACAGGTGATGTGGTTAAAGGAGGAGTTGAGATATTTATATAGACCTAAGTATGCCTCTATCAAAATAAGAAATTATTTATTTTTAAACATTCTTGTACTATATACATAAAAACCTTATATTTATATTCTTATTTCTAACTATTATTATAAGTAGGATTCTACAGTTTTTATACCGTCTTTTATACATTGTCTTTGGGGAATTGTACCCTGTCATTAATAAATAAATAGTATGAATTGTTCAAAAAGTATTATGAAATCTGTTTTTCTTTTTTCATGTAAAACAAAATGTTATTTTAAACAGATTCATGTCTTATGAACAACATATTGTCACAGTACACATTTCAAGTCATTGAAAAATGCATATTTCATTGCATTCAATGTTTGTGATTGCCAAGAATGAAACACAAGGTTCATTTTTTATAATACCCAAAACTATCACTGGTTCACTTTGCACTTATATATTATGTTAATGCTAAATGGTCGTATAGTCTTATTAACATAATAAATTGGTTAGCGTTTTTTCAATGGAGATTTGTTCCATGGGTACTATATTATTGTTTCATCTTAGTTCACAGGCAACTTTTACTTTATACACTTCTCTCTCTTAAATTTATGTACATGTGGTTTTTATTTCGTTATACTTTTATTTTTAAATATTTATTTTGGGGATCTAGGGATTTGGGTGTCTTTTATAAGAGCATGACATCTTCTTCAGGATGCTGCCTTCTTCTTCTTTCATCAATCTTCCTTTCTCCTGCCTTCTGGGACTGGTATCTTCTCCATCTTCTTCTTGATGCCATCAGGTTTCTTGGGATCTTCTCCATCTTCTTCTTTATTTCAGAAATACACCACCTGTGTTGTTTGATCTTGGCTTATTTTAGGGTTTCTATTCTATTTATTCTTCCTCGTTGTGGGTTTGGTCATATTCAGTACTGCTTTGTTATTTACTTTTTTACCTTCCTGGGTTATACCTTGAAAACCTTTGGTTATGAGACTGGTCTTGGATGACTCATCACTAGTAACTCCTTTTATTTGAACTTGTATTTTCTTTATAATAATGATTTCTTTCCACAGTTGCTATGAATTAATCTATTTATATTAAACTTAATGCTTTCTTCCAAATTTAAACATTATAACTTCATTATTCTAATGATCAATTGCCATTCAATATTATGCATACATCTGTCACGTTACAGATTGCTCTCCTCCAGAAGTAATTATTTCAGACATGTTTATGGATGAAATAATTTCTTATGATAATTTCATCATTTCTTATAATTCATTTTCTTCTCCATTTTTATATCGGCTTTTTTATATTAGAGTTTAATTAATTTTATATATATAGTTACTTGTTTTACTACTGATCCTTTTCGGATAGTTAGTGTCTTCTGAGATATATTATTATTGTAATACATTTTCTTCCTTTATCAACTTCGCGTTGCATCCTTGGGATATTAATTCCCTAACATTCCCTATCACGTGGGCTGGGGCAGATCAGAGGGGCACTGTACGCTACTTCTCTGCTGGCCATACACCACTTCTATAAATTGAGTACAGAGGCATATCCATCCCTGCTCAAAAACATAATGCTGCTGGAATTATCTTCAGTCAGTCATCGAATAAATAAATAAAAAGTAGTCTCATTTTCGACTAATAAAAATATCTTTGGATTCTCCACTTCGTAGTCTCTCAGATTATCTCACATTTTCTATCTTAATAAATCTTCATAATCATTATTATACTCATTACATATATATTTTTTCAAAACTCTTAACTTGTCTGATATATTTAATTTAATTATGGTTGAAAACCTTTCTTTTAATAATTCTGGTTTCTGTTTACAGTGTAACTCTCTTTCTTCTCCATCTGAATTCTCTTTATATTTTCTTCTGGTTACTCATAGTATTAGTATGGTCTTTATATATAGTCTTTCTTATTCATTATTTGAATGGTCTTAATATATTATATTTAATTTTTTAACATTGTATCTTTACATTAGATATACAGGTTGTTATATTGATCATTTTATTTAAACATTTTGGTTCTTTCCTTTCTCTTAGAAAGTTATTAATCCTCCTTCGCATTCATTAACATTAATTCATTTATATCATATTTCATGTGGTATTTCTTCTCTTTGCATTTCATATAGGTCTTATTATTATCATTTGTTCAAAATCATCTTCTCCATATGTTTGGTATGAGTTGTTCTTCTTTGCTCTTAATTAACTGTTTTCATTATCGTTTCATAAGTAATTAGTCTCTTTGCTTCCAAATTTTTTCCTTCTCTGGCATATTACACTCTTTTTGTTTTTATTCTCTACTCCTTCAAATGCTAATGTGAATATCTAGCATTTATTCTGGATTAAAGTTAATTCTCTTTTCTGAATTAATCATTTTATTTTCTTCTCAATTCAATTATAATTGACACATAATTATTTTTTGGAACTTGGTTAGTTTTAATGTAAAATTCAAACTATTCTTTTTATTTAATTGAAAAATATTTCTCATAAATCCTTGTAATATGTTGATCTTATCTTGTTTCAAAGTTCTGACGTTCTATCAACATTCAAATTCTGTTTAATTCATTTATTCCCAGAATTGTTTCATTCAGAATTGTTTATAGTACTGTGATTTTACTATTATTTCTGAATGTTTTGGTATTTCTCCAAATTCAAATTCTTCTTAATTATTTACCATAAAGTTTTCTCACAAACTTAGTTATAGTAAGTTGGTCTTACTTTATTTTTAAATTTTTTGTATATTAACTTCAAAATTCCTTTCTTCTTCATTCTTCCAAAATGTTTTTCTCATAATTCAGTGGTAGTAAGCTGTGCTTGCTTAATTTTAAATTTTTTAAAATTAAGTTCAAAATTCTCTCTCTTTCTCTTTCTTCCATAAAGTTTTGTTCTAAATTATCAGGTTGTAGTAAGAAGTACTTACTCAATTTTAAATTTTTATAATTAAATTTCAATTCAGAAGTCTTTCTTTTTCTTTCTTCCATAAAGTTCGTTCCAAAATCATCAGGTTGTAGTAAGATGTACTTACATATTTTAGAATAAGTTATATTCAAAATTCTTTCTTTTTCTTTCTTCCATAAAGTTTGTTCCAAAATTATTAGGTTGTAGTAAGATGTACTTACTCAATTTAAAATTTTTATAATTATATTTCAATTCAAAAGTCTTTCTTTTTCTTTCTTCCATAAAGTTTTTTCTTTAAATTATTAGGTTGTAAGTTGTTCTTACATATTTTAGAATTTTTTCAAATATAAATTCTAAATTCCTTCTTATAATTCTCCAAAATGTTCTTTTCAAAATATTAGGTTGTAGTAAGATGTACTTACATATTTTAGAATAAGTTATATTCAAAATTCTTTCTTTTTCTTTCTTCCATAAAGTTTGTTCCAAAATTATTAGGTTGTAGTAAGATGTACTTACTCAATTTTAAATTTTTATAAATATATTTCAATTCAAAAGTCTTTCTTTTTCTTTCTTCCATAAAGTTCGTTCCAAAATCATCAGGTTGTAGTAAGATGTACTTACTCAATTTTAAATTTTTATAAATAATAAGTACAAAATTCTCTCTCTTTCTCTTTCTTCCATAAAGTTTTTTCTTCAAATTATTAGGTTGTAAGTTGTTCTTACATATTTTAGAATTTTTTCAAAATAAATTCAAAATTCTAAATTCCTTCTTCTTATAATTCTCCAGAATGTTCTTCTCAAAATATTAGGTTGTAAGATGTACTTACATTATTTTAGAATTTTTAAAATAAAAATTCTAAATTCCTTCTTCTTATAATTCTCCAGAATGTTCTTCTCAAAATATTAGGTTGTAAGATGTACTTACATTATTTTAGAATTTTATAAATATATAAATTCTAAAATCCTTCTTCTTATAATTCTCCAGAATGTTCTCAAAATATTAGGTTGTAAGATGTACTTACATTATTTTAGAATTTTTTAAAAATAAATTCAAAATTCTAAAACTCACAACTCATTCTTCATAATATTTCTTCATAGAAGCTTGATTGTACACTCCTTTGATTTTTCCTGAAACGATTTCCCTCAATTCATATGTATTGTTATGCTTATCATTTACCACAACATATGGGCCAGTGTATAGTAATAGTAGTTTTTTGGTTATGCCTTCTAAGGTGCTAGGCAGCTCTCTATTTTTTAGGAGGACTTTTTCACCCTCTTTATATGTTACAATTCGCCCTATTGCCTTCTGGTATTTGGCTTGCCGTTTTTCCTGATCTTCTGCTACCTTATTGTAAAACTTCAACTGGTTGAATTTCCTATTATTGTTCGTTGGAAATTCAATGATTTGTTCAATGTCTCGGGGAGTCGGCTTCTCATACATGGCTGAGTATGGTGGAATTCCTATAGCTGGATGGTGGGCATAATTTAGGAATGTTTCTGTCGCTGCTAGGTACTCTTGCCACTTTTTCTGTTGGTTGTGACAGTACGTGCGCAATATCCTACCCACTTCTCTTAGTACTCTCTCAGCCGGATTGCTACTTGGGTGGTAGACTGATGTCTTATACGTTTTGACCCCAAGTGCTAATAAAGTGTCTTGCCATCTCCTCCCCTTAAATTGTGTACCATGGTCGGTAATAATGGAAGATGGTCTACCGACCTCTGGGATATACGAATCGATAATCACCGCCAAAACCTTTGCTGTTGTTGCCCGATTAACCGGATATAGCTTTATATACTTGGTGTAGTGATCCATTATGATTACCAAGTATTTATATCTGTGCCGACCACTGCTACGGGGAAATGGCCCGCAGATATCCAAAAACACTTTTTCTAGTTTTGCGTTGGAAGTTATTGGTATCATGATACCCTCTGTCTTTTCATTGTTTACTTTGGCACATTGGCAGATCTTACAGGATTTGATGTATGTTCTCACCTTGCGGTTGATATTCTTGATCTTACAGTTTTCTTCTAGAGCCTGTATCACTTTTAACGCTCCCATGTGACCATATCTGACATGGTAATCGATGATGACCTCCTTTTCGATTTGGTGTGGGATTATCACCTTCCATGTCTCATCGTCTAAGGCGGTTTTTATGAATAGAATTCCCTTGTTAAGGTGGTAATATTTAGAAATGGTTTCATCATTGGCTTCCAAACGACTCACAATGTTTTTCAGCTTAGGATCAGACTGCTGATGGATTCGAATATTTATTAGCAAAGCTTGTAAATCGGCTCTGGTCGTGAATATGTTATAAATTTTTACTAAGCTCTCCTTCTCTCCCTCGAAAGTCTGATCTTCCAGATTTATACGTGACAACACATCCGCTACCACGTTCTTCTTTCCTGGAATGTATTCCCATTTCAGGTCATATTCTTGTAGGGCGAGTACCCACCTAGCCAATCGGCCGTGACTTAACTTGCACCTACGAAGGAACGAGATGGATTTATGATCAGTTCGTATTGTGACTTGATATCCGAGAATGTACGTCCGGAACTTGCTGCATGCGAACACCACGCTCAACAATTCCTTTTCTGTCACACTGTAGTTCTTTTCGCACTGGTTTAGTGTGCGACTAGCGAAGCTTATTACCAGATGTTGTCCCTCCTCATCTTCCTGGTATAATGTCGTTCCTAAGCTTAAGTCGCTAGCGTCACAGTTTAGAAAGAACGGTTTCTTAAAATCTGGGTGACGAAGTATAACACTCTCCAGAAACTTCTCTTTTATCAAGCGGAAAGTAATACCTTGATCTTCACCCCAAGTCCATTTGTTCTTTGCAGATAACTGTGGTTGAAACTTGGCGGTCAACTCGGAATATCGGCTCTGAAACTTCCTGTAATAGTTACAGAGTCCGAGGAAAGATTGCAATTGTTTCCTGTTTCTTGGTTGCGGGAACCTCTGAATTGCCTCCACTTTTTCTGCTGATGGTGTAATACCTCTGTCGTCTAGGTTGAAGCCTAAGAATTGTACCTCGCGCGCTATGAACTTGGATTTCTCCAACTTCAGTGTTATGTTGTTCTGCGCTAGTTTGTTTAGTACAAATTCCACTCTGTAACAGTGCTCCTCCCAGGTTCCGGATGTGATGAGTAAATCGTCAACATAGACGGTGGTAAATTGGAGCGCTTCTTGTCCAAGAATCTGGTCCATGCATGCCACAAATATGGCGACAGAATTGACAAGTCCGAAGGGCAGTCTCTTGAACTGGTAATTGCGCCCTTCGAAAATGAACGCTACATACTGGCGGCTTTGTGGATGCAGCTCTACCTGCCAATAACCACAGACCGTATCCCAGGTGCTAATAAATCTAGTACCATGAAAACGCTTTAAGATTTCTTCTATTTCACCGGGAGAAGTTCTGTCATTCACAATTGTCTTATTCAACTCACGCGCATCTAAACAGAGCCGGACTTGTCCGTCTTTCTTCGGAACAGCAATAATTGGACTAGTGTAAGGTGATTGACTAATCTCAATTATGTCGTTTTCTATCATCTTGTTTATCTCTGTTCTCACGGCTTCTTTGAGCGACTGCGCTATTGGATATGACCTCCGGTTAAACTCCACGTTTTCTTTAAAACGAAGTTGGCACTGGTAGTTTTTTACCTTCCCTGGTTCATCAGAAAACACCGCCTTGTATTTCTCATATATAGCGATTAGACGATCAGCCAGATGTGTTGGTATTTTCTTGTTATCGCTTCCGCACTGGAAATTCCGTATTTCTTGGATCTTAACTGACCATAAATCCTCTCCTCCATGATTGTATATTATGGGTTTATAAAGAGGGCTGTTTCTTCTAATATTAATTTTCCGAAGTTGCTGATGTATTGGGCTAGGAAGTATAGTTGTGCCTCCTACCAGATCTGCGGTCCATGTTACTCCGTCTGGGAAAAGTGATACTTTATTTAAATTAAGATCGATTACTGCCGAATATCTACGAAGAATATCGCAACCGACTAAGATGTCAAATGGTAATCCGGTGGCGATTAAAAATTCCATGTCTAAAGCTATATCACGGCTAACGACACTTAAGGAAACTTGCTTCCTAATGGTTTTATTCTGGTGGCCAGTTGCACCTACCAACACAATGTTGTTGACTGGTAACATTGGCAAAGTTTTACCACATGTACTTTGTATTCTCTCCAACTCATTGGAGTTTATTATTGAAATATTAGCTCCTGTGTCTATCATTATTTTAGCGGGAACTCCTTCCACCTCCGCTGTTATATAAATTATCTCATTATTACTGTTGCTGAGACTCTTCTCGTTCTCTTCCAAAAGTTCAGTTCGTATGTCTTTCAGATAATGGTTACTTATGATAGTGATATTCTTATTATTGTTTGCTTGTTGCAAATCATCCTTTTCTAACCCAGGAAGTATAAGCAGTAACGGGTCATCGTTGTTGATTACTGCCTCCTCTCGTTTAAAGTATTTTGGTCAGTGTTTATGTTATTATTGACCGAGGCATCGTTCGGGAAACTCTGGTTTGTTTCCTGACGTTCTGTACCCTGGTTGATGTTCAACGCCCTGTTCTGTTGTCTGCCAAGATCTTCCAGGCTGGTACTTCGTCTTTCCTGTTCGTATCTTGGGCCGTCTCGTTCCGCACTCCTCCATCTTCGGTCGGCGCCGTGGAAGCTGCTCCTCCTCGGTTGATAATATCTCCTGGGTCCGCGATCTTCTGCTCTTATAAAATTTACCCTAGGGCGCGACACTCGGTTATTACTATTGCTATTGTTGTTATTACTAAAATTATTATTATAGTAATTTCGGTTAGGTGGGTAAGGTCTGTCACCATTATTGTTGGGATATGGATTTCTCTGACTGTATGGGACATTATTATTTTGTTGATAAAAATTGTTTCTATTGTTTGGGTAGGGGTTGTTATTCCTAACGCCGTTAAAATTACCGTTAAACTGGTTATTACGCGGCGGGTTGTTAGGGCCGTCGTAATTACTGGGCTGGTTCCGGTTACTTGTATGGTTATTGCCGTTATTGGGGTAGGTAGTCGGCCTTGCTTCTGGTCTCTCATTTCTCTTCCTGCTCTGCCGATAATACTCCTCGTTCTCGTATCCCTCTAGTAACTCGGTCATTCCCTGGATCGTCTTGATCTGACTACCTCTCCGGGCCCTGATAATGTCCTCATCATAGTGATACGATATCTTGTTCACTAAACATTCTTCTGGGATTGCTGGCTCAAGGTGTTTTGCCATACACACCTTCCCCAAGAAATATGCCGTCATACTGCTACCTAATTGTGACCTGTATCTTCCATTACAAATATTGTCACGGATCAAGTTCTGGGTGGTCTCAGACCAGTATTTTGTCTTAAACATTTTCTGGAACTGTTGGTAGTCAGGAATCTCACTCCGGTTGGCCATCCACCAATTATCTGTTATGTCTCGGAAAGACTCGTCTAATATCTCCCTGCTATGGCTCCATTGGGTAATTTTATGCTTGGTTAAATATTCTTCTACCCTAGCCAGGAACTCCATCGGCTTGCGTTTGTATTGCCGGAAGTTGAGCCACTCTCGGCTTTCGTTGACGGGCAATCCGGTGAAATGAGTCGGTCTGTTTCTAATCGCTTCCATCTCCTCTCGGCTTTGTCGCACCTGACCGGTGATACTGGCCATGGTCTCTTGTATATCATTACATCGTTCTGTGACCTGGTTGCGTACTTTTCCGAATTCTTCTTGATTTTCCTTCCTCTGTTCTTCTACCTTCCTACGACTATGTTCTTCAATATTTGTGAACTTGATGTTCACCACTTCTTTAAACTCATTCACCTCCTTTTCGGTCTGGTTGCACTTTCCATCAATCTCTCGAATCTGTCGATTGACCATTATGTTTTCTTCTTCCATCTTCTTATTCATCGCTTTCTTGTTAACATTGATTTCTTTATTCAGTTCTTCTCGCAACAATTCCATCCTTTCGTCCAGTTTGTCCAGATTCTCCTGATTGACTTCTCTTAATTCTTCTCTCAAAATTTGATTGTCCTCTCTCAATTCTTCTAATTTCTCCCCCATCTTCTCTTCCAACTTCTTGTTATGTTCCTTCAACTCTTCCTTCAATTGTCGGTTGTTCTTCTCTATCTTCTTCCTGGTTTCATCGATTTTCTGATTGGTGTTCTCAATTTTATTAATCAATTCTTCTTTAGTTGACTTGAATTCTTCCTTGAACGCTTGGTTGTCTTCCTTCAATTCTTCTAACTTCTTCCCCATCTCTTCTTCCATCTTCTTGTTATCTTCCTTCAAATTTTCCATGTTCTTGTTCATCCCAGTTAACTCTTCTTTTGTGGACTGGTTATCCTTCTTCAATTCTTCTAACTTTTCTCCCATCTTCTCTTCCATCTTCTTGCTGTTTTCTTCCATCTTCTTGCTGTTTTCTTCCATCTTATCTTCCATCTTCTTGCTGTTTTCTTCCATCTTCTTGCTGTTTTCTTCCATCTTATCTTCCATCTTCTTGCTGTTTTCTTCCATCTTCTTGCTGTTTTCTTCTATCTTCTCTTCCATCCTCTTGTTTGTGCTTTCGATTTTATTTCCCAGATCTTCCTTTAAAGACTGGTTATCACTCCCCATTTTCTTACTCAAGTCTTCCTTCCATTCTTCCAACTTTTTATTTAATGTTAGATTGTCTTCCTTCCTTTCCTTACGATTTTCTTCTTTTGTTGTTTGGTTGTCCTTCTTCATTTCCATTATCACTCTAAACATCTCTTGCATGGTTGTGTTTTCTGCTTGTGGAGGTTTTTCTAACTGTTCCTCCCGAACATTGATTTCCCCTGTTTGCGTGGGTATCTCCGGTTGTTCAGTTTGTTTGGACAACACCGATTGTAATACCTCTTCCACCTCTACTGGCGTTGCCTCTTTGTTGTCCATATCGATTTCTATTTCTTTTTCGGCCTCCGCCGCCCGTTTCTTAGATGTTGCACGTCGTTGCATTTTCCCTTGAAATTCTCTGGCTTTGTAGCTGTTGCCTAGCTCCAACTAGTGATTGGGCAGAATGTATTGGCCTTCCAATCGCTAATTAAAGCCCCTAAAGTTGTGCGCCAATTTGTAATTAATCTAAATGATGATTGATGTGTGTGTTCTTAAATTGGTGTGTAATTGGTGTGGCTCTCGACGTCTCACTGGCCTGAAACACTTCCTTAAGTTTCCCAGCTGGTCGAGTCTCAATGGCAGCAAGACCGGTCGAGTAGCGTAATGTTGATGAAGAAATATATGTTCAGCTTCACCGAAAGTTTCAAAACAAAAATTATTGTTTTGAAGAAAATTAAAAAAAAAAAAAAAAAAAATTATGTTTATAAAAAAAATAATTAAAATTTTTTTTTTAATTTTATTAATTAATTAATTATAATCAATTAATTAATATAGGGCTGTGAAGTTTTAAAAAGTGTAATGCTCTTCTGAAAATTTTTATTAAAGTTTTGGTATATTTTAAATAAACTATCACCACTCATAAGATTGTCTTCAAACCAATCGATACTTGTTTACCTTTTTATTTTTTAGGTTATCTTCACTTATAGGTGGTAAAGTCCTGATAGATTATTAATTAGAATTATATTAGTGATAATTAGTAATATTTATGAAATAAAGAACTATTTAGTGTTGAAGAATATTAATGTTTTATTAATTGATAGCAATATTGACTCTTATCGATTATAATATCGATTCTCAGGATATCGAAAAAGTTACAAATTATATTATATAAAAATCATACAGGGTTCTTTAAACAGCCAATTATTATCAAAGTCAGAGAAATCGGGCCAATATTTAAAAAGTATAACGTTACAACAAATTAATAGTTATTACTAAATACAGACATTGAATGATAATTTGAAAATAATATAATTGTTTTCACCAACAGCTGATATGTAGACGGAGAGGCATTGGAATTGTCAAAGAAAGATGGCTGCCGTCAAGTTGATCAAAATGTCGCTCGTTCCTGCTTCGTTCCAAATAATGTATTTTCTGGCAGTATTCCTGTTCTGGTGTCTGCAAATCTCTTGTTAAATGTTGTTTAGTGCCTGATGTAATGTTTCTGGGTTGTATTTAGTGTATCCGTGTAATTATAAGTCAAAACACTTTTCCCGATACCGACACTAATACTTGGTTAATGTGTTATACAGTTTTCTGGTGTTTTTCGGAGTAGAAATGTATTGTTTAGTGTTAATTAGTGTTTCTTGATTGTTTTTGTCACAATGTATATGTTCTGGAAGGATTTTATAAGTCACTCTCGATTTCACAATAACGTACTATTTGCCGCTCAACTTTACCGTTATAAGATAGGTTAGATCGTCACAAAACGTTTGTCATGTTAACCGTTAAAATACCAATAATCAACTAACTGTTTCCTTCAGTCTCAATTAAACTCTTAGCCCATATAATATTATCCTTAACATTGTTCAAATATATTTTCACATCCTGTGCACACTTTAATATTTCACTATATAAATGCCTAAACTTTGGTTATTTGTCAATTTTATTCACTAGATGTTATTTAAATTAATCTTTCAGTTCATTCTGGTTATTTTCAGATTAAATAATGCCGTTTTATAGTGTTTTCTGTCCAAAATTAGTAATTTTACTTTCATTTTTGTTTTTCTCTGAAAAGTCAAAACATCAAAATTTACTTCCTGTCATTATATAAAATTCATCCATTTTATCCGTTATATTTAATATTAATAATCCTATATTGTATTAAAAGGTTTATATTCCCTGATTTTCTGGTAATTAATTGAATTAGTTGTATTCTGAAACATTATTCTGGAATATATGACTCCCATGTCTAAATTTCTGAGTTTAGTCATTTTCATTTTTATTTATAATTCTGAATATAATTTATTAAAATCTTTCTAAATGGTATGTGCGATTATATGGCTTGATCTCAAGTTTATTTTGTCTAAACCCCTTTTGTTTATTTGCATTTAAATGAGCAATTTCTCTGTTTTGATGAAGTTTGGGTTTCCATTTTTTTGGCCTATGATTTTTTAACAATTTTTTCTTACAAAATATTTTACAAACAATATATGATGTGTGATACCCTCTCTGACTTTTACATATAGTATTATAAATTAAACATGTTTTCAAATTACACAATAACAATTAGTATTGGTTACAATACAAATAATAGTTAAAACAAATAAAGAATATTTTTTTAAATAAATGGTTGTCTTCAAGTCAGACATTTTACAACAAAATCCTTATTTCTAACATGGAAATATGGTTTACAAAAAAGGTTTTTTACTAACTAACATCTTAATTACTCTCTACTATTTACAAGTAGTAACTATTTTTATAGTTCTGATGTTAGTTGTATCAGACCCAAACAAATGGCCTTATATCTAAAACATTTTTAAACATTCTTGTACTATATACATAAAAACCTTATGATTGGATAAAACTTCCGGGCGTGAAAGCCTACGTACTAAAAATAAAAACCTTATATTTATATTCTTATTTCTAACTATTATTATAAGTAGGATTCTACAGTTTTTATACCGTCTTTTATACATTGTCTTTGGGGAATTGTACCCTGTCATTAATAAATAAATAGTATGAATTGTTCAAAAAGTATTATGAAATCTGTTTTTCTTTTTTCATGTAAAACAAAATGTTATTTTAAACAGATTCATGTCTTATGAACAACATATTGTCACAGTACACATTTCAAGTCATTGAAAAATGCATATTTCATTGCATTCAATGTTTGTGATTGCCAAGAATGAAACACAAGGTTCATTTTTTATAATACCCAAAACTATCACTGGTTCACTTTGCACTTATATATTATGTTAATGCTAAATGGTCGTATAGTCTTATTAACATAATAAATTGGTTAGCGTTTTTTCAATGGAGATTTGTTCCATGGGTACTATATTATTGTTTCATCTTAGTTCACAGGCAACTTTTACTTTATACACTTCTCTCTCTTAAATTTATATACATGTGGTTTTTATTTCGTTATACTTTTATTTTTAAATATTTATTTTGGGGATCTAGGGATTTGGGTGTCTTTTATAAGAGCATGACATCTTCTTCAGGATGCTGCCTTCTTCTTCTTTCATCAATCTTCCTTTCTCCTGCCTTCTGGGACTGGTATCTTCTCCATCTTCTTCTTGATGCCATCAGGTTTCTTGGGATCTTCTCCATCTTCTTCTTTATTTCAGAAATACACCACCTGTGTTGTTTGATCTTGGCTTATTTTAGGGTTTCTATTCTATTTATTCTTCCTCGTTGTGGGTTTGGTCATATTCAGTACTGCTTTGTTATTTACTTTTTTACCTTCCTGGGTTATACCTTGAAAACCTTTGGTTATGAGACTGGTCTTGGATGACTCATCACTAGTAACTCCTTTTATTTGAACTTGTATTTTCTTTATAATAATGATTTCTTTCCACAGTTGCTATGAATTAATCTATTTATATTAAACTTAATGCTTTCTTCCAAATTTAAACATTATAACTTCATTATTCTAATGATCAATTGCCATTCAATATTATGCATACATCTGTCACGTTACAACACACGTGGCACATGGTGGCGAAGGAGTGACGCCGGTTTGGTAACCTTTCTTAATATCTTCATCTTTAATCAATACAATGGTGTTTTTTTAAATTAAATGGTATGAATGCGCGTGTGAGCAATCTGGGTCGTCTTGATAAGTTAATTAATTAGTTTGGTTAGTTTTTTAAGTTACAGTTTACAACTAGTTATTAGCATATTTGTCATGTAAAAGTAACCCAAGGTTTTGTAAATTTTTTAAGAAAATAATCGAGACGCAGAGTAGTAGTTTTGAGTCGAAAATGAATATTAAGTAAAGTAAAAGAAAGTAAACAGAAAAAATGTCATGCTAAATAAATAAAATACCATTTTATTTGTGTTTGTAAAATACGTGTTTGTCATTGCATTACCTGTTGTTTTTCTCTGCCTAAGTACATCAGACGACACCCTGGTTATTCGCGATGAAGGTAAGTGGGACAAATTTAAATAATTTAATTTTAAAAAACAAGTAAAACTTCAGTTGCCGCCTATTAATAGGTATAGATTTATAGACTAATAATTATTTAAACACGTACTGCTTCAGTCGACGCCCGAAACAGGGACGAATTTCAATATTTTATTACTATTTCAAGTGCCATGCTTCAGTTGGCGCCCGATTTACAGTGACGTTGTAAATTAATTTTTAATTGAATAGAAACTAAATTAATTTGCAACCTGTTCGAAAATGGCAGAGAAGAACAAGAATGCAAGTTTATGTGAAAGTAGTGTAGAAGAATCTATTTTAAATATTACGCAAGATCATATGGTAACAACCAATGAAATTGTTGATGAAAATGTTGAAATAGATGTAAATGAAACTGTAGTAGCGGGGTGGTAGTAAAGACAATGGGGTAAATATATTTAACCAATTAGCATTGATGGTAGAGATGATGTTAGGAATGAAAACTGAGATCAAATCAGAAATAAATGTCGTAAATATGAACTTAAATGAGTTGAAATCAGAAAATAATAATCTAAACGCGAGTTTAAATGAATTTAAAATTGAAATAAAGTCAGAGATAAATGCTACTAACATAGAACTGAAAACGGAAATAACCAAACCAGACAAAAAATTTAGAGAAATAGACAATAAGTTAGAAAGTATGAATAAAACTATTGCGGGCATGAGAGGGGAGATAACAATAAATATAAACAAAATACAAAACGAAATAAACGAAAGTAGAACGCTGAAGGAGGAGGTAGAAAATGACACAGTTACGAGAGAATGTGACGAAATAACAGACGACCAGGGTAATAATAAAATAACAAATAATTACGAAGGGAGCATCGACAAGGTAGGTGTTAGTTAAGAAAATGAATTAACAACCGATAGTAGTAAGATAGTTGAAAATGAGATATATAAAAATAATACCGTGAAAATAATTAGCGACCATAATAATATAGAAACAGTGAGAGAGTGAGGAGAGAGTATTGGTAAGTTAGAGAGAGAGTTGTGTGCAGACAGGGAGATAATGGTATATCAGTTAAAGAAAAAATATAATGAGTTGAAAGAGAGGTTAGAAGTGGTGAAGATAAATGATATAAGATACTTACCTTATAAAATAGAGATTAATAATTATTTTGATGATACCTGTATAAACAATAACAACTTACCTGATGTTTTAATGAGTATAGTAAATGAATATGATGAGAAAAAAAATTACTTGATGTTGAATAAAAATACTTACGGAGACAGAATTAAAACCACAAATGGAGACGGGTTTTATGAATTGATAGATAAGAATGATGTCAAATATTATGTCGATAATGGTCATAATAATAATAACAAATTGTATGTGGATAACAATGATTTATGTTATAAAAATTTGGTTATGTTGTATGATGATGGAGGTTGAATTTAAAATGAGTGAATGGACAAATTTTAAATATTTTAATTTATGGTAATGACCTGGCCAGATTATGAAATGAAGTGTGGAAAACTGAACAATAATGATGAAGAATTGTAAATAATTGATAGTGAAATTAATTGTGTGTATTGTAAAATGTTATGTAAACAATGTGTGTATGTAATGGAAATTATTTTAATAATAATAATATTTTATCAGACAAAATAAATAATAAGTTGGTAATTAATGAATTGTATTTGTGGAAGTAAGGTATTTAAAATGTGTCGTGTTTGTAATAATTAATTGAAGTAAATGATTTGAGAGGTTTAAATAAATTTGATTGATTTAAAATATTATATGATTGAATTTTTCTAATGAATTTAAATTATTTTATGAGATTTGATAACAATTAATAAATGAATACATGTAGTATGTATTTAGTTGTGGAATCATATTATCGTTATTGTTTCAGAAGGTAATGGAGATGTATTGTTTTGGAATCATATGTTTTGAATGATGTACTGTGAGTATAAATTTTATAATACAAGTTAAATAGAGTAAAATGTTTACAGGTGGTAGACCCGTTTTAAGGGCTTATTAATATATAACAATAGATATGATGATATCTAAATATTTTAAAATGTAACGCGGAAGCAAGGACAAGGAGATGACAAAATTCCTCCACCAATGCCGTCCTTGTGGATGCAAATGGACGCAACAGTCCACCATCAGAAAACAATAGTGTGTGTGGTTAAGGAGGTTGCTCAGGGGAGTAACAAATTAAAAATTTTGTTGTAACTTAATAATGGCAACTCGCTACTGAGCTGATTAAATAATTTTGTTTTGATTTGAAAAAAGGGGTGCAGTAGAGGTTTATTATACTGTGTTTATTATGTCTTGTAAATGTATTAGTTTATTGTGTTAGAGGTAAGGATTGATAAAATGTGTAATTTGTATAATTTTGAAATGTGTCTATAGAAAGTTCAGGCACTTTGCCAAGCAAGATCAGCTGATTGCTGGAGTTAGATATGTAATATGTCACCTATACATAATTTGCAAATTTCCAATGTAATTAAATGTTCAAATATAATGATTTTAATGTGGTTAAAGAAAGAACGTCATAGTTAAAATATAAAATTAATTGAAACAAGTAACCGATTTTAATAGAAGTTGAAAGTAATTAAGCTATAAAATGTGTAATTTTTGGTCAATTTAAATGTCAATTTTATTGTAATTGTAATAATAACCATATTAATTGTAAAATGTCATTGTATTATGTTTGAAGATAAGAAATTTTAAAGATGTTTTATGTATTTTGTGATGTAGCCTATGTATAACCTGTGTATGTCAAGGTCGTTGACTTGACCCCGAGAGATCAGCTGATGGCTGATGTTATAGACAAGACCAGTTCCCAGCAATTGAATGATGCAAATTTTGTCGTTTAATTGATTTAAATAATTTTAAATTGTTCTGAATATTGAAAAAAGATATTTTGATAAATTTAAATTTTTTTGGAAACAAAAATATTTTTATTTTTTATGCCTGCCCTATAAGTGAGGTTTGAATTTCAAGTGTATTATTGTTTATGTGTATTATTAGTACTTTATCGAGTTATATTGTTTAGGATATAGAGTATTAAACATTATTCATGTTTAATAAGATGTTCAGTTTGTTTTTTCTTTGTGATTGTTGTAGTGGAGGAAATTAATAGAGTTGATGGATTCATGCAAAAGATTTTTATTTTGATTTTTGAGAAAGTAATGGTAATATAAAAATTTGATTTTAATTTAAACGCAATTTGTGAATTTGAAAATAAATTTTGTGAGGATGTTTTAATAAGTATATGTATGCGCCCAGTATTGCTGAAGGCGACCCAGTATGCATGACAGGGGGAACATATCGGTTGAGGATCTGGCATGGAATAAGGCCAGGGATTTGGAGTTTGGGGGTAGCATGTTAGAAGGTTAGGTGCGCTGTGGTGCGTGTCTGTTCGATTTTATGGTGTTGGGATCTCGTATAGAGAAGTCCAGTAATCTCGTTCAGGTGCAGCCATAGTCGCCGAGCCAGGGGGGTAGTTTACCCATGATGTATAAGAACAAATGGGGGTTGTTGGCACCATATCCTCACCGGTCCTCTTAGGGGTTTAGCAATGAGATTTCTTCTGTTTCGGCAGAAGATCTCTCATTGGGGGGGTATTGTAACGGGGCTAAAGGGAGGGGTTTTTATTTTATTAAAAATTTGTAAATTCATTTCATCAGTGTGGCCAGCCACGTGTTGAATAAAAGCGTTGTTCAAACAAAGAAGTTGTGGGGTGTAGCTGTACAATGGAATGTGTCGTGTTGTCCACAATGGTACAATTCTCAGAACTGTAATACTGTGTTACGCGCAACCACAACCAGGCGCGCGGACGGGACGCCAGCAGATCAACCGACGCTGCCGAAAATGGTGCAAAGACGAAGGTTTTGTTCGACATACAGTCCGAGCTGGAGGAAGTATGGATAAGTCACGCCTATTCCAGTGACGTAAACCAGTGGCAGTGTAATTTCGTCAACGTCCAACACACGTAAAAACCATGTGTTAAATGAACATTGACGATCGACTCAGCACAGAAGGCATTGTAATTCCGTTATGCCTAGTCCCTGGTGGGGGATTTTTTGACGAATTTTCTGCCCAGTTGTATTAAGCTCGTATACCGGCCGGTAATTACGAAAATCGTGCGCACGTAAAATTTAAATTTATTATGTAGCAAGTGAAATCAGAAGTCAAAAGTGAATTAAAACAACAAAATTGTGTCAGTGGAGCCCACAGGCCAAAATCAAAAATGTGAATAGTGGATTTTCAAACTTAAACACACGTGGCACATGGTGGCGAAGGAGTGACGCCGGTTTGGTAACCTTTCTTAATATCTTCATCTTTAATCAATACAATGGTGTTTTTTTAAATTAAATGGTATGAATGCGTGTGTGAGCAATCTGGGTCGTCTTGATAAGTTAATTAATTAGTTTGGTTAGTTTTTTAAGTTACAGTTTACAACTAGTTATTAGCATATTTGTCATGTAAAAGTAACCCAAGGTTTTGTAAATTTTTTAAGAAAATAATCGAGACGCAGAGTAGTAGTTTTGAGTCGAAAATGAATATTAAGTAAAGTAAAAGAAAGTAAACAGAAAAAATGTCATGCTAAATAAATAAAATACCATTTTATTTGTGTTTGTAAAATACGTGTTTGTCATTGCATTACCTGTTGTTTTTCTCTGCCTAAGTACATCAGACAACACCCTGGTTATTCGCGATGAAGGTAAGTGGGACAAATTTAAATAATTTAAGTTTAAAAAACAAGTAAAACTTCAGTTGCCGCCTATTAATAGGTATAGATTTATAGACTAATAATTATTTAAACACGTACTGCTTCAGTACTGGGCAATTGCATTTCACTATCATATAAGCGTTTTAGTTAAACACTTGACACTAAAAAATTTGAAGGTTAGGATGTCCCTTCTGTTTACGTTTTACAACCGCACAGCTGAATTCTTGAAATCGACTGTATCCGCGCACAGAAATTGGCCATCGTATCGCTTCGCTAGTCTGAGGTAGAATAATCAAATTATTTTTCTTCTTCGCTGTTCCTATATCGGGAGCACATACCCCCCCCCCCGGTCGATTTTGATCGATTCCATTGGTTAAAAAGGCTGACATTCTATCCAGTGAGGTCACCCCCCTTGTGAATTAATTGATTTTACAGAACATTGTCAATGACTTCGGGTTGGAGAGTTCCGTTTGTTGTATTATTGCTTTTTCCAAAATAAATATAATTCCTTTAAATTGGTTTAACGTCCTTGTTATATGAGTATTACTTAATATGATCACTTTGTGTTATTACAATTAATCTGTTCTTTAATATAAGTCCTCACAAGACGTGTGAGTTTAATAATAAGAAAGTTAATTCCTTACTTATGACTATTACATTTTTCTTATATTTTTACATGATTAATTACTAAAATTGGCCAAATGATGATTACATTTCATTTGAAGTTCATTTATGATAATAATTAGTACCATGATTGTCTAAGATTAATAAAATTACTATATTTGACCCATACTTTCTATGGCCTAGAGAATGGTCAGTTAGATTTACTTTATTTATTGACATAATTTGTCCTGTTCACTTTTTTACAGTGATATAGATATTCTAAGATGTCCATTACAACTTCTGGACAGCTTAGTTTTCATTAGAATACCATTATTTGCTTGTTTTTAATGTAACATTTATTGTTCATAGTCTTAGTATGCCATGTCATTTTGATTTAATTCTGAATTAATGATATACCCATCTTTATGTGGTTCTTTTAAGTCTAAATTGTCTTTACAGTGTAAAGGTTGTTTTGCAATGGTTGTTCTTTTATAATTACATGTGATATTGATAACAATTCCCCAATACTTCTTGCAGCTAGTGTGGTCAGACAGTGACCTCAATTTTCCTTAATTCTGGTTAAATTAGTTTTTCATAATAATCATTGTACGAGGGGGTACCCAAAAATAACCGGAATAGCACTGTGATTGGCGGAGCTTACGTAGTACGCATTTCTCCCGTTAGGCGAGCGTAGCGCAACTCGTTCCGAGTTCAGTGCCATCATTGTTGTCGCCTGGGAAGGTTGTGTCCGGTCACAGTAATTCGTTTTGTAAAACCAGTTTCGCTTGCTCCTCGTTTTTTGTCATGGCGGATTTAAGTGAACAGCGCGCTGCTATGAAATTTTGCTTCCTGCTTGGGAAAAACGCCGCAGAACTGTTGTGATGTTAAAAACAGCTTACAAGGATAGTGCTATGGGAAAAATTCAAGTGTACCAATGGTTTTCTCATTTCAAAGAAGGTGAAATGTCAATTGATGAAAAAACCTCGTTCTGGACGTCCGTCAACTTCCAGAATTAACGAATATGTTGAAAAAGGTCATGCAATCGTGCCTGAAGACTGACAACGGACCATTGAAGAGATTAGTAAGTTGTCTGGAATAACTTGGAGCTCGGTTCAGCGAATTTTGTGAGAAGATTTGGGGATGAGAAGGGTCACTGCAAAATTTGTGCCTCGGGTCCATTTCAGTGCGCCAGTTTTTAGCAAAAAACAACATGACTCCCTTGCCCCACGCCCCTTACTCACCTGACCTCGCTCCGTGCGATTTCTTCTTGTTTCCGCGAATGAAGAGGGACATGAAAGGACAACGTTTTGACGACATGGAAGCGGTAAAGAAAAAAACGAGGCAGGAGCTGTCGGCCATCACAACAGACGAGTTTGAAAAATGTTTCCAGGAATGGGATCGCAGATTGGACAAATGTATTAAGTGTAATGGAGAGTACTTTGAAGGTGATAAGGTTGTTTTGTAAAAAAAAATTAAATACATAGCTTTAAAAAAAAATTACTGTTATTTTTGCGTACCCCCTCGTATACTATAATAGTGGTAATACATATTATGTTGCACATTTATGACATTGTTCTTCACTGGTTTATATTATTATAGAAATTCTGAGCGTGTTTAATGTGTACACTTTTCTGTCCAATTTCAGCCTGTGTATTTGCATTAAACACCACGCATACCACTTTCAATTAATAAAATTGTATCACTAGGTTTGTCTTTATAATGTCTTCTATCATTATTTTATAACTTACACTAGTTTACATCGTTTTGGTCTTATTTTATGCTAATTACAAGCTGATTTATAACCAAGTTGAGGTTACCTGGGACCCCCTGTTAGACAACAATGGTCTATGTTTTGGCTATCTGGTTTCAATGTTTTACAGGTTATTATTTGACACTTTCACACTTGTTAATAATTATTTACTATCTCTTTATGATTTCTACCTCTAAGGCCCTCTCCAACAACAATATACATTCTGCGTTTGCCACACACACACACACACACAAACACACACACACATAACCATAGCTACACCAACATAGATACTAATCTTGAAATATTACACCTCTTACCCAAAGGTCGGAAACTCAACACAGCTGAACAGTTTGAAATATACAAACACCACACAACACAACCAAACAACATACTAAACGACCAATTACAATATAAATCACATACACTTTTTGACACAATTATACAAAAAACAAACAATAATTTGGATCCCCGCGCCAATCCCCTTCCTCTACACACCACCCCCACTATACCTTCCAAGCAGCAACCGTTACTAAGTACTGGCAGTCTGTTTCTAAGCTGACGAAGGCGAATATGATGCCGAAACGCGTTCAACGAAAAAGACAAGTAAGTTTTCACATGAGAAAGTTTCTATATTATATAAAGTGTAGTGCTGTGAAAGAAGATGATGAACAAACAAGACAGCTATTCTTTTATTAGAATAAAGAGTTTTTTGTCATGGTTTGTCTTTGGTAATGTCTGTCTATGTCTGTGTCTCTTTGCTGTTTCTTAATTCTGTAGATTCCTGGTTTTATTAGTTTCATTTTCTGTTAATATACTAGGCACATTATTTGGCATATTTGTTAATTATTCTGTGCTTGTTACCTTGCTTGTGTTTATTTATATTCTTCAGTCTCTTCTTAATGCTGAATGTCATTGTACTTTAGTTTTGTCCTCTCACTTACCATATCTATTGGGTTTTTTGTTTAATCACATTATTATTTTGTCTTCTATATTTTCTTCTTTATCACTATTTATTGTTCTTTGGTTTACTGAGTTAATTACATTAATTGTTTTATTGAGTTCTTGAACCTTATATAATACTTTGTACACAGTTACTTAGTTATCATTCCTTTCTTAGGTGTTCTGGTGTTAGTTTATGAGTGCTTCATTCTTTATCTTTTGTTGTTAACTTTATTGTGAAGATATGTACTATTACAATATTTATTTTATATATTGATACAAGGGTGAGTCAAATGAAAACCTTAAATAGATTTTATCGTGAAATTTATTTTACCAGTAACAAAAATACACTTTCATCATTTTCAACTTAGTCCCAAAGACATATTGTTCCAGCATTTTGAAACTACATGGATACTTCTATAAAAAAATTCTGTAGATTGTGATTGTAGCCACTTCTGTACTGCTTGCATAACCTCTTTGTCAGACTTGAAAGACATTCCTCTTAGCAACTCTTTGAGTAGACCAAACATATGAAAATATGTTTGAAGTGGTAGTTATGGTATATGGTTGTTGTGGTAGACACTCAAATTTCAAATCTTTGGATGGTTGCTAGTGTTGTACGAGCACTATGGAGTTGAGCATTGTCATGTTGCAACAGAATACCAGTACTCAGAAGTCCACATCATTTGGACCCGATAGCAGGATATAGATGGTTATTGAGATGATCTGCATACGTTGCACTGGTGACTGGGTATCTAGTGCTCCAAAATTACTCCTTGTTCATCCCAAGAGAGAGTAAGTATTAGCTTTCCAACCTATGGTTGTATGCAAATTTTTTTCTGGTTTGGTGAAGAGGTATGGTATTAATTTTTTGCTTGCTTTTTCGGTTTCTGTTGGATGGTAGCAAACCCAGATTTCATCTGCAGTTGAAATTCTTTGTAGGAAGCCATCTCCTTCAGCTTTGAAACCCCACAAATGTTTCTCATAGGGATCAACATGTTTTGATATTTCAGTTCTGCAGTCAACTGGCATGGCACCCATCTCGCAGAAACAGAACATCATGAGCTGCAGAACATTGTGATTGATATGCCGTGCTGATTTGTGAACTGATGTCCATGTAAGCAGCTACTTTATCCACTGTTACATGCCAGTTTTTCTTTATGATGGTTTGAACTGGTACAATGGTCTATGGTATCACTACTCTTTTTGCTTGACCTGAACGAGGAGAATCCGGCACAGAATTAACACCGTTTGGAAACTTTCTACTTCTTGCTACAGTGACAGATATGCATCACCAAACTGATGATGCAATGAATCTCAATGAATTTCAATGGGTTATCCCTTCACTATACAAAAAACAAAACACTTTTCTTCTTGGTACATGTCGCAAGCAGAGTCAACATCTTTATACTGACGTCAAGTCATTGTTTATGGTTACTGAATCATGCTGCTATCTGTTGGGCCACTCTTCAAACTATGAGTATCATTTGCCAACTTTCAGAATAATTGCTAAGTGTTTTAAATATTTAGTTGACTGTCCCTCATAGTTTTAGCGTAAGTCCATCCTGGAACTTTTAAAAAAAATATGTGATCTATTTGATCTATTAAAGGCTGAGTTTTTAGAACAAGTGGTCTGTTCTAAGGTATAATATAAAGGTGTAAGGTGTAAAGGTATAATGTGGTTTGTACATGTGTGTGTTCATGTGTATGCACATGCTCCTATGTGCATTTCAGCAAGGAACAGATATGTGGAAGTTGTGTGTGAAAAAATTATGCCAGTGTCCTGGTACCACTTATTAGTTATTCACGTATTGTACCTATTTTAGAATTACTTCTTACAATGTGCTATCACTACATCTTTCAAGCAGATGTGCAGGCCCACCTTAGTTGTGAATAACTCATTAACAAGTAAACAATCAACAAAGTTTTCGGAACAATTTTTGTTTTAAATAAATTTGTACACAGTGAAACTTGTACTTAAATTTTGTTTGCGGTAACCCTTAGTCACTGAAAAGACAAAAAAATTGTCTGGCATCTAGAAACAACAAAATAGGCTAAGTCAGGTAGTGAAAAATCTGTTAAGAAGTTTCTGAGACTGCCTCTTACAAACTCATGAAGTATAAAACTTACAAATTTTCTCAATTGATATAGTAGAGATATTAAGAGAAAAACAAACTGAGAACAGAAGAATAAATATCTGTAGTTGACCTTTATGTGACATGTAAGTTATACCATACATGTTACATAATGTGAAATATAATACTCAATTGTAAACTAAAGTTTAGTTGTTACAATTTCATTTGAACTTTGGTCATTAACATTTAAATTCTAGTAAAACAATGCTATTTTTATTTTCAGATGAATACTGCTGTAAAATGTGATTTTTGTGGGAAGGAGTTCAGTAAGAGTAGTTACTGTAAACGGCACGTTAAAAATGTTCATAAAATAAATACCAAAGGTGAGCTAATTGAAGAAAAAACAGATGAAACTAAATTTATCTGTGGTTTGTGTTTCAAGGAGTATGCACAAAAATGGAATTTGCATCGACACATTGATTCAGTTCATTCTTCAGTTCCAACAGAAATTTATAAATGTGGTATGTGCACTTTTGAAAGCGAATACGAGAGTAATTTAAAACGTCACATATTAAAAGTTCATAAAAATGGTAATGTATCTTCAGCACGTCCTTTCATGTGTACCCTGTGTAATGCAAAATATAAGAAAGAAAAAAGCCTCAAATATCATGAAATAAAATATCATAAAATTGGAAAGCCATCATTTTTGATTGAAAGAAAATGTCCTGTTTGTAAATTCTCAACAAGTGGACATAAAAAAGGAGACATTTACAATCATTTTGCGAATGTACATGGCATTTTTATGAAGTTTGAACATCACAGTTTTGATTCTGTGGACAAATTTAATGTGTGGAAACAAGGAGTTGAAAAAGAAACAACAACTTATTTTATTAAGAAATACTCATCTTCAGATGCATCTCTTTACAGGTGCCATAGGTGTGGTTTCTATAGAAAACGGGGTGTCAACAAACGTTGCTTAAAAATTACGGGCTCATGCAAAATAGATGCCTTTTGTCCAGCAATGATCAAGATTAAAAAATTAAAAAATACCACTTTGAATGTGTCATATCTTTCTACACACGTTGGTCATAAATATGTTTTGAAAGCTATTCAATGACAAAGACAGAGAAAACCACATTATAACTCAGTTTTGAAATGTGTCAGGTGTGCTATATGAAATGTGATCTACAAAGAATTCATCGAGTGAAAAAAACGACATAAACATTGAAAAAACTCTAAGTGACAAAGCCAAAAGACATCATTTTGGCCCTGTAAGCATTGAAGCTTGTGTTGAAGACTTTAAGGCAACCCAGTTGTAATTTTCCTCAGTTAAGATTGTGTTTAAATTGATTTTATAACTGCTTATCATAGCAACTTTTAACTACAATCGTGAAACTGTCCATCGGACATGTACATCATTGAGACAAAAGATTATCCTAGCAGAAAGCATTTACCACTACTGAATTCTACAGTTTCTTCATTCCATTTTTTTCAACAGTTCAGTTGTTTGAACATTGAACTTTTCTTAATAACAGTAGTATTATTAAATTTATTTGATTTTTGTAAAAATGTGGTATGAGCAAATTTATCTCACTTGGTCTTATTAAGGAATTTATACATCTAAAAAGAGGTATCTGCCTGCTACTTTGAGTGTGGTGTATTTAAGTTACCAATGCTTTCTTAAATTGTGTGAAACAGGTATTACAAGTGTGCTGACTCAGAAATCCAGAATACGGAGCTATTGATATGTAAATTACATTTTAATTATTATTTTTAGAAATAAATGAAATATTCTTAGCAAGAATTTAATAGAATTTAAACTTAGAACTGTGTGATAAATTGTGAGTATTCTGAGTATTTTCTTAAGATTTTTTATTTTATAATTTGTTTACACTTTGCCATGCAATATTCAGTAATTATGCACATTGTGTCTTGTGCATATGAATAAATAATATAATACTGTGCATTCTCATATCATTGATCTTGGTGAAGTTTGTATTATGATTTCCTCTCATGATTCTAGTATTTGTCAAGCCATTAGTTATTGCCAAACAAGATCCTAAACGAACAGACACAATTCAAATCACACATACTATTCGAACATATCACACCGCACACACACAACATCAAGCGACGGCACCATCACCAAGAACAAGACGGACAGCATTCCTAGTGGCAGCCTCTGACAAAGCTTATAATAATAATATTTATAATAAACGAAAACTGGTTCAGGCTACGAGGTAAAAATTTTTCATTATTACCAATAAAAAACTTAGTGTTCCGAGTCAGTAGTATTATACTTATAATTAGTTAATCAACGGACATGTCATGGACAACAAAATCCAGGAATTATAAGAGCACCACTGTTACTGTTGCAACATTGTATATGTGTTACAGATATGATAAAAAGCTGACAAAGTTGAAATAAGCAAATTAAAAATAGCAAAAATAATATTAAATATATTTATTTTCCAAAAGAATATTTATGCTACTAGTTAGCTAAACAACACAAGTAAAGTAATTAACACGTTTTAAGAATTGAATGTCATAATCAAGATCGTTAAAGGGTAGTTAACTAAACTGTTTCGCAACTCATTGTTATTATAATAAGAGAATCAGACCTGAAACTTCTAGATAATTCACTGTTGCCCGTATTTTTTCATTTCCCTACTGCATCAAAATTTATTGGAATTATACAAATAAATATGGAATTTAATACTGAAGACGTGACTTGAATACACAATTTGTTGTTACTGAAGAACAGTGTACAAAGTGAATAAACTTATAAATTCATGTTAATGTTTATATACACATGTTGTAGACATAGGGTTATTCGTATCTCAAGTATAAGAAGAAATAAAAACACTCATAGGATTGGGCTGTATATGTATCAGTTTTAGAGGATCATTTACTTGTCGGCAATCAATTACTTGTTCAAATAATTTGAACATCACAACATTGTATACTGTGCGTTAATATAGTCAGAAAGTATTGTAAAGCATTGAAGAAATTAAGTTTGGCAATAAACAAAACTATGAGAAGAACATCTGTTTAATATCTATACATTTTTACGAGCTGAAGATTTCCCAATGATAGAGGTTTCACAAGAAAATACTTATGGTATATAAAATGTATCATTTATGTGGCTTGAAATTTTCTTCACCATTTTTATTTTTTATTCTGAATTGGGATCCTAGACTACTGTATTTCTGTATCGATCCAGATAACATTACAGTGGTTGTGACATTGCTTTACATAAGTATAGCAAAATTGAAAGTTAAGGGCATGGAAATGCGTGAAACGCTTACGGTCAGAGCGGAAAGGCGATGCGGAGGGAGTCGCTGTGAGATGTGAGAAGAGAATTGTTACCAGCGATAGTGCAGCCAACCTATGAATCTTATTTCTAGTAGTAACAAAAAGTTGCGAGTGTTAAAGTTTGTAAATGTGTCACCACGAATCTCTATCTGCGTGCGCTTGGATAATTTTGCATAAAAATAAAATGAAATATAATACTGAAATGAAAGAAATTTCATAAATATTGAACATCGCATGTTATAACTTCAACTTTTCGCTTTATTTACAGTAAAACGTTGTTTGCCAACTGGTAAAACATAAATTATCTCAATTCTCATTCATCTGTTTCTTTTACAGGTTGTAACACTTTTAGCGTTAAAAGATTTTAAAAGATATTCTTTTCCTAAAATTCTGTATTGCTATTATTTGCTTTTTACTTCTTCTAGAAACAGTTTCTTGTTGTCCAGGATTAAAAAGATTCTTGCAGTTAAATTAATACGAAGAGCGTTCCTTTATGTAATGATAAACTGTAGAGATAGTCGAGTGTAATTAAGGAGTGAAAGTGTACAGTTTGCAACTTCCATTGCGATAAGAACGGTCAGAGAGGCTGTAGTTTTTTTACGTCACAGAAATACACAATGACAGAACCAAACACACTCAGATATGTTTATAAAACATTCTGATATGTAACAGCAACAAATTGCTATACTTGTACTGTTCTAATGTATTTATTGATTGATTTATTTCACTTTTGTTTGTAAACGTAGATAAATACAATTACAATATTATTATTATTATTTGATTTACATCGGAAACAATAAACATATAATTCTTTTTTTAAGCCAGCTGTGTAGACACACACACACACAGCTAGAGATTAAAACAAATGCAAGACTGAGATAAGACGTAACACAGTAACTAACAATGTACTGGTAACTAAAACATCACACGCAAGTTGGCAATACATTCACTTGCATACCAGCTGATTATCTGTTACCCTCCCGTCATTCACAATTTCAAAGTGGACTCGTCCATCCATAAATTGGTTTCTGCGCATATGCCCTTAATTTTCAATTTAACTGTACAGTCGTTGCAGTATCGCAAAAGTGTTCACAAGTTTTGGGTGCAATAAACTTTCTCATGTTCACTATGTCGTTTGTTCACTAAGCAGTTGTGTTGAAATTTAACACCAGTCTACGAATAATTCACAATGACGTTCTCAGTACAGTGGTAATTTAATCCATGGTATACATCTGCTTGGTTTCAAATGTCATGTCGCTCACTTTGTATGTAAGTGTTTATTTGTCTCAGTACAGTAGAGTCTCGTTAGTTCGGTGTATTTGGGACCAAACCAACCTCAAACTAACGAAAACTCGAACTACGTAAAATGCCTGTATTATCTGCATTAGCAGATCTGCCACACTAAGCTGGCGTGCTGGGCAACCCGCGCTGTGCCCCTAAGCCACAACTAATATACTTTGCCTAACACAACACAACTAACAGTTTGCCAACTAATAACACAGCCTAATATACTTTGCTTTCTAGGAGCGTCTCTGCATGATATTGTAAAGTATATGCTAGAAATTTATCTAAAAGAAATGTATATACTGTAAACTAGTGTGCTGTGTATGTGAGTTTTGTTTACTAATTTGCGTGAGCTTTCGAGAACATTTGCGAGCGAAAGGAAAAGGAAAAATCGATGACGAATCGTCATTCATTTAATTAGGTTATATTCAAGAGGATTAAGTGAAAATTCAACAAGTTTTTTGTTAACACTCATAAATTTATTTATTAAACGGATACAATGCAATTTAAAATGACATACAGTAATATTAAAAATTGTACTGTATGTATATTTTAAAACAAAATACTTTGGTATGAAACTTACTTTGTAAAAATGAATCAAGAGTTTTATTTTTATTTTTGGGTTGACGATCTTTTTCTAGTACTAATATCCCGCCATTTTTAGAGTAAATATTATTTTTCTAGTGGGATACATCGAACTAAACGGAATCTCGAACTATCGAGACTCTACTGTATGTATCAGTGTGTATTCTATATATGTGTATGTACATGCAAGGTGTGCAGAGAGCAGTCCGTTATGAGCTACGGCAAGGTGTTGCCAGTGCTTATGAATATGGCCATGGGGTTTCCACACATAAAAACGCCTTGACTGACTTGTGTCATCATGTACAAGAAATTGAATAGTATGAGTATACAGACTTGGGATTAATGATTAAATTATTCATTAAAAAATTTGTTAACTTTTTGACTTAATTGTTAAATTTTAAAATGGTTAACTTTAATCATTAATCGTTAAATTTTTTGTTTACGATTAACAAATTAACGAGTTAATTTTTTCGGCTGCCCAAGAGTAAAGTAGCCAAAAAAGGTGTTGAAGTCAATGATGGAGAAAGTTTGTTCTAGGCATTCCTAATTCGTTGGCAGACAATGGACTGGTTTTCTCCCATGGCACCATTAGGTCACCTTTGTCTCCTTATTGTCAATGTCCACATGGCAAGGATGGTTTTCTGTCTTTTGTTGAATTATTCGCATGACTACCCCAGACAAGTAGACAACAAACAACTTCTGAAGTAGTGGGCATACAGTGTTGCTAACATACGTTTTAATGACATGCTGAGATCTAAAACGGAATTTCATTGCGTGCGGTGTATACGGTACCTATAAAAATAAAGCTGCTGTAATGAATCTGTGATGCATTTATAAGACAGTAAAATTAATTATTAATAAAAATAAGAAGATATTCTTACCTCCAAGTGTTTAAATCCGTCGTCTGCTTTAAGTAGGGCCGGGGCGAACCTAGGGGGAGATATATCCCCCCCGAAATCCAAAAAAAATTTGAAAATGGATCAACAATTTTTAACTGGTTCCATATATGTTGAAATGTAATTAACTGTCTTCCAAGTTTTGTCAATTAAAAAAAAATTAATGTTTAAGTCAATGACAAGTTTATATAATCTACAATAATAGACCTTATTCTCAATAATAATTATAACAGATGAAAAGAAATGGTGGCCATGTCAGCTGTTTTATTTCATTCCGCAAGGAAGGAACTGTTTGCTTTTGCCCACTAGTTGGCCGTATGCCCATGAAAAAGCCAGGCCATGGAGTTTACGACGATTTTTGAAGTCACATGACGTTAGTAGTTGAATTCCAGTGTTATCCTATGCACTCGCATAATTAACGCGCTTTATTTGACCAAATTTACTTAAATACTTCTGATTAAAAAAAAATTAAACATGTAATAAACATATAATGAAACATGGGTAATCCACATATTTTTTTTTTTTAATATCAAGAAGGATAAATAAAACACTTATTTATCAAAGTATATAGTAATATTTATTTCTTTGTTTTTTACCTTTCTTTCTTTTTCAATTTTTTTCTTTTGAAGAAAACTGAAAATCATTATATTTTTTAACAAAATTATATAACACTATTTTACATGCTGTAAAATGTATATCTACAAACCTATAATACACATTTATATCCACAACATTTAAATACATGCTGTTAACCCTCACTTTCTTAATTTTAACGTTCTCTTTAAAGTATATATATTCCACATAAAGGTATTATTAAACTTCCAAGGCAAACTGTAAGCCTATCTGATGTATGTTTTAAATTTATTTTAATGAAATTAGTGAATTACAGCTATTATTTACCAATTAATTTTAATTTATTGGTACGATTTTTATTATAATATGAGAAAAACAATACCCTAAGGAAACGATATGTGGTTAACCCCCCCCCAAATGAAATCCTAGGTTCGCCCCTGAAGAGGGGCTCTGGTCTCATCACAGCTTCCACAATTTCTTGGTCAGTCAATTCTAGTTACTCATCGTCTGGCTCTAGCCTTTTGTTAATTTCACTTCTTTCTGTATTTGAAAAATCTACTGGGCTGTTTGGCTGTTTGGCTGTGGTCCAAGGTTTACAGTCAAACCAAACGTTTCACTGGCTGCCATCTTCAGCGGACCTGACGTACGACTCCCCGCGTTAGGTTGACTCGAATATCTACTGAAGATGGCAGCCAGTGGTGCTGCTGAAATGTTTGGTTTGAATGTAAACCTTGGACCACGGCCAAACAGCCCGGTAGATTTTTCAGATACAACTGACACTGGCCACAAAAGCTTTAGAACAATTTCACTTCTTTCTATTTCTTCAGACCCTGGAATTTCTACCAAGTTTTTGTAATTTTCTTCTTCTTCTTCTTCTTCTTCTTCTTCTTCTTCTTCTTCTTCTTCTTCTTCTTCTTCTTCTTCGTCTGATATGTTTTTGTTATGAGTCTCAGACTCTTGCAAAATGTATCTTTTTCTTCTGACAACGTTTTGGTTAACCGGGGATCGGATAAGCCTAGTTTGGTTAAACAGGGTTTTGCTGTATTTTCTAAAAACCACGAAAACAGATACAAAGAGATCACAAATGACAACAAAAAATATTATAGGCTTCACAGTAAAATTGTTATTATTTATCACAATAGTTTCAACAGTAGACGGTACAATTATACCCAGAAACGTAAGTTTACATTTATTATTCCTTGGTTAAAAAATCGGTATGGAGAACCATACATGACTTCCATATTCTAAGATTTATATTTAAAATCATTTAAATATAAATTGAAAAATTTGACAAGTTTAACAAATTGAAATGAAATATTTCTATAGAAACTACTTCTTTGTTGCCAATATAAAATATATAAAATATCGGTATGGAGAACCATACATGACTTCCATGTTCTATGATTTATATTTAAAATCATTTACTTGAATTCAGTTCGATAATTTCGAACATGTGTTTCGAAATGCGTAAATCAATCGAACACAACACGAAGTCACACGATGGAAGAAATACGGTAAATATTATACAGATTTTGTCAATAAGTGACTTGGATACCAATTCAAACATGTCTCAAATTTTTTTCATGTGTTGAGGGTAGTACAATCAGAATCACCCCTTATCTCGAACACGATTTTTTTTGCGTACACATACTTCCATTTCCTTACGAACCATGGAAGTAAAAAAATATGTCAATTAAGTAATTGTTTAGGAAACTTCGTTTATAAAAAATCTCAAAAAATGTTATTATTTTATTTTATTAGACAAAATTATAAAAATGTAAAAGGGATTTTCATACTTTTTTTAAGAACATTGAATCTACTACATTGAATTGTACTGTTTACGTGAAAGCAAACTGTTTTAGCTACCACTGAAAAAATACGTTACATTTTTTTATAACTGAACTAGTGACTAAACTGGTTAACAAATTAATTATATTAATATGTTTCCTTATGGACTGAAAGATGAGTAGTTTTTTTGTAATTAGAGATTACCCCTAATAATCTTGTTTACAAATTCAATGTAAATTAGCGTAGACTTTTGTAACATATATTTTTCCTGTATCTGCAAATTATTAAATAAAATTTATACAAGCATATTGAAAGTTTTTTTTAACTGAAAAATGTAGGCTAAGTTTTTTTGTGGGCATTCGATATTTAAATCAAACTTGGATCTGCTAGTATCTGAGAGAGAAATGAATACACAGTTCATATTATACACATTAATTTTGAGATAAAATTTATTGCTTATTTATATCTAACTGCTTGGAAGTAATACTTACAAGACAGGAATTTCCCAGCTAATATTTGATACTTCAGCTATGCGATGGTCGGTATATACTTGTAGTTTAGTATAAGTGTACTTATTCTTTTAGTAAAATAATACAAAGCGTCTTAATGGGATGTTTTATCTAATTAAATGTTTTTTTATGGTAGTTGCTTTTGTTATCATTTAATTACTATGCGAAGCGTCAGTAGCAATATTATACCTAGGTTACTGATGGCAAAACATGGTTTTTGTTGCAGTAAGACAAAAACTGAAGAAAACACGCTAAAACCAATACATTTGGAAAACAATACCCGCTTTGTATTTTAAAATCAATTAAAAAAAAATACTCAAAGTAAGATGGGTTGCTATATAGGACTCCTGTTGCATAAGATTTGAGTAACTCATATTTTGCTTTAAACGTTAAAAATTCCCACTGCTACAATTTTTGCATAACATGATCTGACCCATACATTTCCGGTGATATGTATGTTTTAATGTAACACACAAGATATATTTGAATTTTTTTATGTATGCGCAAAATTACGTAGGCCTAATGTTCCTGTGCACAAGGTTAGGTATGGTATTTCATTTGTTAATTCGTTAAAACTCTTTTTATACTTTGTGTTGCTTAATGTTACTGCGTTACAAACAGTATGTTTAACTGTTAAATGTTTAGTTGTTAATTTGTTAAAACTCTTGGATTTCGTTGTCCATGACGTGTCCGTTACTTCACTAATTATAATTAATTCACTACCGACTCGGAACACAAAGTTTTTTATGAATAAAAATGTAAAAGTTTTACGTTTTTCCCCATAAAAAACTTAAGAATAAGAATTAATAAAATAATTTGTTAAAACTCTTTTGTTCTATGTGTTCTTAAATATTCTGTTCTTTACAAAATAAATGAAAGACAAAAATAAGCAATACAATCTTTTACATGTAATTTTCTTCTTCTTCTTCTTCTTCACTCTATGATATATTGACACTATGGTATAATCGAAAATGTAGTGCGGGTAAGATAATGAGAAATTACCGAGACTAATTCTCAGCCCTCAGGTTTTCACACGTAGGCCTATGAAGTCGTGTTTTCGCATCTTCTAGGTTCAAATCCTCCATTTCTCATTTCAAAAAGTTAGAAAAATTAAAATAGATAGATAAAAGAGTAGATAGACAAAATAGATAAATAAAATCAAATAAAATTTAAAGTAGATAAATAGATTATTTATTTTAATAAAATACAAAATATAATATTTATTTATTTATTTATAATAAATAGAAAAGACTGTGATATATACAAATTAAGTGGAATATACAGAATAAAATGTAATAACTGTGACTACATATACATTGGAAGAACACATAGAAATTTCAAACAGAGATTTATGGAACATTTCAGAGCTTTTAATAATAAAAAAACGGGAATCTCCAACATAGCAGATCACCTTATTAGTATGAATCATAGTGTAACAAATATAACCAACAATATGGAAATAGTGGAAATAAACAATAATAAAAATGACATTATACAGTTAGAAAAATTATATATATACCTTCATAAAAAATATGACAAATTGATGAATCAACAGACAATATTTGAAAATGATCAATTATTTCAATATATATCTGGCTTGGTTTCACCCAATAATGATGGCAGTGGAAAGTTCAAAATGAAGTACAATAAGGGTTAGTAGACACAGTTAACGACAGTTATACATTTAAAGAAAAACATCATAACAGGAACATTACAGTGTATGAACTGATGATGAAATTTTAATATTTCGAAAAGGCCTTATTCGTTAATTTGAAGATGGAATTTTACTGATTTTGGTGGTATGTATATAATAATAATAATATTTAATAAAATACATACAGTAAAAGTAAAATAGGTGATTGATATTATATATATAGCTAGGCTTACCATACGTCCCGGTTTGACGACCTGATCCCGGGGTCCCGGCCAGTTTGTCAATTGTCCCGGTTTGAAAAGTTATTCCATATAAAAAAATTGAATTACCGCATAATAAATAGAACGGTCCGCTGGCCTCAGTGTTGCCAATTTGACTTTTTGTGGCAACATGTAGATGTAGCCTAATAATTTGTCATCATCGTGGCCGTGACTTAACAGTTAAAGACTCTTCCACAAATTCGGTTGGCAGCCATGACTGGCATCGTTTGAATTCTAACGAACATTTTGTTGGTTGTATTTAGTGTTAGCTTGATGCCGTGATTACCATAACGTGATAGCGCTCACTGCTAGATTGTGTCTAAAGTCTGATATAAATAGTTCCAAGAGTGTGTCATTTCAAGAACATCAAGATGTCGAAAAGGAACAGCACATTTACTGATGCTTTAAAGCAAGATTATCCATTTTTGAAAAAAGTGTGTGGTTTTGAGGGCAGAGTAAAGTGTGAACATTGTTTGTCTGAAGTTTCAGTTTCTCACGGCGGGCGTTCAGACATAAAAGAACATTTGAAAAGTACAAAGCATAAAGCTAGTTTAACTGCAATTGCTGGTTCCTTAACAATTTCATCATTTTTTAAAAGTACCGATCCCGTCGACAAAGATCTTTTAATTGCTGGTAAGGAAGCTACTTTTGCTTTCCACACTGCTGCTCACGATTTAAGTTTCAAAACTGCAGATTGTTCTTCAAAATTAATATCTAAGTTCTTTGAACCTAAGTTTGGTCTCGCCCGAACGAAATGTGAGACTATCATTATAAACATGATTGCACCAATGGCAGTTAAAGAACTCAACGACGATTTGAGTACATCAAATTTTGTGACACTAACAATCGATGCTTCTAACAGAAAAGCAATTAAGATTGTCCCCTGTATTGTGCCAGAACAAGGAGTGAAAGTTAAGCTTCTAGAATTTCAGTCAGTTTCTGGTGAAACTTCCGAGATATTGGCAAACTATTTAGTGTCAGTTATAAAGAAAAATGACTTATTACAGAAAGTCGTTGGATTTTGTGGTGATAATTGCAACACAAATTTTGGAGGCGTAAAACGCAAAGGAGTAAATAATGTTTATGTTTGACTGAAGAAAGAATTGGCAAGAAATATTGTGGGTATTGGTTGTGGTGCTCATATAGTCCACAACTGCCTGGAAACTGCAGTAGAAGTGCTACCTCTTGAAGTAGAAGCTCTTGTAGTAAAAATATACAAATATTTCTACATTTATACTGTGCGAGTGACTGAATTAAAAGAGTTCTGCGACTTTGTACACATTGAGTACAAACACGTTCTACAACATGGTACCACCCGGTTCCTTTCCCTGCTTCCAGCTATTGAGAGATTACTTCTCATGTATGAAGGACTTAAGTCTTACTTTTTATCTTAAGAACAGTGGCCGAAAATGATAAAAGAGTTCTTTGAGAGTGATAGTGGAGAAATGTATTTGTGGTTTGTTCATGGACAGCTTACCTTGTTTAATAAAACAATCTTGGCTATGGAGAAAACTGCAGCTAGTGCAACCGATATTGTGATTGAACTGGAAAATCTGAAACACAATCTTCAAGAAAGGTGCGACAATAAATTTGTACCACAAGAAGCTAAGAAACTATTGAAGAAACTTGAGGATGAGGATTGTGGTATAAATTCTGTTAATATAATAACAGAGTTTACAGATTTTTATGACCGATGTCTCTCCTATATTGAGCTGTGAGAAAATAGTTTTGGTGGAGGAGAATCATTTACGTGGATAAACAACAATGCCATTACATGGCCCGAAATTGAGATAGCTGGTGAAAAAATCAACGAAACACTTGGAAAACCAGCCATAATAATGGATGACCTGTTTGATGAAGTGGTGGTTCCCAAAGCATTTTGGTCTTCAAACTGTGACAACTGGAAAACCAATAACTTGAACTGTCAAGATAAATGGGTTCAACTGTTCCGGCATTTCAAGAATCGAAATATTTCTGTGGATAATCTCAGCCGCGTTGTCGAGTACATTTTCTGCCTGCCAGGCTCTTCTGCTCCTGTTGAAAGGGCATTTTCAATTATGAACAACATATGGTCTGAAGAAAGAGGTAAAATGGTGGAATCCACAGTGAAAGGTCTAATGATTTGTAAATTAAACATTGAACTCAGCTGTAGTGAATTTTATGACAAAATTAAGAATGACAAACCGTTTCTAAAAAAGGTCCACACCAGTAACAAATATGAATGGTTTCAACCAGCTGATAACTAGGTTTTTGCAGTAAGAACGTAAGGTAGTTTTGTTCCTCATATAGTGAAATATGTATCTATTTTGTAATTGTAATTCTATGTGATTGTGAACACACTTTTAGTATTCTGTAATATGTACCCAAATTGGCCTAATTGTGTAATTGAGGCGTAGAAAGCTTAAAGTTACGTAATAATTAAGACTTGATATTTTCAAAATTGCATGACAAATTATTTTACAAGTGTCCCGGTTTGAGAAGAAAAAATTAAGGTAAGCCTATATATAGCCATAGTTACAATACACTGTGATCATAATTTTATAGTGTAATTATTTAAAATATAGATACATCAGCAAAGCTGAAATTTTTTTATTTAACAAAGTTGTAAAACCAACGTTATATCTAACAGCGAGGGTATCGAAATCAAGTCTTGCCTACGCGAATAAAACTTTCTGCTTATTTAAAGTGCTGTGAAAGAAGAGATGAACAATCAAGACAACTAAAACTTTCTGTTTTAGTAATAATTGAAGATGTATGTAAATATCCAAAAAATATAATGAAGTCTGAATTTATATGAATAAATGTAATACTCTGAATTACAATTAGCAAAGATAAGCCAGTGATGTCTCAGCTTCGTATGAATTCTTAATTAAAAAAAAATTTGCTTTCTGTTTTTCTTAACGATTAAAATACTAATATAGGCTTACGTAGGCTATAAGAATTTGAAGCCTAACGTAGATTTACTCGGTTTAAGGGACTGCCCCTTTAGCTGTCTGTAATTTGACTAATGTTCACTTGTAGCGATGTGTCGGTCTTGACCGAACGATGATTAGATACGAATCCGCTAGGGGAATGAATGAACGATCGTTCAGAAAAAAGAAAGACCGTTCACTTCAGAATTCAGAACAGAACAAGGTTCGAGAGACCGAGACCGAAGATGATCCGACTAGAGTGGGGGGGGGGGTTTGTTCTGTTTTGAAATGAACGGCCGGTGTTCTGTTCTGAATTGAACGGGCGGTCATTTCAGAACTCGGAACAACGATCGTCCACCTTTACCGTCAGGTTCGATGTTTTGTGCTAACAGAACCTACCCCCACTCTAGTCGGCTCCTCTTCGGTCTCGGACAATCGGACCTCCTTCGTTCTTCCATTCTGTTTCAGAACATCTCATCTACCGTCCGTTGAACACACCACACCACCACTTTTTATTGACTTCCTGAGTCTAAATCTGCATCTGGAGTACATTTATTTTCATTGTAGTGTATGTGTATACTGTATACATTTCGTTCGTCTTCAAATAAAGGTACGTAGTGTTTTTCATAATATACATATTTTTTAAAATTAATACAGTAATTATAATTTTTATTTAAATAAAGTAAAATAACTTTATGCTTAAATAAAGTAAATAAGTTTACACTTATTTAAATAATTATTTTAATGTTTTTTATATACAGTAAAACCTGTCTTTAGCGGTGGTCACCCTTGGATCACCGTAAAATGTGGCCGTTCAATAAAGGGATTGGCGGGGATAATAACAATATAGTATATTAAATACACATTATCTACTATATCATTTTGTTAAGTACTTCCGGTTGTACTTAACTATTTACAGTATGTTTACAATGAAATTCCCTATATTCAAATACATTGGTAAAGATTATACTTTTGAAAAATAGTGTTTTAATGTAGTTTGTTTTGTGCTAGCAGTTTTCTGTTTAATTGTGCAATTTTTGACCAAACAGTAAAGTTTACTATTGTGTTCCACAGCATTCCCCCCACATTCCTTATCGAGAGTAACCGAAACATCTTTGATCCGCCCAAGAGATTGTAACACTGTTACACTATTAAACTACCATTATTGTTTAACTCCTGTTAAAGTACACTACAAATTACGAGAACACCTCTTAAACACACATGGATCGTTTACGCCAATTCAACGTTATAGAAACGTTATAAAGGTTTCAACAGTTCGGAACGTTTATGTATGATTGCTGACTACTGTTTCAAGGTTGTGCAAACTACAGTAGTGTATTGCGTACAAGTAACATTTTGTAAAGGGTTAAGAGGGGTCAAATGCCCTTAATCTTGGATTCCAAAATAAACTATATAATACTGTTCCTTGAGCCTAAAAAAAGGTAACCCATAGCCCATACATCGGATTTTTCTCCCTCCCACCCCCAGGGGGCGAAAAACCCATTTATTCATATTTAATTTTTTCTTCCGTTCTATTCCAAAAAAAATTTTTGAAAAAATCAGGTACTTTCTTGATTAGAAGACCTTTCATGTGAAATTTTTTTAAAGGGCCGTGGCCCTTAAAAATTCTAGAATCTTTAAAAGCAAAAAATCTCTAAAAATAACCCATGTAACAAAAGTTTTCTTTTTTTGTTTTGTGAAACGTTTAGTAATTTGACTCCATTAATTTTTTCAGATTTTTTGGAATGGTGGTTCCTGGTCAAAAACACGTTTTTTGACATTTTTAGCTATTTTTACCCATTTTTTGCAATCATTTTACGATTACCTTGACACATACCCTTTTTTATTGAATATCGGTTAAAAGTTAACAGTCATAAAACATCAATATTTTAGTTGAAAAACAACATAAGTTAAGAAAAAAACGTACATAAATAATCATAATTTTCAAATCTCTTTTAACCCAGTCATATTAGATTATGAGCTCATATTATATTGAAGAAGGAAGCGGCCTTTTTTAATCAAATATAAACGTATAGAACATTGTTTTACGAAACTCTTCACCCCCTCAACACAGTATCAAACCACCCCAAAACAACCTCTAAATTTCGGAAAATCAGGTTTTTAATTATAACTTTTAAACGAATCGTGTTTGTGAAAGGAAGAAATATGAGCGTAAAGTAGAGAAGATTTCAGATAAAAATGTCCTTATAGTTTTTATACAAAACTGAAAAGATTTTTCGAAATATTATTAAAGTGTAAGTAAATTTTTTTGCTGGAGAGTGAGGGCGAAGCTAGATCACGCAAATTTCAGACGGCGCGGAACCAGTTATTCACTTGTAGTTTTATAACTAATTGTCGAATTGAAAAAAAGCAAAAGCTATTGTTTAGAGATTAAATGTACTATGCACCTGTGTACCTCTTTATTTTAATAAACTATTTTTTCATTGAAATATGTCCTATACATACATAATGAGTCTGAAAAGTCGTTTTAACCTTAAAGTAATAATATTTGAAAATTTAATAGTTTTATCCACAAGATGAAGTGGTTTTAAGTTACTGATACTATATACATGAGATTGCAAAATCTCAGACAAACTTTACTCTTACATTCTACACAGCTAACAGTCTTTGAACAACTATTGCTGGTTAGTAGAATGTAAAACTAAAGACGTATTTTTTCTTAATTATATTCTCCAACCGCTGCACTGTCGTCAAATTCATTTCGATTTCCGATATCTTTCGGGCTTTAATATAACTTTAATTATTTGTCTCTTTTTTGGTATTTTTAATTTGTAAAAGCAATATTCTATCCCGAGTAAACCAAAGAAAATTTTGTAAATTAAGCAAATTCATCAAATCCATATACTTTACAACTTTTCCTCATGCATTTGGGTACTGGTACCGTCCCCTATTCATACTTACCCAAACTTTTAATATTTTAGATACAAATCCACTTATGACCAGAAACATTGGCTTTTGGAGGCTAAAGTAGCAATAAACTGTTTCTTATTTTATATTCTCGAATAATACTCGACAACAAAATTAAGTCTGCCAAATTTTGACGTGATGATAGTGTTAAGCGGAATGAAGATGAAAAAAAAGAATTTTTTTTAGGCAAACTCAAATGAATTTACTTTAATAATTATAAAATTCAAATTATATAACGGTTCTGGAATATACAAATAAGCTCATCTTTATAAATGAAATAAATGAACAATTGTAGTTAGTATACAAGATATACGTATATGTTTCTGCTATTTGAAGATTAGCATAAGAACTAAATTTTCTTTGTTCCTGGCCAACGGCAGGTGTACAGTTTTCAAAGGTATATTTTAACGAAACCGGCTTCTCAGGTAGAACATAACGGCTTCTCAGGCTCCTTACGGTAGATTCATAACGTAGGTATTGAATACCTTATTCCTAAAGAATCAAATCTTGAAATTTAAAATAAAAGGCATATGAAACAATAATTGAAAAAAGCACGTTTTTGCAGTTACTTCTTTTATAATTTTTGTTGAAAACGAAAAATTTAATTAAAATAATAATTGCATAAATTATTATTTTAAAAGTAGACACTTTAAGCTTTAAAATGCATGCTTCATATTTTAATTAGGATGAATTCTCATTGTTCTATATTACTCTTCAGTTTGAATTTTATGCAATATTTAAGAACATCAAGATTTTTACAGTCTTGATGTTTTAAAAACAATAAACGATATCAAATTTTCAATTTTTGCAACCTCATGTATATAGTATCAGTAACTTACAACACTTCATCTTGTGAATAAAACTATTAAATTTTCAAATATTATTACTTTAAGGTTAAGGTTACTTTACTTTTTTGGAGTCATTATGTATATATAGTACATAATATTTCAATGAAAAAACTTACGCTTCAATAATTTTTTGAGAAAACTTTTCAGTTTTGTAAAACAATCTATAAGGACATTTTTATCTGCAGTAGTTTCGGAAACCAGAATGAACATTTAATTCTGGCAAACCGTCAGAGTACCTGCGCACGTGTACCGGTGCCTGCCGCGTAGAACGTGGTCTCGTCTAAACACGTGACTGTGACGTGTCGGCCTGCACTGACAGGTAACCTAGTCTTAGAAATCTGTATTGTCAAACTACAGTGTTTTACCTGCTATAGACTACCGAATTCCAGATGACTAAACATCTCGGTGGCTGATTAAACAAGTGAAAGATCCCGTTAGGGGATGACCGCTGGCCGAGGGAAGAGTGACCGTTTAATGGAGAGTAAATTTACACTGATCTTTTGAGAAATAAAATCCGTTCATCAGAATAGTGGCCGTTCATAGAGGTGACCGCTGAAAAAAGGTGGCTGTTAGGTCAGGCTTCATTGTATAAACTATAATTTTTAACTCTTACTAGCATTTTATTTTTTTAAACATACATAAATTATATATATTCAAAATATATTCTGTCACGCAGAATCTGGAGATGTTGTGCCGACAAAGCGTTGTGTGGTACCATTTCAGCGAGAAGCAATTGCAGAGCAGAATGCAAGTACTGCAAAACAATTCTTAGCATTGTTGGAGGATCGACAGGAAATTTGACCCGTCATTTGAAAAAAAGACACCCAACCGTTCCCTTGGAACGAACATCAAGACCTCGTTTGTCTGGGCGATTGGGATCTGAACATACCCGGCCATCAACTTCTGTTTCTCCACGACCTCCTTCGACAAGCAGCTGTGAGGTAGGTGAAGTTTGTTCACTAACGGACCAACCATCTACAAACATTCGTACACCTATACCCACCCCTCCATTGTTTTCATCTTCCCTTAAACTTTCTCAAGCCTCAGTTGACAGTTTTTCCAGGTTTTAAAACCAGTTGCTTTAAGTAGAAGTAAAGCTATAGACGTCCAACTTTTAAAAGGAGTTTCAACCCTTCAGTTTGGTTGAAAACCCCGAATTCATAAAATTTGTAAATATGCTTTGCCCAGGTTATTCTCTCCCGAGTCGGAAAACCCTTAGCAGAAGCCTTCTTCCTCAAACATATAACAATTTGGTAGAGGAAATTAAAATTAAATTAAAGTCTGCCTATGCAGTGTCAGTTACCGCTGATGGGTGGACTTCAATAAATAACCAATGCCTATGCAGTGTCAATTACCGCTGATGGGTGGACTTTAATAAATAACCAATGCCTATGCAGTGTCAGTTACCGCTGATGGGTGGACTTCAATAAATAACCAATGCCTATGCAGTGTCAGTTACCGCTGATGGGTGGACTTCAATAAATAACCAATGCCTATGCAGTGTCAGTTACCGCTGATGGGTGGACTTCAATAAATAACCAATGCCTATGCAGTGTCAGTTACCGCTGATGGGTGGACTTCAATAAATAACCAATGCCTATGCAGTGTCAGTTACCGCTGATGGGTGGACTTCAATAAATAACCAATGCCTATGCAGTGTCAGTTACCGCTGATGGGTGGACTTCAATAAATAACCAATGCCTATGCAGTGTCAGTTACCGCTGATGGGTGGACTTCAATAAATAACCAATGCCTATGCAGTGTCAGTTACCGCTGATGGGTGGACTTCAATAAATAACCAATGCCTATGCAGTGTCAGTTACCGCTGATGGGTGGACTTCAATAAATAACCAATGCCTATGCAGTGTCAGTTACCGCTGATGGGTGGACTTCAATAAATAACCAACAATTGTTGGCTATTACGGCCCACTACATACATTCGAGTTCCTCGATATTATGTTCCAATTTGTTAGGGTGCATCGAATTTAATGAGACACATACCGGGTCAAATTTAGGTGCCTTTTTGTTTGAGGAATGTAAAAGGTGGGAGATAGAACAAAAAATCACTGCAGCTGTTACCAACAATGCCCCAAACATAGTCGCTGCTGTGAAATGTAATAACTGGAGGCATGTATCGTGCTTTGCGCATACGTTAAATTTGATCGTCAAAGCAGGCTTAAAACCTATAGACCCTAGAGAAAGTTAAGGGAGTCATACAATTTTTTAAAAAAAGCCCCCATTCCCTTAATAAACTGCATGAAACCCAAAAGCAGTTGGGCTTCCCAGAGTTGAAGTTGAAGCAGGACATCCCAACTCGGTGGAACTCAACGTATATGTTGCAAAGAGTATTTCAAAATAAAGATCCTTTGCTATCGACGTTAGCCGTTTTGGGAAATGATAGCTTCAAATTAAACAATGAGGAATGGGTGGTAATCGCCCAAGCCTGAAGTTTATTGAAAGTTTTCTACGCTCTAACAAATGAAATTAGTTCCGAAAAAACGGTTTTGCTTTCAAAAAGCATCCTTTTGGCTTGGAACTTAAATTCATTTTTAATTAATAAACTAAAAGAACCCAATTTACATCCCGTTGTAAGAAACATGACTACTATATTTAATCAAGAAACTGAAAAAAGATTTTTAATTAATGAACCGTGGGAAATCGGACCCGAATCAGCACTGCTAGATCCGAGGTTTAAAAAAAAATCTTTTAACCATTGCCCCCCTAAATATAGTCAGGTGTACGAAAAGTTGGTCGGTCAAATAAAGGGACAAATTATTTCACTTCGCACTCACGAAGCTGTCGAGAGTCGTGATCAAGTAAAAGCATCAAAAGGAGAGTCCGTTTTGTGGTAGGAATTTGACGAGGAGGTAGCTGGGGAACTCTCTATTAGTGATCCAAAATCAATGGCAATAGTCGAATTGGATAAATTCCTAATGGAACTGTTACTGGAACGGCATGAGGATCCTTTGGCCTGGTGGGACCAAAGAAAAAAAATCTATCCCCATTTATACAGTAAAACCTCTCTAATTCGGATTATATGGGGCGAAGCCTAGTCCGAATTAGAGAAAAATCCGAATTATAGAATATTTTATAGAAATTCATATTACAGTATAGGTAAAGTGCCGTAAAAATAAATATTAAAACTACGTAAATATTAATGGAAATTTAAATTTTTTGTACTTACAAAATGGATAACTAAATTCACATAAACAACAATCTTTCACCATCAAAGTTCGCACGCAAAAAGTTTATAAGTAATGCACACCTGCAATTATTAATGTACGTAAATATTAATGGAAATTTAATTTTATTGTATTTTACAAAACAGAAGAATAAATAATCTCATGGTACCAACAAAAAAAAACTTCACTGCCAGTGTTTTCACTTTAGCACACAAAGAGTTATGTAATATTAATGGCTGGTCCCTGAAGTTGACGGTTTTGATTCTTCCCGAACTGAAGCTACAGGCTTAAAAAAGGTTGAAATTGTAGACTGTTTTGCCCTGTTGTATTGTTTTTTAATAATTTCTTGACGCATTTCTTTGATGATTAAATAGTATTTTTGAAATTCTGGGTCAGTGTCAATAAAGTTAATAACTGCATCGAGATTTTCATGCACCTTGGAAAGTGTAGGCTTAGGAACATTATCGTCGTCCTCTTCATCGTCACTATCATCTCCAACTTCTTCTTTCTGACCTTGCATTTGATAGACGATCTCTTAAAATCTCTTAATTTGAATACAGTATTAAATAGCACTTTTAATACTGTATTCCTTTATTTTTTTAAGAGTTTGTTCACCCCTATTGTCCATTTCTTCATCGTCCATAAAAAATACCATGCATTCGTCGAATTGTTTACGTCTGTAAAGTAGTTTGCAACTGAGGATTACTCCCTGATCCATTGGTTGGATAAGCGAAGTCGTATTGGGAGGCAAGTACATAGTTTTGATTTTTCCATCGCTGCTAGTCAATAAATTACTGGAGGGATGAGCAGGAGCATTGTCCAATATCAACAAAGCTTTAACATCCTCTTCTTTTATTTTTAAAACATCTAGCTGGAATTTTCTAACCTCTGGCACAAAATTATGAAAAAACCAATCGCTGGAAAATTTCTGAGTAAACCATGCAGTCTTGTTTGCTTTGTAAATAACTGGTAGGCTTTCCATAATGTTTTTAATTGCTCTAGGCTTAGCTGATTTTCCAACAACGACGGAGAGACCCATCTGCGTTTGCACATAAGAGAGCAGATAGTCTTTGTTTATTTACCTTTCGGCCTGGTGTGGAATTGTCCATTCTACAGGCCTGAGTATTCTGAGGAATGGATCTCCAAAACAAGCCTGTTTCGTCACCATTATAAATTTGGGAAAGAAGAAGTTTTTCATCAGTAATTACTGCTTTAAGTTTTTGGCGAAACGGTTCGACACTAGAAATATCGGAACTTAAACTTTCCCCACATATTTTCCGGTTTACAATGGAATGCCGCTGCCGAAATTTAAAAAGCCATCCTGTACTAGCTTTAAAATCAGTTTCTCCCAATTTTTGAGCGAATCTTTCTGCCGCTGGCTGTAATTCTACACCTCTAACTGGAACACCAACTGAACGTTGCTGCTTGTACCAAGTGTATACAGCATCGTCAATATTACTGAACTTTGCTGCAGTCGTTCGTTTTCTTTTAACAATACTCACATTTGGCGTATCTTGCTTTAAAACAAAATTGGAAACTGTCTTTTTTTTATATCATAAAACGTAGACTTACTAATTCCAAACTCGTTTAAAATATTCTGCACAGAATAACCAGCGTCTATTTTACTCAACATTTTCATTTTGTCTTCTAAAGTTAAAGTCTTGTATTTACCTCTAGCACTCATATTGTAATACAGTACTGTAAATTAATACTAAACAGTGTTTGAAGAAAATGTGGTTTGAAAAGCTGTACACAACTAAGAAATAACTTCAGTACAATAGAACGCACACGAATACAATAACAATGACGCACACACTACCAAAGCACCAGTTGAAACTGGACTAAACCCAATCGGGGTGGGGGTGCGTATCGCACATTTTGCCAACATAACACTTTAAGAATTCCCTAAAGGTAAATGTTTTCACAAAGAATTCACAAAATTAAATTTTTTTTTAATAATAATTTTTTTTTAGGGAGTCCGAATTATCGTAAATTCCGAATTACCGTATTAGAGAGGTTTCACTGTATAGAGTGGTGTTGAAGAGGTTATGTATACATGCAAGTTCAGTGCCCTGCGAACGGGTATTTTCTAAAGCAGAACAAATTTTAACAGAAAAAAGATGTCGCCTGGGTGCTTCTAAACTTTCACAAATACTATTTTTAAATATAATTAATTCACTACCGACTCGGAACACAAAGTTTTTTATGGGTAAAAATGTAGTAAAAATGTAAAAGTTTTACGTTATAGCCTGAACCAGTTTTTGCTATTACAAAACTTCTTCAGAGGCTGCCATTGGCAGCACTTTTGAAGGATCGATGTTGTGTGTGTGGGTTGTGATTTGTTCGAATAATGCGTGTGATTTGAATTATGTCTGTTCGTTCAGGATGTCGTTTTTATGTGTTTTCGTGTGTTTATAGCATTCAAATTCCCGCCTCAAGTTTCAAAAATTAGAAGTTTAAAAAAGTATTATTGGATTTTGTTGGCCATGATGTGTCTGATATTATTAAAAACTATATTGTGTACCATGTTGAAATTTTATGTATTAGTTCTTAAAAAAAGTAGTTTCTACATAAGAAATGTGAGAAAAAGCTAGTTAGGTTAGGTACAATTAGTATGGTTATTCAGATTTTGAGACAAATTTTACAGATTCAAACAAATTACATAACATACTTGAAACGTAACATGTACTGAAGAAATGTGAGACTAATTTAATATAGGCTAACTGTAGAAAATAGAAATCACCGCCAGTAGAATTGTACAAGCTGCAGGTTGTCCTGTTGTCCTGTCCTGTTAGTTCATGATGCGGACAGAAATATTATTAGTACTTTTTTAAATTGACTAATTTGTCAATTAAATTTATTACTCTACCTAGCAAGGGAAATCAATAATAATATTATTCTATTATCGGCACTAATTAATTAAGATATTGGTTTATTATTACGGTAGTGTTTCGAAGATGCACAGTTAAGCAACTGTCTTAATGTCTTGCAAATACTGGATTATTGTCTTGCAAATAAAGCATTTGCAAGACAATAATCCAATCAGAATCAAACATAATAATATAATTACTATATTAATTATATAGTCCATAATTGTTATTCTGTAACAATGATATTCAGTATTTACTCACACTGAGGAAGAGGCACATCACCTTGAAACGTTTGTGAAAGTGATAACCAAAGTAAGTTCATTTGTGAAAGTTTTTTATATATAATAATATTTAAAAAAAAGTGATCGAAGAGGATGAATCAACAAGATATTAATATACAGTCCCTGGCCAAATTATTAGGCCACCCATTGAAAAAATTAAAATTTACAGTTTTGTCACTGATATTGTGTTTTCAGTGTATTATAATGTGAACAATCAATGTTAATTTTAATATTTCATGTTATTAGACAAAATATGTATGCCTATCATTAGTGTTGGCAACACTGTAAGCTTGTTATATTTTGTTATATTGTGTTTAGGTATTACACAACAATGCAGTCAGCTGTGTGGTTCAATGAATCTCTTCTGAAGTTGTTTTAATTGCCAGTTTATGCATTCAGTTGTTATTTTCTTGGTGTTGTATTGTCATTTTTTTGTTTCTTATTGTTATTTTATTTTATTTAAAGTGTTAATTCTTTTAAAGTTTAAGTCTGTTTATTTTTTTTTTGTCAGATTAACATTGTAACCTCAAGTATTGGAAAATTCTGCCATGGGCAAAGTAAAAGATATCAGTGACGATCAAAAAGCTGTTATAAAACATTTACTTGAAGTAGAAAAGTGTAATATCAGTGAAATCGCTAGGAAGTGCAACATTTCTAGACAATCAGTGAGAAGAATAAAGGAAAATATAGCGAACAATGTTTCACTTCGTAGTAAGAGGAAGGGAGCATGTGGCCGTAAAAAAATTATTTCTCCTAGAACTGAAAGGAAATTAATAAAAATAATTAAAGGAAGTAGGGCTGCCACAAATGCAACCATCACACAAGAGGTGCAAGATTCTGGAGTAGCAGTATCTGAAAGAACTGTTCGCCGAAGTCTGTATGCGCTGGGATTCAAAAGTCGACGACCTGTCAAGAAGCCCAAGCTGACTACAGCAATGAAACGGGAAAGACTACTACAGTATGGGCTAGAAAGTACAGAACATTCACTTCTGAAGATTGGGATAAGGTAAGTTGCTGTACAGTATTTTTGAAAGGTTGGGTCTGTTTTAAATTCTGGTTCAACTCTACTGTAACGTTGTGTCCATTTTTGACAGGTGTGCTTCAGTGATGAGTCCACGTTTCAAGTCCTCACAGACAAAAAGCAGTATGTTAAACGAAGACCTGGAGAAAAATTTAATGAAGACTGTGTTGTAAGAACCATAAAATATCCACCGTCAGTTATGATATGGTCTGTCATTAGCTCTAAAGGACTTGGACGGCTTTACGATGTTGTAGGGACAATGCGGCAGGACCAGTAAATCACAGTTCTTCAAAGAAGACTTATTCCCCAATTAAACGAATGGTTTCCCAATAATGAAGAGAAAATATTTATGCAAGATTCAGCTCCTTGCCACACAGCAAAAAGTGTTAAGACATTTCTTGCTCAGAGCTCAATACCACTTCTTGAATGGCCAGGAAATTCACCAGATCTCAACCCAATTGAGAATGTGTGGGAGCTTTTAAAACGGGAAATAGGAAAGGAAAATATCACCACTAAGCACCAACTAATTGCAAGAATAATTTGGCACTGGAATCATAATGACAAGTTAAAGGAAAAGGCATTAAATTGCGTTACAAGCATGCTGAGAAGAATTGAAAGCGTCATCAAAGCTAAAGGAGGGATAACAAAATATTAAAATAATTTTAAAACTACTGTAATTTTTTCTGTAATTAATTATTAAAATATATGTAACGGTAATTGTTTGTAAAATAAATGTTTTACAACAGCTTTTTGGTCGTCATTGATATCTTTTACTTTGCCCATGGCAGAATTTTCCAATATTTGAGGTTACAATGTTAATCTGAAAAAAAAATTAAACAGACTTAAACTTTAAAAATAATTAACACGTTAAATAAAATAAAATAACAATAAAAAACAAAAAATAACAATACAACACCAAGAAAATAACAACTGAATGCGTAAACTGGCAATTAAAACAACTTCAGAACAGATTCATTGAACCACACTGCTGACTGCATTGTTGTGTAATACCTAAACACAATATAACAAGCTTACAGTGTTGCCAACATTAATGATAGGCATAAATATTTTGTCTGATAACATGAAATATTAAAATTAACATTGATTGTTCACATTAAAATGCACTGAAAACACAATATCAGTGACAAAACTGTAAATTTTAATTTTTTCAATTGGTGGCCTAATAATTTGGCCAGGGACTGTAATTACTATTTATTACATTATTGATTTATACTAAGGTGTTTATTGATCTAAGCTGTACTAAGAGAACACATTATTTATATAATTAAATCCAGGAAAATCTGGGCTATAAACAGTCTAGTATAAACAGTTTAGTTTGTAAACACCAGGTAGATCGAATTTGTTTTGTGCTTTGTGTGTGTGTTTTGATAGTGTGTATTCTGTTTTGTTTGTAGTTTTGTATGCGATTCTGTATCCTGCTTTTTTGAATTTGTGGGCTATTTTTTCAGTTTGGTGTATGTTAGAGTTATGAATTTGTTGTTTTCTGTCTTTGTCTGTTGTTTGTTTTGTGTAGGAGTTTATTGTTCTGTTGTATCCGTTGGATTTTGCTAGATATTTTATCGTTGTAGTCTTTTTCATCTAGTGGGATGTCGTTAAGTCTATGTACGATAGTTCTGAAGGCAACTAGTTTGTGTTGTATTGGGTGATTGGAGGAGTTGTGTATTAGTGTGTCAGTTGTAGTCGGTTTTCTGTATATACTGAATTTGTGCCTGTGTTCAAATTTTGTGATTGAGAGGTCTAAGAAGTTTATGCTATTGTTGTGTTCGTATTTGGCAGTGAAGGTTATGTTTTTGTATATTTTGTTTATGTGCGTTAGTAACTGTTTACGTTGTCTTTAGTTTCCCCTGTTGTTTTATGATACACAAAAAACTTTGTGTTCCAAGTCGGTAGTGAATTAATTTTGTAACGAATATTGTAATTTTGTAGTGAATATTTAGTTAAGTAACGGACACGTCATGGACAACGAAATCTAAGAAAATAATTTTTAATTAGAATTTGGAAATTTAGTTTAGTTCAGAGTAGTTTTTTAATTGTAATTATTTGTTTGTTTGTTTTATCAATAAATTGTTTTATTAAATTGTAATACGTTTGTTTCTTTTTCCTGTATCCCTTAAAAGTGTAATTCATTTTGTAACGGTCAATTTAATTATTAAACTAAAAAACTTGACTGTTACAAATAAATTATATTGAATATTTTAGAACCGCCAACTAATTAAACAATTATTTTAATTTTGATTTAGGCATTTTTTTAACCAGTATAGAGGAAGGAACAGATAGAAATTAAAATTAAGGTTAAAAAAATGTGTGTATAGACCTATATATGTTTAATGTTTTAAAAATATTTTGTTTTAAAGAAAAACATATATATGAAAAAAATTAATATTCATACAAGGAAAAAATAGGAAAATATTTGAGCGTAATAATTACTGTATTTTATAGAAGCATTATTTTGATGCAGTTTCATTAGTAAAAATAAATTGTTAGACGTTAGAAATGTTAATTTTTTTCCATTGTTACAGGGTTAATTTAAAAGTAAAATAATTTATCTAATGGGCAAATTTGACAATAAAGTACCTTCTTATAAGGACTAAGACTAAGGAAACGTGAAGGGGGATGAAAAGGACCAGTGAACGGATCTAAAAGAACGGATCACCACAGTGATCGGTCAAAAATGAACGGACCATTAAAAAGACCGACGGCGCCCATCCCTATTCACTTGATTTCTTCATTCAGTTAATTAAACAATTACGTGAATTATCGATACGTACGCGTAAGACTCGATTTTAATGCTTTATCACTATATGACTTTTTTAATTATTTATTTACAATTTTCATGAAAACAGAATTTTATCGTATTGACATATCTGTTTTGGTAATTACATAATTAGGCTACATTATGATCACAGTGCACAGTAATCAGAATATTAAACTATTATTTTATTAAATAACAATATTTTTATTTAATATGGCATGAAAATTAAAAAAGATTTGTTGATGTGTAGTAATAATATGAAGGCTACTGTGTTTACTGAAGTCTTGCATGAAGAAGGTGGAAAGTCTACGGATGTCTTTTAATATAAACATTTAATGCTTGTAAAACGTAAGTAATAATAATAAATAGTGGTAAGTAATGTTTTTACAATATATGTTTTTCTCCTAGATGGAGTGTGTTTAAATTTTGTTATGAGTGTACTGTTACATAAGCGTTTTTTCCTGGCCGTGCATGCGCGTGGAGTTAGGAAAAACACAAAGTGGTCACCCGTGCATTTTTTCTCGTACGTGCGAGAAGGGAAGTGTAGTCACATAGGCAGTTATAATCGGACGGCCGTGTTGGGACGTCTCGGACGCGCATCCCTACAGCTCTGGCTATAAAGGTTAAAACACAACTGCTCATAAATGTCAGTGTTTAGATTAAAGAAAACATTGGTTGTCAGTAGTAAATAAATCTTTAGTAAGAAAATTTTTTACATTACATATAGTTTTTTTTTATAAAGATGTCAAAACACCATGGAGACCAAAATTAATTACCATATTAACAAATAAATAAACAAATGCTATTTTAGTGGCATCTTTGAACAGTCCATGTCACCACCCTGAAGTATGTTCAGTAATTAATAATTAAATGAATATTGATTTTATGTGTAAAGGTTGATCCAGGACGTCGTTTAGTGTACTTCGGCAGAGAACAATAGGCAAATACAAATAACAAAATGCGTATATCAAGAAAAATATAACATTATTTATTTTCTTTTGACAACATGAAACAGGTCATGAAAACACTTATTCGGCCTTAAGGCGTAAAACTGATCACCAATAACTATATATCAAAATACGAATACGTTTATTAAAGATTACGCAAACTCAACACTTCTTATTAGGCATATATTCATATTCTTCATTCACACAATCATACACACTTCCATACTTTTAGGTTTTGTTGACCTCAACTTGTAAAATTTTGTGAAAAGCCAGTATTTAATTATTGTCAAAATATTTACTTTCCTTTAATGGTGCGTAGGGTTTCATCACATGGGCCGTCTCCTTGTGCGTGCACTGTTTTGTTGTTTTCACTTTTACATTTTACGGCCGAACTGTCAATTTATTCCCAATAGTCACTGATATGAATGACCATTTTATCCCAACACTGTTTCTTATTTTTAAATATATTAAAATTCACATTTTTTGATTTGCGGTTTATGCGGTACTCAGCCGGCGGCGAGCGAACTGCCCACGTCCGCCGTATTTAGATGTTGTTTGCGTTCAGTGTTAAAATTTCCGTTCGGTGGCGTCTCGGAAAACCAGTTCATCCCGCTCCCCACCATACGTCTCGTCCTCAGTATCGGGAAGTTCCGTTGGGCTTAGTATCACCTTTTCAACTTTGCCTCGAACTGATTTTCGTCAACAGAATACTAGCGGCGTTAATCACTGGCTATAAATAGACTCTCGTTATGCTTCCTAACCATATATGGTTATGAAACTCTCACTGGCAATCGCCTCACCCTAGGGGGCCTCATCTGCACATGTTATAGAATTTATAAAATTTGAAAATAATATTTATGTCAATTTTACCCCATTACAACCCTCATGCGTGTTAAAATTGCACTAAAAACTCAGCAGGTTGCGTTTCGGTGCGGGAGACCTCGAAAACGCAGCAGAGTTGACGACGCGTCCGTTTTTTCCACGTTCGTGTGACCAATTTTATTTCCGGCTGTTTGTTAAATTCAACGTATTTCCCAACCGCACGCAAACGGCCGGCAAAAAACGCTTGTGTAACCGTACTCTTAAACAAAATTTATTATTGTTAAACAAATAAATGTATTATTGCTTTTGATTCAAGAATCACGATTTAATTGCGTTTGGTTCAACTTTTGAATTAATCTAAATGAAGTCAAGATCTTCGAATAATAGACTAGTATATTATGCTCGAGAGGGAAAATACTCGTTATATTAAGCAACTGCAGTTAATTTCTGACAAACCTATTCATTGCTTTTGAAATAATTCCTCCAAAAGTAACTTATTCTTGTTACAGGTATCACATCTACAGTCACATTACCCTGTCAAGGTTATCGAGGGACGACGGATTTTGGGGTCCAATAATCTAAAATTAATTGTAGACTCTATTAACTTTGAAACAAATTGCAATACTATTATCAACCAGCTACTGACTTTTTCAAACAAATGGGCGAACTTTGTTTAAGAAAATGTGACTTAACGAAAACAACAGCTCACCTGTCATTTGGTTTCCTCTAGCCACGTGATACACTGTTCCAAATAAAGAGTATTTCGTCACAACAATTGATCAACAATGCTGAAAAAAGATATAAAAAAATATTTTCTGTAACCATTTACATTATTTATGAAGTTGATGTTTACCACGAAGTCTTTTTTGTGTCATACATGTTGGACGGATAAATGCTATTGTAAAAAAAGTACAAAGAAGTTAGTTTTTTTAGTAATAGGTTATTAAAAACTCTGCCACTATTAGTTCAACACAAGATTTGCAGGATCAAGACTTTAGAAGGTTTCCTTTGCACAGACTTCCTGTACCATACCGTAAGCATTGTTTTTTTGTCATGCGTTTTTTGATTTTGATGTTAGTTGCTGTCACGCTATCGATTCATCGTGAAAACATAGCTGACTTCAGATTAATAAAAATAAATAAGTATACTTTCATAAATAACTTACCTGTCTTGACTAAACCGGTTCACAGTGTCATCAGTTCGCAACTGTCATGCCACCTTATCATGAGAATTTTCTTCGGCTTTACTCGTTATAGCTGACACCCCCGTTATTCACACGTCATTTCTTCCTTCTTGCAAACTAATTCTCACTGAAAATAATCCTTCCCCATCTGTTGTAAGAAAACAAGTTTACTTGCCTAATACCAGGCCCGGCTCCAGGCAAGGGTGAACCGTGCTGCCGCCCGGGGGGGGGGGGCAAATTTTAAAGGGAGGCAGATTCCGGGATGTTAAGTTTTGAAATTGAAGGAAGAAATAAAATTATTCACCTAATTTCATCACAATATGTAAGATTAGTAAGAATTACTTTATGGGCAATCGCCGTATCTTTAGAGTAGGTCTAGTGTGCGTGAATGTGTTCAGAGTTAAAATAGGGAGGGGCAGCACTCATAAATACTGCACAGGGCGGCAGAAGCACTGGGGCCGGCCCTGCCTAATACTCGTATACCATTATTGACTTATCCGTCATCAACATTATTGTCTTATTCTTCTTATTTTTCTGGTTCTTCTTCTTCTTCTTCTTCTCATCCCCTCCTCCTCCTTCTCCTCTTTTGTCTTCTTCTCCATCTTATTCTTATTCTTCTTCCTCCCCTCCATCCCTTTAAACCACATATTGTTTTTTTTTGTGTTTCAACTTCTCCACCATTGCCTGCCTATTATTAATACACAATTCTCAAATATCATAAATAAACGTTTGCAAAAAAATTGTAGACAGTCGGATTTGTTATCAACACCATACTGAACTAAATGAAACTCTACCAGTGTGCCACTCACAGTACAGACATTAGTAGTTCCTTCAATCTGATTTCGGTCGCACTCCGCACACAGCTTACCCTTCTCGACTTGCTTCCTTGGTCTATTATTTCCAAAATAACACTTACACATTGAGTAGATGTAATAAATAAAATAATTGCGTATAATAGTCTCCACAAGGTAAATATTACTTGTTTTCTTACAGAGAGCCATTTCCAAGGATAGCACAACAAGCAATGCAGGCAGAGATGTTAAAATGTGCATCAGCATGATGCCCTGTGATTTAGAAATGTACATGTCCTTCATTAGATCTGTCTCATTCTTCATGAAGAACACGTAAGTGTACACTTCTCCTTCTCTCGTTATTTTTACTCTTCTTGTTCTCTCTTCCTTCTTCTTCCTCTCATTCTTGGTCATCTTATTGCTCTTCTTTATCTTCTTCTTTTACATGTCGACCTTCTTATTCATGTTTCCCTTGTTCTTGTTGTTTCTCCTTCCCTTCTCCTCCTCTTTATTATTTTTCTTCATCATCTTCTTCATCAAAATCATTTCCTTCATTTTCTTTTTCTTTGTTATCTTCTTTTACTTATTCTTCTTTATGTTTATCTTTTCCTTCTACACATCTTATTTATATGTGCTCTTAACACAACAAATTAGTCCTGTCTTGTGCCAACTTCCTGTATCTGCCATACCAAACATTCTTGCATTGCCTCATTAAACCTGCTCACCAGTTCCATATCTCCCTACAGCTCCTGCAAACTTCCATCTGAATTGTAAAGTACTGGAAGTGTGTATGTGTGAGGGCATGTGTTAGTGAATATTATTCATATACATTTATAGCTAAATATCCTTTTTTTTAATAAAAGTAAGAATAAAAAGCAATTTAGTTTTAAATGCTAGAAGGCAGTGTTACTACGTCTGGTTCTACCACTTTTTATTGTGAAGAAAGTCGTAGACGTAACATATCATCACACAAACACTCATCATCTACTTCATTATCAGTGTAATTCTTCATAGAAGTTTAATTATTTCTTGTTTGTTTCATATGTGTCTGTCCTGATGGCAAAGCATGTGCACGAACAGAAGATAGGATATACAAACGGGATAATATCGACAATCAGAGCTTATGGTTTCAGATGGTGTGCGGAAAGAACAGAATAAGATAAACTATTACCAACAAGACCCAGACTTGATTCATAACACACAGAGACTAATAAGCTTTTACATATAAAGTGAGTAATGCCCCTCTTGAATCCCAGATTTATATACCATGGTTTCAGTTCCAATCATATGAAAAATTTCATTGTGAATTATTTCTTTTACGTAATACTAATAATAATGGCTCCCATGTATACCACTGAAGTAGCTTAGGAGTAAGGCAGGGTAGGCTGCCTTATGTGAGCCGTACGATATACAAGGAAAACAGTGTGGCCAGCACTATGCTTGAAATGCCCCCTTAGTCCCAGAATATTTTTACACCCTTTTTCTAAACACCAAACAAAAAATTTTTTTTTCCTGGGGGCGTAACTTAATATTTAAGACTAAGCACGTGGCCTAGATGGAAATAAAATGTGCTGAGCCTATAGTGTCAGGTCTTGCAAGAAAACACTTGATCAACAATAACAAGATTTTATTTAAGTTTTTTTTTGAACAATCGGTTTTACAATCATTTTTGTTTGAGTTTTCTTAATTCTTGACATCCATTCAGATCTCTCTTTAAATTCACATGGTGGTTTAATTACACAAAAATATGTCAAAGTATTTAAAGTCACATGGTGGTTTAATTACAACAAGAATATGTGAAAGTATTTTCAACAATTGAATAATGGTATGCCAACCTACTGAATTTATTATTTTTATTATAAACTTTTACTTCTTATATTTTGCTTTCAAAAGAATTGTTTGTATTGCATTAGTAATGCAGGAACCATTCATGAACACATGATAATTATAAGTATCTGGAGCCGACAATCCATGATCATTAGATAATACAATAATAATTGAATCAATAATTAATAATTAAATTCAAAGAACAATTACTTAAGTGTGCAGCAGTACTTTCATCTACCTGTTCCCCATCACTAGAATTAATCACATTAAATTGAAAGCAGTGATTACAATAAACCGAGGTTTAAGATTGTTACCTAAATATTGAAAATGTAGTAAATTAGTTGTTAATTAAAAATTAAAATGTGTCGCTTCCATTTTGTTAAGTTAATTAAATATAGGACTTTTATAGTATTATTATAAATTGAATAGTTAAGCTGAACCAACAAAAAAATAACCAAATGAACAGGAGTTTAAATTTAGAAAATCAGAAAACAAATTGAAACATGCAGGATCACCGGCCATATGGCAGGCAGATGCAAGTACTCTCCGAGTATTACATTTTGACGTGATAACGTCTTATAAATTGATGAACACCGGCTGCACGCACGAAAAAGTGTCACGTTCCGTCTGAGCCTGATCAGGGGGGAGGGCATCGATCCCCTGATCCCTCTTGTTTTTCTTAAGTTCTGGATATTGTCAAAAAAAGAATTTTAAACTCAGTTTTCTCTTTCGCAGTAATAGAATTAAATATTTGGATAATAGAAAGGTAACCCTTGACTCTATGCAATTGAAAACACAAATACTTATAAGTTACTTATAACACAGTCAGTAATGTCCACACCTTAGCATGTCTTCACAAAACATGTTCGGTAATGCTAACTCTGAAACATGAGTCTAATTTCTAACAATAGGTTTTAGCGTGTGTTACCCGATAACTTGCGGAGCACTTCGTGTGTGAAGTTTATTAAATAAAGGAAAGTGCCCACCTGATCTTTCGGATGGCACTAAATACGTTCCTGCATTTTCGGTGGTGTGTGAAGGATGATGTCGGATGGCGTGACGGCGTTGGGGTATCTTACGCAGGCTCTGCGGATGGGCAAAGATGTAGCGTACCCATCACGTGGACCCCTTTCCTCTCGACTAAAGCGGAGAAACCTGAAGCTCTTTAATGAAATTTATCTAGGCATAGTGGTGTCACAATTTACGCCGTCACAATCCAAGCCGCACCAAAGTTGAACGAGAAAAGAGAGCGATTAAGGCTCAGCGCTAACTTATAAAAACTCAGACATTGCTGACTAAATTTCATTGACAAGCGGACGCCACGGCCTGCCAAATGATGTCACCACTCAAGGTCGCAGCGAACAACTTGCATCTCGATATCAAAGCGGGCATCGTAACATGCGGCGATAGTGCACCGAACGCACGGAAAATAAAATTAAACTGGCCGTGGTGTTTACCTTTCAATATAACCACGGCACACACTTCAGCCACCCATTATTATCCCCAGGATGTTATCCCAGGTACTCATTTTCAACAGGCTGAGTCGACCTGGGGGCTGAAAAATGCACCTCGATTTTATGGTGTGGGCCCGGGAATCGAACCCGGGTCCTCTAGATTAGTAGCCAGGTGCCATACCCACTGGTCTACTGAGCCGCCACGTAATACTCATACTATTAAATTCCTTGTTATACATTATATTATCAAATAATAATTGTTTCTGCAAGTGAATTTTTAATTTTTGTATCGCGTCAGTTGTACCTGATGTACGTTTCACAGATTCAATCTGTATCTTCAGAGGTTTGTATATAAATTAACACAATATATAGGCTAATGAATTTTATTTGATTTAAATTTTTCAATTGTTGTAATGTTTGTTTATACAGTCAGCTGTTTTGATGGTTATATTCCAGTGCAGAAGCTTACAAGATAATTCATCAAGAAATTTTATATAAGTATTTTGAGTTTTCTTTTGGTATCTTCTACTAGTGAGAAATTTTAAACTCATCCCTCACAAATAAACAGACGTCAGATTAAATAGACGTACCTCACAAATAAACAGACGTCAGATTAAATAGACGTACCTCACAAATATGGTTTACTAACAAATTTAATTTCTTTATCCCTTTTTTGACCATGTTAACAAAGAGTATTCAATATTTTTATGTTACAAAAATTGTTCAAACACAAAGTAGTGCTGCCTACAAACAAAATGATTCTCATAAAACTGTACAGGACAGAGCTATGATAAAACACCAAGTGTGACTAGTATTTATGCTGGTTTATACTCTAGAATAAATGCTGTTACTACCTCTTGCATACTTTTTAGATTTGGTGGGTTTAAGTACAGCAACATCTTATAGCCAGACAATTTCATTTTATTGATTGTTTGCAGGAAGTTTTCAACTTTCCACTGTTTCTTGTCAGTGCTAGTATCATTTAAAATACTTTTTGGCAACATATAACTTGATTGTCAAGTCCCTATCTGTAGTCCCTATAACCTGATTGTCTGATAGAGAAGACACTTGAAAGATGGTTGGCCTGTTACAAAAGAAAGGTTTATATAGCTGATTCTTAGTTGTCAAGACAGAACATATAATTGAACTTCAGAAAATTTTAGTAGAAGAACAAGAAGAAGAAATATTTTTTCAGGACAGTTTTCTCAGCTATATGAGACTGTCGCAGCAGATTCTGGGATTTCAGGAAAGAAAACGTTGGGATCTTAGTGTTGCTCTAACCCAGTGGATCACAATTACCTACCAGTCATAGACCCCCCCCCCCGTGGCCGTTTGGGTATGGCGGACCTTCTGGTTTTTGTATCGTCATAAGAAACATATTGAACATTGTACATTTACATAAAATCTTTAATGTGAAAACTGAGGTCAGTCTGTTGCACCCACTAAAGCAGGAATGTCCACATTGAACTGAGTTGTTGCTAATCTCAGTAGGTGAAACAGAGAAGAATCCATGAAGCGCCTTCTGCTGTAGATCTTAATTAACTTCATTATAGAAAACTTTCACAGATGGATGTACTTCCAAATATCGGTGTAATTTTTTTTCCAAACATTTGCAGACTTTGAAATCATTCATCAGGAAGAAGATTAAAGAAATGTGACCCCTTTTCTTGCATGGTCTGCAGGAAGGGATCAGCTTGTAAATGACACAATTCTAGTAGAAAACTCATAAACAACTTTGAATAACAGATGTGACTGACTAAAAATCAGGTATGAAACATCAGATAGACAAGCACATCTGTTTTGTCTAGCCAAGGGGTGGAAGGAAATAGACACTTGAGTTTTGTAATATGATGAAAATAAAAGTGGATTATTGCAAATACAAAAACAAAAATCGGTATGGAGAACTATACATGACTTCCATGTTCTAAGATTTATATTTAAAATAATTTACTTGAATTTGGTTCAATAATTTGTAAAAAAAATATCCCCCACCTAGTTTTTATGCCACCATTCTGATCCACCATTTTTATCGCACAGTTGTAACACCCACCATTCTGATCCATGTCATAATGCTATATTCAACACAGGCTAGTAAATAACTATCCACCAGGGGGGTCAAAATATTCTCCAGGAGGGGCAAATAATTTTCCAGAGGAGAAAAATATTTATATATTTTTTATACATACACAAATGCATGTACTAGTTTTTAATTTTTATATCATAATAGAAATAAGTACACAGATTGTATTAATTTATTAAAACATTTATTGCTTCAAAATATGCAAAAATTAATGGCTTTTAAAAATTAATGTTTGATCTCCATTAAGTAGTGCTCAAGTTTCCAAAGTTTTAATATTAAGATGTCCGTAATCAAAACAGCAGAGCAGGTTTTAGTGTGTATGAGGGTACACCGTGGACAAAAATTTTCATAATTCCCTATGGAGCGTTGCTCAGAGTAAAGGTGCGAATCTACAGCGTACGTTTCACAGAACAAACACGCTGAAAAGAAAGATCGCTCCGAAGTCTCATCCTGAGTATCTTGCAGAGGGTTCATTCCCTAAAGACGAAAAGTCTGTCTATGAACCGTTCCTCTGTAAACACGTGCAGTTACACTGGCCAGGAAGCAAATTGCTGTCTGTGCTGGACACCTTTTCGGATTGCACGTGTTGTGTTGGTGTGGATTTCTGCACTTTCCATTTAAAAAGCATGCAAACGTAAGAAAATAAACACGAGTGAGGCCAGAAATAAGCAAATTGTGTGTGTGTGTGTGTGTGTGTGTGTGTGTGTGTGTGTGTGTCCTGCCTGCCTTTTTATTGTGGTAATCGCATTAATAACACTTTGGAAACATAAACATTACATAATTGAGATATGTTTGCCTGCCAAGAACAATATATTTTCACTCATACATGTTTTAAATTAAAATGAAAAAATTATAATTTTATTGCCTGACAACAAAATTATTATGTTTTTAACAATTACCATTGTTTGAAAAGGTTTAAATGAACGTTCAAGTACTTTATTCTTGTTAAAACATAAAATGTTGCAGGTAAACTATCCCTTCCCTTAACGGATCTTCACCAAAATCAATAAGCCTCGAGTCCTCTACAACTCAGGCAGGTATGTAAAAAACTATTTGATTCTGTTTGAATTTGCGGCAGTTATCGTTTGCCATAGAAAAAAATCACACACACACACACACACACACACACACACACACACACACACACACACACACACACACACACACACACACACACACACACACACACACACACACACACACACACACACACACACATTTTGAAAATATCGGTATGGAGAACCATACATAACTTCCATGTTCTAAGATTTATATTTAAAATCATTTTCGAAATGAAATATTACCATAGAAACTACTTCTTTCTACTTATTGCTTCAGCCTTAACCACAGTACTGTGGTCACTAACGTATACCACCTCACGTTATCGCACTCGATTTTCACTGATGATGGAAGTCGATGGCATTGCCGAAACGTCTGGTTTTGTAGAAAACATTGGACTACGGCCAAACATCCCGGGAAGGAATTTTAACAAAAACTACTTCTTTGTTGCCGATAACGTTGTACACATATATATAAAAATATGCATAAAATTAATGGCTTGTATAAGTTAATGTTTGATCTCCATTAAGTAGTGCTCAAGTTTCCAAAGTTTTAATATTATGATGTCCGTAATTAAAACATCAGAGGAGGTTTAGTGTGTATGAGGGTACCCCGTGGACAAAAATTTTCAACATTTCCTATTGAGCGTTTCCTTAGAGTAAAGCTGTGAATCTACAGTGTACGTTTCACAGAACAAACACGCAGAAAAGAAGGAGCGCTCCGAAGTCACTCATGGACCCTCAGCATCTTGCAGAGGGTTCATTCCCTAAAGACAAAAATTCTGTCTATGAATCGTTCCTCTGTAAACACGTGCATTACACTGCCCAGCGATCCACAGGAAGCAAATCGCTATCCACGCTGGACAATTTTTCGGCTTGCACGCGTTATGTTGGTGTGGGTTTCGGCACTTTCCATTTAAAAAGCGTGCACATGTAAGAAAATAAACATGAGTGAGGCCAGAAATAACGCGAATTTTGTGTGTGTGTGTGTGTGTGTGTGTTCCCTGCCTTTTTATTGCAGTAATCATAATAATAAAATGGAAACATAAACATTACATAATTGAGATATGCTTGCCTGCCACGAACGATATATTTTCTCTCATACATGATTTACATTAAAATGGAAAAATTATAATTTTATTGCCTGGCAACAAAATTATTTTATTTTTAAGAATTACCATTGTTTGAAAAGTTTAAATGAATTTTCAAGTACTTTACTGTTGTTAAAACGTAAAAGGTTGCAGGTAAACTACCCCTTCCCCTTAACCGATCTTCACCAAAATCAAAAGGCCATGAGATCACTACAATTCAGGGATGTATACAAAAAATTATTTGATTCTGTTTGAATATGCGGCAGTTACCGTTCGTCATAGAAAAAATTACCCTTGTTAAAACATAAAATGTTGCAGGTAAACTACCCTATTCCCTTAACTGATCTTCACCAAAACCAAAAGGTCTTGAGAAATCTACAATTCAGGGCTGTATGCAAAACATTATTTGATTCTGTTTGAATTTGCGGCTGTTATCGTTTGCCATAGAAAATACCCTTGTTAAAACATAAAATGTAGCTGGTAAACTACCCCTTTCCCTTAACCGATCTTTACCAAAAACAATAGGTCTTGAGTACTCTACAAATCAGGGCTGTATGCAAAAACTTATTTGATTCTGTTTGAATTTGCGGCTGTTATTGTTTGCCATAGGAAATACCCTTTTCCAAACATAAAACGTTGCAGGTAAACTACCCCTTTCCCTTAACCGATCTTCATCAAAAACAACAGGTCTTGAGAACTCTACAATTCAGGGCTGTATGCAAAAGAGTAGTAGATTCTGTGTAAATTTGCGGCTGTTATCGTTTGACATAGAAAAATATCGGTATGGAGAACCATACATGACTTCCATGTTCTAAGATTTGTTTTTAAAATCATATTCGAAATGAAATATTACCATAGAAACTACTTTTTTCTACTTATTGCTTCAGCCTTAACCACGGTACTGTGGTCACTAACGTATACACCTGACGTTTTCGCACTCGATTTTCACTGATGATGGCAGTCGATGGACTGCCGAAAAGTCTGGTTTTCCAGAAAACATTGGACTACGGCTAAACAGCCCGGGAAGGAATTTTAACAAAGAACTACTTCTTTGGTGCCGATAACGTAGTATACATATAAAAAATTCTCCCCTCCTCAATCAACTATAATTTTCATTAATAGAAAATTACCCCCACCCCGTTCACCTAACCTCTTCATTTATAGATATTTCATCTACGTTTCTACAGTGGATTATTATGAGCTTCTTATTAGGATACATTATTTATCAAAATTAAGTACTTTACTCTTGTTAAAACATAAAACGTTGCAGGTAAACTACCCATTTCTCTTAACCGATCTTCACCAAAATCAATAGACCTTCAGTCCTCTACAATTCAGGGATGCATGCAAAAAAATATTTGATTCTGTTTGAATGTGCGACAGTTATCGTTCGTCATATAAACAATTACTCTTGTTAAAACATAAAACGTTGCAGGTAAACTACCCCTCTCCCTTAACCGATCTTCACCAAAAATAACAGATCTTGCGAACTCTACAATTCAGGGGGGTGTATGCAGAACATTATTTGATTCTGTTTGAATTTGCGGCAGTTATCTTTTGCAAAAAAATTACCCTTCTTAAAACATAAAATGTTGCTGGTAAACTACCCCTTTCCCTTAACCGATCTTCAACAAAATCAACAGACCTTGAGTTCTCTTTAATTCAAAAAGGTATGCAAAAACGTAGTCGATTCTGTTTGAATTTGTGGCAGTTATCGTTCGTCATATAAAAAATTACCCTTGTTAAAACATAAAATGTCGCAGGTAAACTATCCCTTTCCCTTAACCGATCTTCACCAAAAACAATAGGTCTTGAGTACTCTATAAATCAGGGCTGTATGCAAAAAATTATTTGATTCTGTTTGAATTTGCGTCTGTTATCATTTGCCATAGAAAAAAAAATCTACAGACAGACACACACAGACAGACAGATACACACACAGACACTTTTTGAAAAACGACTTTTTTTCATGTTTTGAGTGTAGTACAATCAGAACCTGCAATAATCTCTCACACGATTTTTTTTGCCATCACCATACTTCCATTTCCTTAAGGAACATGGAAGTAAAAATTACCCTTGATTTAAAAAAAACCGTTGCAGGTAAACTACCCCTTTCCCTTAACCGATCTTCACCGAAAACAATAGGTCTTGAGTACTCTACAAATCAGGGCTGCATGCAAAAATTATTTGATTCTGTTTGAATTTGCGGCTGTTATCGTTTACCATAGAAAAAAATCTACAGACACACAGACACACACACAGACACTTTTCAAAAAATGACTTTTTTTCATGTTTTGAGTGTAGTACAATCAGAATCTGCAATAATCTCGAACACGATTTTTTTTCCATCACCATACTTCCATTTCCTTAAGGAACATGGAAGTAAAATGACTTTCCTTCATGTTTTGAGGGTAGTACAATCAGAATCAGCCCTTATCTCGAACACGATTTTTTTGCCATCACCATACTTCCAATTCCTTATGGAACATGGAAGTAAAATTAAATCTACTGTATTTATTAGTGACCAGCAAAAACTTTTTACTTCAAAGTAAAACATTAACTTTTACAAGCCATTAACTTTATGCATATTTTGAAGCAATAAATGTTTTAATAAATTAATACAATCTGTATACTTATTTCTATTATGATATAAGAATTAAAAACTGCATGTGCATGTGTGCATGTATGAAAAATATATAAATATTTTTCCCCTCTGAAAATTGTTTGCCCCTCCTAGAAAATATTTTGACCTCCCTGATGGATTGTTATTTACTAGCCTGTGTTGAATGTAGCATTATGACATGGATCAGAATGGTAGGTGTTAAACAGAAGACACAAACGTATTAAGGAAATAATGTTTTGCTGAGAAATTTATAATTATACGGGTGAACAGAATCGTCGTTCAAGAAATCTGAAGACGAATGGAAAGAAAGAAAGACTCGATTTTAAAAAAGAAAAATAATTAGTATAGTATTGACAGGAATGACTTTGATAACACTATTAGACATCATTCACCCTCGGCTGATAACTTGCAGCGAGAGTCTAATTTCATTACACGAATCAGATCACAGCTCCATTTTTCCAGCTCTTCTTTCGACCTACAAACATTTATCAAAAAGTACAGTCTTTCCTCATGAAGGTTGAGGATAGTCTTCACCCACCTGACCGGGGGGCACCATTTTAGCTAATACGTCATTTCTTCAGAACTCAAGCACCCACTTATTTGATGTTTTGTCACCATATCTAGCTCTGCTTCTTGTCAAATATACATTGTAGACACAAACATAAAAGTCTGCACCTGTTATGTCTTGTTTTCTATGGCGAACCATAACTGCCACAAATTCAAACAGAATCAAATAATTTTTTTGCATATGTGCCTGCATTGTAGAGGACTCAAGGTCTTTTGATTTTGGTGAAGATCGGTTAAGGGGGAGGGGTATTTTATTCACGTTTGGTATTGATTTAATGAGTTTGACAAAATTAAATTAAAATGCATTTAAACTTTTTAAACAATAATGATTGTTAAAAATACAATAATTTTGTTGCTAGGCAACTAGTTTTCTATGACAAATGATAACTGTCGTAAATTGAAACAGAATCAAATAAATGTTTGCATATATGCTTGAATTGTAGAGGACTCAATGCCTATTGATTTTGGTGAAGATCGGTTAAGGGAAAGGGGTAGTTTACCTCCAATGTTTTATGTTTAAACAAGAGTAAAGTACTTGATTTTGGACAATCACACAGAAAACAGTCGACATAGTAGTCACCTTTGAAAGGAAAATCCTCAGACGCATTATAGGCCCAATACAAGAAAATGGCTCATGGAGACTGAGATACAACAACGAACTGTATCAAATATATAAAGAGATACCAGTCTCAAAATTTATAAGAATACAAAGATTGCGTTGGGCCGGACATGTTATGAGAATGGAGGATGGCAGGAACCCCAAGAGGGCTTTGCTGGGTACATGGAAGGGAACGAGACCTAGAGGTAGACCGAGGAAGAGGTGGGAAGATGGCATTGCAGAGGACGCGAGAGACATGGGGATAAGAAACTGGAGGAGGGTTGCAGTGGATAAAGTGGATTGGAGGCGGAGATTGGTGGAGGCCAGGGCCCGACTTGGGCTGTAGCGCCATAGGAGGAGGAAAGTACTTGATTTTGATAAATAAAGTATACTGAAAAGAAGGTCATAATAATCCACTGTAGAAAGTTAGATGAAATATCTATAAATGGAAAGGGTAGTTTAAGGCGAAGGGGGTAATTTTTTATAAATAAAAATGATAGTTGAAGGGGAGGGGATAATTTTTTATATGTGTACTACATTATCGGCAACAAAGAAATAGTTTGTTGTTAAAATTCTTTCCCAGGCTGTTTGGCCGTGGTCCAATGTTTTCTGCAAAACCATACGTTTCCGCAGTGCCATCAACTACCATCATCAGTGAAAATCGAGTGCGCTAATGTGAGGTGGTATACGTTAGTGACCACAGTACTGTGGTTAAGGTTGAAACAAGAAGTAGAAAGAAGTAGTTCCTATAGAAATATTTCATTTCAAAAATGATTTTAAATATAAATCTTAGAACATGGAAGTCATGTATGGTTCTCCATACCGATATTTTCATAGGTTTATGCTGCAAGACCATTCTCAGTTAAAATAATATTTTATTATTCATTTAGTTATTACAGTAAGTAGAGTAATTATGAAATTGGTTTTCCAAGGTAAGGTCGCAGGCCACCAGTTGGAAATCACTGGTACAGATGAACCTATATAGAGGCGAGGATTAGAAGAAGATGATGGTTGGATGGGGAGGAATGGAAGACATGTCTGGGTGTGGCGACAGTTGTAACAATCATACAAAAATCACGAAAGAAGAAGAAAACAGAGTATACAAAATGTTATTACCCTTATAAATATACTTTGCTGTCACCAGCTTTGTGAGTTTTTGAAATTATCACCTCCCCATGTGACTGAATTCTAAAACTGCCACTGATTATGTGATGTGTGTGTTAACCTTTATAAATTTTTGTCCTATGGAACTTAATTATTTAAATCTTGATTTGATGGAGTGGAATGTTTGAATGTTTATTCTAAAATTTCGAGTTATAAAACCTTCAATTATTATAGTTTGGAGGTGAAAGTTGTAATGTCAATAATTTCATCATTTTTTTAAATATATCATACAGTACTCTCAATACCAGAATAAACAAGTGAAGCAGTGTGATCTACTTAAATACATTTATTTATTTTCAATTGTGTGGTTCGTGAAATAGGAATGGGTGGTTCTTGTACAGGTGATCACGATACTGTAAAACATATGGTTTATCAAAGATGGGGTTTCCAGTACAGAGGATGTCTGCTATGTCTTCAGATCTTTCAAAGCCAGTACTGGGATGCTTGAATTCCCACTCTGAAATAAGTAAATCATGTTAAATGTAGAAAGTAATTGTATACATTTAAAATAATATGTATAAACTTTACTAAAATGCACGCGCGCGCGTGCGTGCACACACACACATACACACACACACAAGGCTTCACCAAATAGTGGATCAGTAGAAAATAGAAATAGTAGGTACAAGAGAGGGAAATAGGAAACGTTCTGTTGACGAGAACCAAAACAGACTGGGATCAACATATACCACTATTCCTCATGGCATATACTAGGTCATCAGTACATGACACAACCGGCATGACTCAGCAAAATTGGTGTTTGGGTGGGAGATTTGTCTTCCTGGGGACTTGATGTTCGACTCACCTGAGACGCAGTACCAAGAGCCACAGAAATATTTCTCACAACTAGAAAACCAACTGCAAGAAATGAACCGCTTAATAAGGGGTCGACTGAAGATAGCCAGTGATAAAATGAAAACTCAGTATGACATTCGCAGCAATAGTGTGGGTTTCCAAGAAGGAGATCAGGTTTGGTTGTTCAACCCAAAGCGCTGTCATGGTTGCTCACCTAAACTCCAGACTAACTGGGAAGGACTGTATACTGTGAAAAAAAAGAATCACCAATGTTGTCTATCAGATTCAACAGGAAGGACAGCGGAAGATCAAGGTCGTCCACCTAGATCGCCTGGCTAAGTATTACTTCCGAGATAGTTTGCCAGTTTGGGACGAACAAGGTTAAGGAGGCAGCAGTCTTACGCCATTACAGAACGTTCTACATGTTTCTCGGCTATCCCAACAGAGACCAGGTGTAATATATGTGTGCATATGTGACTCTTAACAGCATCAGCAATGTTACATAATGCGGAACATCTTGTGCATTCAATGGTGCCATTCTAGAAGCTTCTTGACTAGCTTTGCCGGTGTGTGTTTCTGCCAAGGTCACGCTGAAGTATCCTCTAGAATTTTCAAGTGTTTGTTAAGGATGCATATTATGGAACCCTGCAGACTATAAATAGCCCATACCCGCCACTTAGTTTTCACCTTTATGTCAGGCGATTTACACAGTGTGTCTCAAGTGGTGTATTAGTGAAAAGTGGTTACAGTGCAGAATTCTTTATAGTTGACATTATTATTTGCGAGGACAGAATAACCTGAATTATTGTACGAGTATTATCTTGTTGAATAACTTGTTGATTACAAACTGTTAATTGTGGTAATTAAAGCTGGGTTTTAGTGACTTCATTGGTGTCTTTTGTTTTCCACTGTACCATACGACAATCAGTGAGACAATCGTAACAATATGAAGAGGAGATTGAAGAGGGAGAAATAGATTTGTCTGGTTGGATTTTTAAATAACTGTTGCAAATATTATATAAAATTCTGTGTTGCTTAACTATTTCATTTTGTTATGTTGGTAGTAGTGTTAAATTTTATAGATCAGCTTTAAGACAGTGGTCAATGCACTTAGCATTTGTATCTTCTAATAGTCATTGCTGAAGCATTATTTTAAAATAATAAAACATAATTAAACATGTTACACAGTGTTGAACCAGGTAGTCAACACACATTCATGTCATTCATATTATTACTACAAAGTTTCACCCATTTTATAATGAACCATCTTCAGTGGTAAGCTGAGACTATCAGTCTTATGATTTTATTTTTATGTATGCAGTGTTCTAGAATGGGGAAAATGTTTATTATATTCTTTAAATTAGACACCATAAAATCGTCCATCCGTGTGCAAGTGCTACTGTTGTGTTTCATGCAGGGGCATATTTATTGTGGGGGGGGGCAAATTGTACTGTACCCCCCAGACGGTTGAAAAAAGTTGATGAATTTTGTTAATCTCTTAATTTGTGAAGGCTATTTTATTATTATTTTTTCAGCTGTGTAATGTAGTAATATAGTAACTCTTTTTTATGTAGACAGATTTATTATACAGCATTTGCATATACATCTGAAATATGAAATATAGGAAAATCAGTTAAGTCAATAAGTATCTTCTAAACAATGTTTCAATAATCCATATTTTTATTGTATTATTACCGTTTACTTTAATGGGATTGATTTCAGGATGTTATCACATATTTTAAACCACTTTAGGGATAGTAATATTGATTAGTCTTAACTTGTTTTTCTTTTTGCATGAAGCCAACTCGACTGTCCCCCCTCCCCAAGTCAACAATGCTGCCTGACTGATTATGCAGCAGACCGGGTTTAAGTTGCTTGCCTTGGAGTTCTGTCCATAGTATGCTTGAAGTAACCTTCACTTGAACAAAATGATACAGATTTTGTATTAATGTAAAGCTGACATGTGATTTTACCTTGCACAATTCTGTTGAGGTGTAGAGTTCCACATGAGCTCAGCATACCAACCCATTTTGTACCTACTAGCCTTGCTACGCAGCTGAGGTTAGGGTTATTGGGCACCTTATACTGCAACATATTCACAGATGTATAATTATTATAAAATATATATAAATGAATTCATAAATATTTATAAATATAAATATTTGTGTGTGTATATATAAAATCAACAATTTTAAACATTTCCAAAGTGTTTTTGTGTTACTTAATAATTTTTTTTATGAGGGCAGGTGGAAAAATTTCCTCTACATATGTCTGGAATGGTCCACACTTCTGGGGTCTTTGGGTTTGAGTATTGTTCTGACGCTCTCACCAATCATCATATGTTAGGTCTACAGTGGAAAACAAAATTACAGACACCAATTAAGTCATTAGTCACCAGCTTTAATTTATCACAAATAACAGTTTGGAATCAACAAGTTATTTAACAAGATTATCTTGTATAATAATCCAAGTTAATTTGTCCACACCAATAATAATGTCAACTAACAAGAGTCCTGCACAGTAATCACTTTTCACTAATGCACCACTTGAGACGCACTGACATAAACTGAACTGATTGTAGCTGGATATTTATACCCCACTGAGATGCCAGAATAATAATCTACCACTTTTTGGATGACGTGTTAAAGAAGTTCATCTTACAGGTGCTCTTGAATTCACTAGAAACAATGTAGTGTCTGGCCTTGAACACAGTGAGCATACCGGTGCGGTCAGGAACAGCCTCGATTGTTGACACATGATGAGTGTCACGTAATCGTTCAAATTTCTTCTCAAATTAGCAACATGTATGCACACAAACCTTACAACAACTCCATGGGATAGGTAGAACAACACACTCCATTGTTCGAGAATGTTCTGTTGCATAACGTATATACCCAACCCACTAAAAAACCACCTTCCTGTCCTCCCTAACCTGTAACTGTTTGACACAATACTTTGGGCTAAGCCTATTGTTCTTCATCCCTAGGGCTCACATCTGACTTGTTAGCTTTCTATGTTGTATTATCCAAATCTATCTTCTTTGCCTGAAGGATCTCTTTTCCGAAGCATGGCACACAGTTCCAGGTGTCCTCTCCTTGAAGCATCACTTCAACGATATTATCTAGGGAGATCTCCTGCCTAATATCATCTTGCAATGATCTTCTATGTTGCTCCCATCTGTTGCAGATGGAGAATGTCTTTTGCTCCCAGGCAGTGCAGATACTCTGGTGACTCAGCCTTTCTAACTTTCTTCAGGTAAGATCGAAAATACCCATGTCCAGAAACTGCGTGAGGTAGTAGTCAATCTTGTCATGCTCCCTCTTTGTCCACGGCTGCACCTGCTTGATAAGCCTTCTTGTCCAGTGACCTTGCTCTTCTTGGTCACAAGCTCTTTGCCAGCTCTCCATCATCTGGCTTAAGGCCTTTCAGTATGCAGCTTCACCACCTACCTCCTTCTTCCTCTGAAGTTTCTCTCACAAGGTTGCGCTGCCTCGCTCTATACACTACATGACTAGTATTCAACAGTTCGCTAACCGCAAAGCAGTGTTTTGTTTTCTGTTACAGTTCTCATGTGGGTTTTGCTTGTATTTTACTTTTATTGAAAGTTTACTTGAAAAATAAGTAGTGAAGAAGAACTGAACTATAGTGACAAAGAAGAATCAGAAGAAAGTGCCAGTGAGATTGAAAATGAATCGGGTACAGACCGTGTTGATTGTGACAATTCATCTGCATTTGACTTGGCTGCAGCCAATTTGAAAATTTACCGCCAGTCCCCCCTCGTTTTCTATTTCGAGGTACACTGGGCAATGACGTGGTTTTTGACTCTGATGCGAGTATTTTGCAATATTTTGAGAACTTTTTCAATGATGAAGTCATAAATATAATCTGTACTGAAACTAACCACTATGCCAGTGAGTATATTAGAACCCATAGGAAGGCCAAACCTTTTGCTCATTTAACTTCTAGTGAACTAAAAGTATTTTTGGGTCTTGTGATTTTACAAGGAGTTGTAAAAAAGCCTGAGATGGAACAGTACTGGTCTGAAAATTCTATGATCATGACATCTTTTTTTCTTCAAGCTATGTCTTTCCGCCGTTTCAAACAAATCAAACAATTTCTGCACTTTTCTAACAGTGCTGAATACAATCCTCAAAATCACCCTTATCCAAAACTAAATAAAATTTGGCCTATATTGGAAAAACTAAATTCTTTATTTCAAAAAAGCCTTACTCCTGACAGACATGTAACTATTGATGAAAACCTGCTACTGTTCAAAGGATGTTTACAGTACATTCCACTAAAACGTGCTCATTTCAGGATAAAAAGTTACATGCTTTGTGAATCAAAAAGTGGATATCTGTGGAGCGGCATTATTTACACAGGAAAAGAAACGATTTGCATCGTTGATGGACAACAGCTTGCGTTTTCAATGAAAATAGTTTTGTCACTGCTGGAGGAGTTGCTAGGGAAAGGTTATTGTCTAACTGTCGACAACTTTTATACGCCACATGAGCTTGCTGACCTCCTCATTTCGCAGCACACCGATGTGTGTGGTACAGTGAAACTGAACCGAAAAGAAATACCAAATGAACTGAAAAAAAATGGACTGAAGAAAAGAAAAATGAAAAATAGTGGGAGACATAGTGGGTTTCCAAAGAGGGAAGGTAACCATGATGGCATGATAAGAAAATAATTTCTCTTCTATCAAACATCCATATAGTAAAAATGGTAGAGATTGAGAAAAGAGGAGAAAAAAGATGAGGCCAGAATGTGTTGCTGCATATAACGACACAATGGGAAGTGTAGACAGAATAGATCAACCCATCTGATCTATAGTTGATTACTCAATGCCATGAAAAAGGGGGAAGAAGTACTATAGAAAAATATTTTTTCACGTTTTGGATTTAACTTTATGGAATTCATACATACTCTATAATAAATCTGGAGGAACGCTGAGCCCTCTTTTGTACAGGCTTTCTGTTATTGAAAAAATTATAGAATCCTATCATTCAGAGGAAATGAAACCAAAACATGGAAGGGGTAGCAACACTATGAATCCACTGAGGCTGAGAGAATGCCATTTTCTTGACTACATTCCAGCTACTGGGAAAAAGGTTAAGCCTACTCGTCAGTGCACTGTGTGTAGCCAAGTTCGTGATGCGAATGCCAAGAAAATACGTAGTGAGTCTCGATTTTACTGTCCGGACTGTGATGTTGCTCTGTGTGTCACACCATGCTTCTGCATGTACCATACAGTTGCTAACATCTAAAGCAGAACCCTACAAGATATCCACGACGCTTGCTTAATAACTGTAAGTTTTTCAATAACTGTGAAGGACATTATCACTTATTAAATTTTCAATTTACTACAACTTCTTGTAAGATCTTTTTCATGTTTGTTTTTGTAGTTCTTTTATATTGTCTAATACATTAGATTTTTTACATTTTATTGTATTTTATTTATAACTGAACCTTCTGTAGCCTGCCCGAGTTATTTTGGGATAATCCAAGTTCATTATAAACAGAAGAATTTCAAAAAACTATGCATTCGTTTTTTCACTACTTTATTTATTGATTTCTTATTGAAAAAACATATTTTAACTATCAAATACTTAAAATTTAAGGAAATTTCATCCATACAAAATAACTTGGGTTAATCCAAGACCCACTTTTTAATTGGGAAAAAAATTTGTTTTCAAATTTTTAAATAATTTTATCATTATCAGTATGTCTTAAACTAATAAATTCAAAAAAAAAAGGTGACCTGATAATGACGTTTTTCACAAAAAAAGTGGACCATTAAGTGGTTAAAAGAGCACACAGAACTGGAAGCAAAGTGATATTAATAACTTTGATCAAATCAAGTCATCAGTAATGCACCACCGATTTTCAAAAGATGAGAGAAAAGGAGGCATGTAAGAGTTTTTTTTTGGTGACAACAACAGTGTCAGTAACATAATCATTTATTTATTTTTGCCTGACTTTCTTTGGGAAAGCACTGCTTGCATTGCTTGCTGTGAGGATTTGCCTCTGCTAACTAGAGGACATCCTTTGTGTGAAGAAGATGGACTTGTACTGCATGTTAAGTTAAAGACTAGTTACGAGTCTGTTGTGTGCAGGAAAATGGCCTAGCCTGATAAACAGTCCCAGGCTAGGTCCTGATTGCTATACAAGCCGTTTTAGTGGCTAATCTGAGATGGAGTCCTTATCTTGAATGGGAGTCGTATAAATCCATTTCCTGTCCTCAAAAAATATTATTATTAGTCTTATATATTATTGCCTAATGTAGTTATGTTCTTATTATCTAATATTACTAATAAAACATTACTACTATGAAATACAGTAGTATATTGATAATCTGAATTAACTGGGAGTAGAAGTGGTACATTATCAAAAAGTTTGGTTTATCAGATTGTAGGATTCCACAACTGGATAATCAACAAATAAATATTAAACTAATCTTATGTAAAAAGTTAGATTAAAGAAATGCAACTCCAAGTACAATAACCTTAAAACAATACATTTTTGTGTTTAGACTAGCCAACATAAAAATACATTTATAAATTTGCCATTATTTAAGATATTTACTCTTGTATTTTTTTATTCATTATTACATTAGAAATTGATCATTCTTTAATTAATTTATATTTTTCTATATTGATTAATTAATTTACTTTTACTAATGGTAAAATAAACTTTTTTAATGACATGTATGTCTCTTTTTTTAAGTTTTATTTGTAACTTCTTGAAAATTGAATATATTTTATTTAGAGTATGCTCAGATTACCTGATATTCAGATCATTATGGTTTGGACTATCATGGTTCTACTATATTTAATCTCTTTACTGTCCCAGGGAACAAACTAATTATGTTCTAAAAATGGACCATAACTTTACAGTCCAGACAATTTTAATGCACCATTACTGTAGAAATGTTCTTACTTTTGTAATTTGATATTGTCTTGGTAGACCTGTTTTATTTCAGAGAAACAGAAAATATTTAGTCACACGATCAGTACAATAATTGCAGTGTAATTGTTTCAACATTCACCTGTTAAAAAAATTGTTTGAGATATGGTTTTAACTGAGAAGTATGGATTTGTAAAGTTTTCTTATCATCTTCTGATTTCTCTATGATTTTTCAAAGACACGAAGTAATAATTTTAAACATGGAAAATGGTTGCTACATAATTCAAAAAGTAGGCTTACCTCTTTTGTTACATATATTTTCATTGTTACTTCAGGTGTATTGGTGTGAAATTAAAATCCAAACGTGTTTTAAATCATTGTGAACTACACAGTGTTAGTGTTAGGGTTTGTGTAGTATGTGTAGTGTATATGTATGTGAATAAATAAAAACTAATAAAAAAACATACAAATGTAATATGCAATATTAAGCATACAATCTATAAGGCATTAGCCTTTATAGTACTACTGTCATTAGTAATTATGATTTATTATTTCATCTTATAATTAACAATATTTTATGATTTAATGAAATTTATAAAACAAAATTTGCTGATCATTTCCAACAGTGTTTTCTGTAAATATGATTCTTTATATAGGAAACTACTGACACAAGTTCAATACAATATGCAATAATTTTTCCCAAAATCATAGTGTTCTGTATATACCAATAAATAACATATTTTATAAATTTTGTATTTGTTATAGTGTACATTGTGTCTTAAGAGTTTATTTCAAAAAAGTGAAGTGACATTTTCTAAGGATACACTTAAAGGAATTATAATGTTTATCCTAGTGTTTAACTCTTTATTTTTTTGTTAATTTTTATGCCATAACAAGAAAATAAAAAGTTAAAAAAAGTACTATCCATGTGGCCTATCAATTAACTTATTAAATACTTGTATATTATTACAAAAATTATGTTCGAGTCTTCTTATTGTCTTGTCTAATGAATGTTTCATAGAATTATATCTAAAATGTCAGAAATATAAAGTATAAATTGTACAATATTTCCTGAAATATGGATATAATTCTGTTAAACATTGATCAGACAAAACAGTAATTGTAGACTTGCAGATAAAGCTTGTTAATAAGATTTGTGTGATAATGTTGATGTAGTTATAAGAAACTATAGACATTGAAGTTGTAATATGACAACACACACACACACACACACACACACACACACACACACACACACACACACACACACACACACACACACACACACACACACACACACACATTTTATGAAACTATTACTTGCAATATAGGCTATATACATTTTGTATTCCTTAAAAATATATTTTCAAATTACAAGTGTTTTTAATGTGAAAATGAATGCTACAATTTAAACAGATATTTTAAATAAAAAAATAAAAACAAGAATAAATACATACGCATAATAAATTAATAACTATACTCACTTTCCCTCTACATGCTAGATCACCACATGTTACCAGTGGGATTTTAATCATGAAAGAGCTGTCAGCAACTCGGCTCATAAAATCAATGAGGCATATGTAGATTGGATATTTGTGCATACGGGAGAGAAAATCAGAATGTAAAATCAGGAAGGGGGCACCTAGGCAGGTGAAACGGAAAGAGGACGAGCCAAACTAAGGAGAATAGAGCTGTTAAAATGGTCTAAGCAGCTGGATGTTCAAAACTGGATGACACTGGCTTGGAGCTTGACCAATAGTGACAATCTGTAAATGATTTCAAAGCTCACTTAGTACTGTATTGTCCGCCTCCACACTAGATGGACACCCTGCTGCTGCTTTAATTTTTACAATTAAACAGTTCGTAATTAACAACACAGTCTCTACAACAAATCAAATGAAAATTGTTCACATGCAATAAGATGTCCACTAATATTAAAACTCAATTGTATTACAATATACCATCCGATTACAAAACACAACACTTAACTAATAACCACATGAACGCACACAGTAATATTGCTAGTGTAACTCTTGAACTGCACGGTCAATAATTCACACTAATACTGACTTGAACGTCGTTGAGTACTGGTATTTATAGCCAGTCGAAAATCTAGACGATTCCACATACTACGCATTACCTCTAAACTATGACATAATTGCTTGCGCCCTTGACACAGTGAGAGCGGCCATGTGAATTCTCACACCGTCTAGCAAATGCATCAACAAGCACGTACGCCACATGCTTACATTCAGGATCTCTCTGGAACGTTCGATAAACACGTAGATTGTTCTGTGACGTCATAACAATATACTGTGGAAGTAAGGACAGTTTAAAAACAATGAAGTCAAATGCACTTCATCAGATCTTAAAAGTTTTCATTGGTGGGGATTACAACAAAAACAACTTTGAAGAATACCTTTTAGAAAACATGGAAATGGAAAACCAATAAGGATATGGTTCCAGGACATTGGAAAGTATTTGAGTCAACCAAAAATTACTAGATGGTCGAACGGAGTTTAATACAGACAAGAATGGAAACAAACTATATGAAAATCAAGAGTTCACTAAGCTGTGGCATATATAGAATTTGGTTTTGAGTCAGTTTGACTTCATACCGAAGAAAAAACAGGTTAAGACTAATCAACATTACTATCTTTAAAGTGGCAAAAATTAGTCTCATTAAAGTAAACGGTAATAACACAAAAAATACGCATTATTGAAACATTGTTTACAAGATACTTATTGAGTTATTATTTACTATATTTCAAATGTAGGCTATTATGCTAATACTGTGTAACAAAACCTGTTTGTATATTTCAAAAAGAGTTACTACTATATTAGTATACACAGCTGAAAAAATAATAAAACAGCATAAAAATTAAGAGATTAACAAAATTTGTCGACTTTTTTGACCCAATGGAGGGGGGTCCGGTCCCCGTTTGCCCCCCCCATAAATACACCCCTGTCACTAAAGACTGTAGCACTGGAGACTAAATGTGTAAGAAAAATGTATGTATTTCACATGACATTTTATTTTGTTAAGGCATTATGTGAAACTTATAACTTATAAAGTAAAAATTTCATTCATTTGTAAGTTTATATGCCTACATGGACAATATTAATACTACTGAAATGAATAAGCTCCTAATGAACTTAATGTATCTTTATTACATAAATGTGTTTAAGCACTTACATAATCTTTAAGCACTTGATGTGTTTGTTAAAACTATATGTATTTGTTAAACTATTTGAATTTTAATCCACTAACAATTTATTTGTGTACCATGAGACTGGTACCTATATTTTCATACAGATTATGATTAAGCAGTTTTTAAACAAGGTCATTAAATCTTCCCCTACTTCTTCAGCACTACAGCCCAATGTGAGCCCTGGCTTCCAACACCAACTTTCTCCAATGCCTTCTATCCATTGGATAGAACCCCTCACATCCATTCTTTTTAGATCTTCCTACTCATCATCTGACCATCTTATCCTACGTTGGCCCCTCTTCCTGCTTTTACAGATCTGCACCCTCAGGATTTTCTTTGGCATACGCTGATCATCCAGCCACTCTAGGTGACCTAACTATTGTATTTGTTGAGTCTTTACGAATATTACAATGTCCTCATGCTTCAGTAGCTCATCTGTTACCCCGGTTATTTCTTCATATTCTTTAACCTGGCTAGAAACATGTTGTACACTCTTTCAACCCTTCTTGGTGTTTCTTGTTCCTTTTTTGTTAATGTCCATGTCTCGCCTCCATAAGTAATAACGGGTCTGATAAGTGTCATATATATTTTTTTTTGTATTACGACTAATGAAAGGGCATTAAATGGGTTTCGTTTTAGTAAAGGGTTACTAAAAAATTGCAAACAATAATACTATATTGTGTATTTGTATTTGTATCTACAAACATAATGTGTGTAAAGAATATAAAGAACCTCTGGAGAAGCTTTTTAAAAGTGAAAACCGGTTCCGGTTGTAAGGTAAAACTTTGTGTTTTTACTCATAAAAAACTTTGTGTTCCAAGTCGTTAATGAAATAGTTGTATTTAGTAAAGAATATCCCTTACATCTTCTGCTTTACAGAGGATTACCTCAAGACTTTCTAAATGACTTGCCTTTATCTGTCCTGTTGACATGGTATTCCAGAGTTTTAATCTGTTTTTATCAAGCATGTAAAGCCTGTTATTTCGCATGTTTCTCCAATGTTCACATTTGATCCACTGTCTCATTGTGTTTTGCCTCACTTTCTTGTTACTGTAATGCACATCAATGGTTTTTTTTAAAAAATATAATTAAATCATTACCGACTCGGAACACAAAGTTTTTTATGGGTAAAAACGTAAAAGTGTTACCTTATAGCCTGAACTAGTTTTCGCTTATTATAAACTTCGTCAGAGGCTGCCACTGGGAGCGCTGCCGTCTTGTTCTTGGCGACGGTGTAGACTTTTGAAGGATCGATGTTGTATGTGGGGGATGTGATATGTTCGAATAATACACGTGATTTGAATTGACTCTGTTCGTTTAGAATGTCGTTTTGTGTGTATATTTCCAATTCTTCAAGAGTGTCTAGTTTTCGGCCTTTTGTGTGTACGTGTAGAATATCCATGTTGATACTGATGTTTGTGTATGTGTGGTTTGCTTCAATGAGATGGTTTGCAAAGGTGGATTCGGTAGTGGATTTGTGTGTTCAATGTATCTTTGTTTGAATCAACCTGGCCTATGTAGAATTTGTTGGAATCTGCAATTGCAATTTTTTTTACTCATGTTTTTGTTTTAAACATTTGTAGGCACAACAGAGAGTAAACAGTGGTGGTGTCAGATATACAATTCAGCACTATTGGATCAGATCAGTGAATTCTTGCCTGAGACAAATGCTGGAGAAGGCTTGGGAGGAAGAGACATAATATGGCACCTATTCATTGACTTTAAAGCTGCCTATGATAAAGTGTATCTGAAAGCTGTTAAACTCATAAGACTCTATTAGATAATGATGTTGGAAACTCTAAATTTGAGAAAGACTAAACAGACTGTTGACAAGCAAAATAAGTCTCAGAAAAGTGATTCAGTTGCTTTGTTCTGCTCAATTTGTTTCTTGATAGGGCAATTAAAAAACCAAAGTTACATTCTTGGATTTCGTTGTCCATGGCGTGTCCGTTACTTAACTAAATATCACTATAATATTGACGACTCGGAACACAAAGTTTTTTATAAGTAAAAACGTAAAGTTTTACCTTACAGCCTAAACCGGCTTTCATCTATAGAAGGCTTCATCAGAGGCTTGAATCGCTCACTGCTTCTTCTCCATAAATATCGAAAAGCGACGGTGAATTTTTCGATCGTTTTAATGTCTTTCGCATTCAAGAGCCTCTGATGAAGCCTTCTATAGGTGAAAGCCGGTTTAGGCTGTAAGGTAAAACTTTACGTTTTTACTTATAAAAAACTTTGTGTTCCGAGTCGTCAATATTATAGTGATATTTACCAAAGTTACATTAAGTGAGCGATACAATATTAATAAAAACTTACTTGTCTTGGTATGTGTGGATCATACTGCCATACTAGGTTAGTAGTTGAAAGATAAATAAGGAAGCAGAAGATATGAGTTTTTAAGTCAATGGGAGATGTTGGTTGAGAGAAGAAGAAAGCTTAGGCATGCGCAGGGTGATTGAAATGGGGGACCACTATACCAGGGGATATGAAATACCCTCAGTAAAATGGTCTATAAAATTAAAAATTAAAAAAAGAAACTGGTTTAATTAAAAACATATCATTATCTTATGTTTGTGACCTAAACAACAACAATAAGAAGGAGGAATGGAATAAACAAACAATGGAATTTGGCTTTTTTTTTTGTGAACAACCAAGGTCCCTCCCGTACGCACGCCTATGGAAGAAAGGATGACTTTCTATCATCAACTTTGCACTTGGATAATACTAATTTGAGAATTAAATGTTTAGCCCCACAGTCCACACTCACTGTCTTTAATATCATGAGTAATGAGGTAAAGGGAATTAGGAAAACATTTAGTTGGTAGTAGAATATTTATCAATAAGGAAGATTTTGAGGTGCCATTAAGGAAGAAAACAAAGCTCATACTGTACAATAGGTTATTTGGTCAGTATCTAAACAGTAAGACATGGTATCTTTTTTCTCAGGAAGAAAACTTGGAACAAATTGTGGATAATCAGTCCAATCAGGGAAGGGAGTTAAAGGCGACTCCAAAGAAATAGTCAAGTAGTGTATGACTACGAAGACTTTCCGTTATTTGTAAACATACAAATGCAGAAGATGGAATGGTGTGGCCGTGGATGAAGTAAAACAGGAAACGAATTCGGTGGCAATTCAGAGGGCACCGTTTGGCAACAGAGGGAAGGTCATCCTGCAACTAGATGAAAGGATGCTCTTGAGAGGACACTAGAACATTGCACAACCACTTTCTTGAAGATAGGGCCTAGTGATCTTAGATGCCTGTGAGAGCCAAGGACCCTCTCGGTATGTAATGGCAAAAGGGATACCTGAAGGGAAGAGAAGAAGAAGAAGAAGAAGAGTCACAGTTTACATGTTGTCTCAGCATCACTTTAAACATAAACATGTTGCGTTAGGTAGCCTGTATCGATGACGGTTTTGGACTTGAAATGCCATAGCGGAGGAGAAAATCTAAGCAATTTAAGACATAAGGCATAGAGCCCTAGAGAAGAGTGAAAGGTCGCCCTAAAACGAGATGGAGGGATGCTGTTGAGAGAGAATATTAGGTTGGGCATCCACTTTGTTGAATATAGGATGCAGTGGGTTTAGGTGCTAATGCGGCCCAATGACCACTTTCAGTCTGTAGAGTCAGGTGAAGAAGAATTAATGTGACTGAAGATGTCTAATTCCTGAAAGGGCGAAACGTATGGTGTTAACGAAATTGAAACCCGTATTGAGCAGCGTTGTCTACTTAATACTGCTATATTATTTTAAGCGATGAGGGGGAAATCGTGTCGGAAAAATGTTTTTGTGTACGAGTGCTATTCAGAAAGTAAGTTCCAATAGGGTATTAAAGGAAACAGAATATATCTACAAAACATTTTTATTGCTATTTGAAGTACACATCAAATAGCAAACTAGTTTTCTATATAGTTTCCATCGTTTTTGAAACACTTTCGAGGCACCAGGCGTTGTATACTTCGTCGTAGTCCGCCTGTGATGTGACATGTATTAACAGTTTGCTTGACATTGTTGGACACTAAGGAAGGATTTCTCGTGCTTGGAAAAGTGACATTCGTTGGTGTGATGTTTGGGTTGTAAGGCAGGTGATCAAATTGTTGCCAGGCAAACTTTGTGAGAAGCTGCGTGTGTAGTGCCATGATCCATCGCAATGTCCCGAATAAGCATCCTACGTGGCTTACTCTGGATCAGACTAAGCAAAAACGTTGTATCCCTTGAATCGCTCACTGCTTCTTCTCCATAAATATCGAAAAGCGACGGTGAATTTTTCGATCGTTTTAATGCCTTTCGCATTCAAGAACCGAATCACATACGGTACCTACGCGGCGGCCGTCTCGAATTACTTCGACATTTTAAACACGTCTAACGAACGTCGTTACTCAGTGCACAGTTGTTTACAAATAGTGTTGTTGGCTTGCCAACGAATCTACAAACTGGCCGCGCCGCGCAACACTTGACGGCATGATACCGTGGCAATATTTAAAAACGGGTCTTACTTTCTGAATAACCCTCGTATATGAAAATTATAATTCTGTAATAAACAGTGTCGAGTGCAAGAAAATTACAAAATTCTGAGGTTAGAATTAACCATATGAAGTAAGTAATAAATGTAGAAGGCACTGAAAACAGATTTTTGTTTAAGACGGTTTGTACGGCATGTATTAACGTTTGTCTCGTCTGATCTGGTGACTGAGAATTTATGTCACGCCATTTCCCCGTTGCGAATAATTGAGGTGGCTGGAATTTTCATTACGTATGAGTGTCGCCGTTGAAGCACGGGCTTCCAAGCGCGTGCGGACGCACAATCTACCACACACACACACACACACACACACACAAAATGGCACAGACCTATTTTATAATTCTGTCTGTCTCTCTCTCCCCCTCCCTCTTTCTGTCTCTCTCGTTTTATCTTTAAAAACGTTCTGTCTACTCTTTTAATTTCGTCAAGCATTCAGACATACGAATTTTGACATACAGCGATTCCTTTCCCAGTTATCCCACGTATCAGAAAGGTGATAAAAACAAGGCAGCAAACTGTGCATTATAAGGTCTTCTAATGTACCTACTTAAAAATAAAGCTGCTAACAAAAAAGTAACATAACTTACCTTGTTCTTCTTTTCCTTCTTCTTTGTTTTCTTCTTTTCTCACTCTCTTTTTTAGTCATCGCCTTCTTCTTCTTCATCTTTTGATTTATAAGGTACTACTGTTCATAACCAATATGTGCAGTTCCTTAATCTCATTCTTAGCCGATCTGTCTTTTGGAGGATTATCTAGAGCCTTTTTAAATGACCTATACCTATTCATCTGTCCTGTCGACGTGGTCGTTCCAGAGTTCTCTCGTGTTTCTTTTATCAAGTCCGTTATGCCTGTTACGTTGCCTGTTATATCTTGAATGTTATTCTGCCTTGTGGTGTTTTGCCCGACTTTCTTCTTTCAGTCTTAGTTTTGAAGCCTACACAAACTATCGGAAGGTCCACATTGGCCTGCGCCTCCGAGATCTGGATAATGTCCAGTAGAACGGGGTACACTCAACGTATAGGAAACTTGTATTTTCAGGAGAGCCATGTAAGAAAAGACTAGACGATAAATTTGATGGAGCTAACAAAATCATCATCAACGGTTTTACTGTAGTGTACGTCAGTTCCCAGCATGGATGTTTATATACTAACTGGATGCCCGACTGCCAACCCTGTATGCTTGCGAGAGCTGAAGCAAGTGTGACGTCACGCCGCCATCTTTAACCCGGGCAAGAGATCTCGAGCCCACAGTTCTACCTATACAACGGTACATAGTTGTGCCATTAATTATGCGACAATTAATTATTTTTTGATGATAAATACATGCTACGGTACGTCCTGAATAATACGATTTTTTGTCAAACCCATCAGCCCGAATGGTAATTCTCACTTGCCTGTTAAATCTTTTTCTATTTCCACTCGTAATCAAAGAATTTATTAGCCGACACCGTGGGATCATAGTGTTATGGGAACGTAAAATGAAATTTAAAAACAAACGTTTCTCAACGATGAATTAGAAATAAAAGGCTGTATTTCCAACTTTCATTATTATTAGGGCTATTCATCTGTATGAAAAGGTACCGGTACTCACCAGGAACTCGCGAGTTCAAATCCGGGGGAGGTAGATCGATGTAAAAGTTTGGAAAATTCTATAGAGATAAATGAAATTATAAATCTTGAGAAACTTGGGCTTAAAAATGTGCCAGTACTGCATACCACCAGAAAAAGCCATTATTAACGATGTTGTTGTTATTATTATTATTATTATATTATTATTATCATCAATCTATATAAAATAAGCTGCTTTCTTCCTTTCAAAAATGATATTCAAAATAAAACAAGAAAAACGCACAGAATCTAACCCAGTATGCTGGTATCCTTACTTTGTTCTCAGAAATATGGCCAACCCAGTAAAATGGTTATTAATAGTTTTACAGGTTTTTGATTATTCATTCACAACTGGTGTTTTTTGATAATGGCTTTTAGAAGAGAGTACATAATGATAATAAACAGAATGAATGTGTAAACTTATTGACAATGAATGTAAGTGTTAGCCATAGATTACCATAAAACTTAGGCATTAGGTTTTGCTGGCCAATATCGTGATTTGTAAGAAATTAAAAATTCCACTACTGAATAAAAGTAATTAGAACCCTGTGATTTTCAAAATTCGTCAAAAATCAATGGAAACTCGATTATAACTAAACTTATTTAATTACATATTTGGTTGTATTCTGTGACTAAATAAATCTTGTTTGCATTATAAGCCATTTCGCTCGACTTTGATTTCATGCGTTTGCTAAACATTTTGAGTCTGGGAGAAATGGGACTATACCTTCTGTTTGTGTACACCTTGTTGTTATATGCAGTGAGATGTAATAATTTTATACTGTACTGCAACGCAGAAGTAGTTCGACGACTGTTTAGCTAGATCTGACTGTAGACATTGTTCGGTTATTTACTCATATAATTACGTGTCAGATTATGCTGAAAGACTTTTAGTTTCTATGTTGGAAGATATGTTATTTGTATGTTAGTTTCGTATTTTGTATTCTTTTCGAAGTCATAAATCAAGCAAGCATTAAATCAATTTACACTCCAAAAGGTCCGCACAAATCAACCTAACTCCACGTCTGTTTACCTTTTTTTGCCCGCTTTAAATATGGCTGCCGTGATCTGATTTGCTTCACTAGAGAGCGCCAGCGCCCTGTCGGGCATCCAGTTATATTAACATCCATGGTTCCCAGTCATCAGTTTCTAAGCTTTACTGTCTTCTTCTATTCTTGGTTTCACAGTCGGACGAGACAACAGGGAAGTACAGGGCTTATGGGTTTTACGTTCGATACTATTAACTATTACGCGACTTGAAAACCTCGACCGATCAAAATAAAGTACTACTAGATAAGTCTAAAAAATGTACACAGTAGTAAAAATATTTTAATTCTTCACGTTTTGGTATATTTTAAACAAATTTAGCCTAAAAATTAAGTCGGTAAAAATAGAAAACGTAATAATACCGTCGCACACTCGATTTAGTAGCCTACATATTACAATATAATCTGTCCTTACGCAAGACGTTCCCTCCTTAACGATAATTTTTTGTTTACATGTAGTCCAGTTTACGTACACGATGTGGATGCTATTTAAATTTAATAATATCATTGTCATAACATAATAAAAAATAAATCTTCATATTAAATTTTAATTTTTTTCAGTCGTGATGCATAAAAGTAGCCTGTGGGGAACGTTTTCCATATTAAAGATAGACTAATACATTAAGCGAGTGAATTGTACAGAAAGATTCAAATTTAATTTTGATTTAACTCCCAATGTTCTGTCTTTATTGGTTTTCAAATTACTGAGCGAATCGTACAAATATACTTCAGCGGTCGCGCTGCGTACTGCCGCATATCCATTCCCGTGTTTATCATGACTTATTTCAGTTAGCGCGTTGTACTGTTACAGAAAGCGTTAGAAATTCATTTGTTGTAATTTAAGACTTAAAACAGTAAATCTCTTGGGTACTGTTGCTCGCTGCCATCGGTACCGTCTTTTCACCTTCTTTTAGGTCTTCCACTTTTGGCCGGCAACTATTCTAAATACCTTTTCGGCCGTCTCATATCTTGCATTCACTTTAGTTGCCGAAACCGTCTTATTTGCTTTTAACATTGAAAATGTTTATAAGGATGTGTCGCACATTTGCGGCCGCTCGCTGGTGCGTGATCGAAAATGGGAACCGGTGAGTTTCCGTAGAAACTACTTCTTTGTTGTCAATAACGTAGTACACATATAAAACTTCGCTTATGAATTCGACTACATTTAACTTGATAATCTGTACATTGGTAAATGAAGAATGAATTCATTGATTGGTGAATGAAGAATGAATTCATTGATTGGTGAATGAACATAAATATATATATTTTTTAGATTCATTGAAGCATTTTCAATGCCCTTCACTGTACATTGCATTTGTGCAATACCTGTAAATTTTTCTCTACGTCTTGAGTGCGGTAATACGTTATCCCTAATTTCTTCATTCCCAATTCGTTTCAACTTTGCCTTTCTACAGCATCGTCAAAAATAATTCATTTCTGTTGTCAACAGTTTACCGCTGCGCTGCTCACACGTCACTATACATCGGGCAAAGTACTCTTTCAGTAGTCGCTCCGTCCTGTAAGATAGACTGTACCGATCGAGTTACTTGTTTGTTGTCTTTTCTTTGGTCGTTGCTACGCCCATGTTTATCGAGAATCACTCCCAAAGGGGGTAACGGCTTTTATTCTTCCAGTTTCTAATACTAGGTCCTGTTGGCAGTCACTCCCAACTGTCACTGCATATTTTGATTTTTCAATATTTATTGCGAGTTCTGCTTATTTGCAATGGCGGATTGTCCACAACGCTAGGGTATGGTACAGGACCGGGCACCAGGGCCACAGCTCTCAGAGGTGGCACCAATCCAGCTGAATTGATCAAGCAAACTTAAGCTTGTGCTCACATCATGCAATTGTTTGGTTTTCTTAGGCAGTTATTAACCATGGGAAGTGTCGAGTTGGAAAATCAAGCGAAAGTTCTTATAGAAGTATACTCGAACGATTTGAATAACGATCTTCAAATAGAATTGAGCACTTTGTGCCACGAGTAAAACTGTAAGAAAGAGTTTTTTTTTTTTTAAATCGTTCTAATGAAGATGATAGATTCTGTGATACTACAGTTTGCCCGCTCAAAGTATTAAACTGGATTATTGATTGTAAAATGATTTATGTATTTCCAAATATATACATTGGTTATCGTCTGCTTTTGACGATTACAATAACTAACAGCGAATCTGAAAGATCATTTTATGTATTAAACGCATTAAAGATATGTTGAGTTCAACTATGGGACATGAGAGATTATCTTCGTTAGGAAAGTTGAATATTGAAAGCGAGATACTTGAATTGCTCGATTTAGAAGAAATTATACAAGACTTCGTTAAGGCAAAATCAAGAAAAAAAAATGGATCTATTATTTTTTCTAATCTTAAGTAAGTACTACTATGCTCATTGTGATCACAATTTAGCTAAATATTTGTTGTAATTTGAGAGTCTAATAAAATAATTGTTAACTTTAGAAATTGCGTGTGCCATGTATCAGTGTAAATAATGGATAAAAGGTTGACTTTTGAATCGAGTGGGCACCAGTCTGATGGCAGCATAGGGTACCACGCCCTTCTAATCCGCCCCTGCTTATTTGAATTCTTTATGAAGTTTTATAATTATACATTAAGTCACACTAATCATCCTTTGCTGTCACCACTTGATGATCGGCAAAATATAGAGAAACAGTACTTGTAATTCCATCTCGTTTACCTTGCTCATTCAAACGTTTTTATACTTTGATGCTGTTTCTGGCTGGCAACGTACTGACTGTTTGGTTTATTTAAGTGGGCCTGCTTAGGACAAACACTTAATCTTTACCACAGTACTGTGGGATCTGGTGGACACCTTGCCAGTTGATCTTCCAGTCGTGTAACACTGAAGATTGCCTCCAACGGTGGGGCCGCAACGTCTGTTGGGATTAGATCACGGCCTAACAGCCCGGCAAGGAATAACGACTTTAACAGAGTTTCTATACTTTAAAAAGCATACATACGAGGGGAGGCTGATAAGTAGGCCTAATGCACAGTCCCATGTAACTCGCAAATTAAAAGGGGTAGTCAAAAGAAACAAATATGGAATAAAAGTACATTTTATTTTCCGCAAAAACTTACATTTATTTTTGCACGTAGTCACCGTTTACAGCTACACATTTCTCCCATTGCGTGAACCAGTTGTCTCATCCCGTCAATGAAGAATGCCGGTGGTCTTTCCGTGATCCGCAACCTCACTGCGTCTTTTAGCTCATCATCTGTGGTGAAATGAACACCCTTAATATCCCTCCTTAAATGCGGAACGTTTCAGAAGCGGTTCACATTTATTTCGTTCTTGCTTGCTCTCTTTTGTGAGTTTACGTGGCACCCACCGCGAACAGTTTTTACGGTAGCCCAGTTCTGCAATAATGTGTCTTCCTCGTCCTTTCAGTAGCCCTATCCGGGTGGCGATGCGTTGTTATGTGATGCGACGGTCGTTTTGAATCAATTCATTCACCTTCATTTGGTGCTTCTCATCAGTCGGTGAAACTAGTCGACCACTGCGAGGTTCATCCTCAATATTCGCTTTACCAGCTTCCGTTGCACGAAATTTTACTGGCCACCTACTCACGGTACATCGATCAACAGTTTCATCACCATAAACGGCTTTTAGACGACGATGAATGTCACTAGCGTTCACTTTTTCGGCTGTTAAAAGTTCAATCACTGCACGTTGTTGTAGACACGTTGACACAGCTGGCGTACTCGACTCCATGACAATGGCGACTAACCGAAAACGAGAAGGAGTTGGTCAACGAGATTTGGGACGTTTGTAATGCAAGAATGTCGCTACCAGATGGTATTACGTGTCGAGCTGTCCGTTATATGCGACTGTGCATTACTTATCCCTCGTAAGAGCTACAGAGTCCCTCTGTACTTACTTACGTCCCTTGTATTTTAAAAAGCGTAGAGAAAGCCTGAAAAAACACTGCTTTATTTCTTCTGAAGTAGTGCCCGGTTTCGTATACTATTTACCATTTACTCCGGAAGTACACTATATTTACCATACTATTTGCTGTAGAACTATAATTTCCTTATACACAACTTTTACTGCTTGTGTTTGTACTTAAGCTGTAGGAAATTCCTTCAACGCCTTCCATAACTGCGAACTTAACTTAGTACTTTATCACAGACTTTATTTCTTCTTCTTCTTCTTCTTCTTCTTCTTCTTCTTCTTCTTCTTCTTCTTCTTCTTCTTCTTCTTCTTCTTCTTCTTCTTCTTCTTCTTCTTCTTCTTCTTCTTCTTCTTCTTCTTCAGGTTTCCACCTGACCCGGTTTCCAACTACAAGCCGTCTCTTACGGAAGGTCTTCCTATGTCTCTTTTCCCTGAAGGCTTATAATTTTAAATTTGTCCAGGGAGTCTCTCCTCGTCCGTTCTGCTTATACGGTCCATCCACTAGGATCTGTACATTCTGTCGTTGACAGAGAATACGCCCACTCCTGTTCTTATGATACGGCTTCTAAACCCGCGTGTCCTCTCGCATCCTTCACACATTTTTAAGTAGTCTCGTTTCCGCAGCTTCTATGTGTGATTTATGAATGTTTCCTGTTAACAACCACGTCTTCGGCCCACATGACAGGGTCGGTAAAGCTATAAGTTAATAAAATTTCGCTTTATAAATTGAGATTTTGAAACGACGAATGGGAACAAAAGGAAGAATATCAGAAGTCGTAGAGAGAAAACAACTAGTCTGGTCTGGCTGCGCAAGAAGAGCAGAAGGTGACAGGTTTCTATGTAAGCGTTTTTTGGCAACCATCAGAAAAACGGAAGCGCGGAAGATCGAAACAGACTTTAAAATTTTGACGAAAGGAAAGCTTCCGATGGTAGACACTTCCTGGAGGTACAAGTTAACAATACGAAAGGTCGACGCTCTCCTTCACACACACACACAATCGGCCAGAGGGTGTGAACAGCTGTGGTAGCACAGGATATGGAGTCGCACAAAGTATTACAGTTTCGTATTAATAAAAGTATTATATATTTTTAATATAATAGGCGTGTAGGCCAGTGGTCGATTATTTAAATTTTCATGTCTAAACGTTTCGCACACACCTCCGGGGGCCATCTTCAGTATACAAAAGAAAGAAAGACAACGTTTTGCAAGGATGACAGGTCGAAAGCACCTCATAGTCAATTTGTAAGAAGGGCCTTAAGCAATCGACCACTGCCCAACACCTCGAAATGTTGACTACGGCCGTGATAGCGTTCGTAATAAATTCTGATTTTGTGTTTCAGACAGAATCCTGTTTAGTTTTATTTAATTCTTCTTCTTAATATCTACAGGAGGCACTGGAAGTTCCAAAGGAATTTCACGAATCACAGGCCGCTGATTTCGTAAGGAGATCAAGTTATTTTGGTTGTTGTTTGAAGTCTTCCGCTCAATATTTCTAGTGATAAATACAGTTAAATGAAAAAGAAACATTATCCTATTTACTACTTCACTTTAAGGATTATAATTAGACGCTGAGGGGTGAGACACATTCAATTTTATAAGGATAGCTTATTTCTAGGAATAACTTATTTCGACTGCTCAGGATGTATCATATTCTACATAGGTCAGACAGGACGTAGCTTCAAACAGAGATACAATGGACACACAAAGGTACTACACTCCACCACCGAATCCACCTTTGCAAACCACCTCATTGAAGCAAACCGCACGTGCACAAACATAAATAACAACATGGAAATTCTACACGTACGCACAAAAGGGCGAAAGCTAGACACTCTTGAACAACTGGAAATATACAAACACACAAAACGCATAAAAACTACATCCTAAAAGAACAGACACAATTTAAATCACACATACTGTTTGAACATATCACACCACACACACACAACATCGGTCTTTCAAATGACGGCGCTGTCACCAAGAACAAGACAGACAACGCTCATAGCGGCAGGGTCTGATGAAGCTTGTAATAAGCGATAACTAGTTCAGGCTGCAAGGTAAGAGCTTTACATTTTTACCTAAAATATTAGTGATGGGAGTCAGTAGTTATGTATGTTTATAATTAGTTAATCAAAGGACACGTCATGGACAACAAAATGCAGGTATTTCTAGAACTTTAAGCCGATGTTCTATAAAATGTAAAGAGAGGGTTTGAGGGTAGCTATTCTTTGGTTTTAGCGAGTAAGAGTCGCGGTTAGGTCCCTAATGAAAGCGGCTCCGCAGACAAACACGCACTCACACACCTTGAGTAAGACGGTGAGGACGGGGAGTTTTCTGCGAGGATGGGGAATGATGGAGACGTTTTAAAGAGTGAACTTTATGGTAGGCCTACGTTTAAGAAGACACTAACTAGACTCACAAAGTCTGGTTACAATTTCGTTTCAGCAATCTTGTAGTTGGAACGACGAACGTCAAACGCTCCGGACTGCTGTGGCGAGAGGTTTCCGTACGACGAGGCCTTGCTTCCTTATTAACTGCGTCGGTTGCCATGACGACGTATCGGAAAATGTAATACTGACGGGCGTTTTGTTCTTCTTTTTCGTCATGCCTAACTGGCTTATACGTGCAAGCGTGAGTTGTATTGAAGAACTAACATCGATACATGTATATTATTTATTTAATATTTACGTATAGTTTCTTTACCTCAAGATATTTTTTTCTCCTTATTCGGAACATGTTTCGGGAATCCTATTGTTCCCGTCGTGAGCCATCTTAATTTTGTATCTTGTTGAGTACTTGTGTTTCGGTTAGTTGTTGCTATGCTTTTCTGTAGGCTTTTGGTGTTTTAAATTGGTATTATTGTGTGTGATCGTGGTGTACATATTATAACCAATTTAAAACACCAAAAGCCTACAGGAAACCATAGCAACAACCGACCGAAACACAAGTACTCGACAAGATACAAAATTAAGATAGCAGAGCATGGTAATGATAGGATTCCTGAAACATGTTCCGAATAAGGAAAAATATCTTGAGGTAAAGAAATTATACGCTAGAACTACGAAATAGGTACTGTTCTCTTTGCCTCTTCGTCCTACAAGATTTAAATATTAAATAAATAGTGTGTGCATCAAGAAATAGACTGTAGCAAAAAGTGTTTAAATAAATATATATATATATATATGCGCGCGTGTGTGTGTGTGTATGTAAATAATTTATTTAATATTTATAATTTCTTTACCTCATGACGATTTTCCCTTATTTGGAACATGTTTCGGGAATCCTATTGTTACCACACTCAGCCTTTTTAATTTTGTATCTTGTTGAGTACTTGTGTTTTGGTTGGATATATATATATATATCTCAATTATATATATATCAATTATATATATATATATTACATTTAATATTTATAATTAAATTTACCTCAAGATGTTATTTTTTTCCTTTTTTGGAACATGTTTCGGGTACTATCTTGTACCCATCCTCAGCTTTCCGTTTTTTTGTCTGGTGAAGTACATATGTGTTGTTGGTTGACTATATTATTGTGGCTTCCTGTTGGCTTCTGGTATTTCAAATTGGTTTTATTGTGTGTGATTGTGGTGTATGTGTTAGTTTTTTGTGTATTTTCAATGTTGAGTGCTCTGAATATTGTGTCATGTTTTGTATTGATTTGTATTTGTTCAGGTATTAGTTTGTTTTCTGTTTTATGTTTGTATATTTGTAAATTTTCCCAAATGTTCATTATGGTGCCTTTGTGTGGTATATGTTTTATTAGTGTTACATTGGTTATGTCTGGGAATTCATGTCCTGTGTTTATTGCATGTGTGGCTAAATTGGATTTATATATTTCTGGTTTTTTTGTATGCATTTAGGTGTTCAAAATAACGTTTTTTCAGCTGTTTTTTTGTTTGTCCTATGTAACATTTATTGCAATCTTGGCATTCAATTTTGTATATGCCGTTAGTTGTTGTATTATCTTTGTTATGTGAGCTATTTAGATTTTGTAATTTATTTTTATTAGTTTTGTATGCTATTTTTATATCTGTGTTTTTAAATAGTTTTGTTAGTTTTGTCATTTTATTATTTATGTATGTGAATGTGGCCCATTTTTTGTTGTTGTTATTATTTATGTGTTGTTCAGTTTGATTAATTCTTAATTGTTCAGTTTTTATTTTATATTTTATTTTATTTTCTATTTTGATCACAGTATTTTTATTGTATCCATTTTCGTAACCAATTATTTCGTAACCAAATATTATATTTCTTTCTTTGTCAGTTTCTTGTTTGTTTAGGGGAATTTTGTACATTCTGTTAAATAGCGAATGAAATGCTGCCATTTTTTGTTGTGGTGGGTGGTCAGAATGGTTAGGTATAATGATGTTAGTGGAAGTTGGTTTTCTATATATTGCATATTGTATGTGGTTGTTGTATCTTGTGATGGTTATGTCTAAATAGTTGATTTTGTTATGTTTTTCTTTTTCTTCTGTGAATTGTATTTTGGGATGTATATATATTGCAATATATATCGCAAGGTAACAAGTTTGAAGGTGACTGGACTTGTAGAAATAAATTTTGCTTATGTGAATCGACGCATTAATTATACTCAAAGTGACGGCTGTCAGGCCGTGCTCGTCTGTTAAGTTAACAGCGATATCGCCGACAACGTTTCGTATCCCACCCTTGGGGCTCTTCTTCAGGCCGGAAAAAGGAACAGAGCGTCATGAAACAATTACAGCGGATCTTGGCCAAACGGTACCCGACACCTTTTTTTGGGTAAGAGCAACCAGATGTTTAATCATTTTGAGTATACTGACACCGGCCGTGTGACCTTTAAAGTGTGGATATGCATGTTACGTTCGATGGATTTACCACGAGATATCCTCTAAAACAGGGAGATAAACGTAGCAACAAATGGTAAGTGGCTTCGTTCGTTCAGTTATTGATTCACGGCCTTCTTCCGTTAATAAACGTTTTATTTAAATCCAGATGGTATTATTTCTTTACTGATGAAACGTTACAATTTATACTTTACAATTAGTAACAGCCATAACTCAAAAAAATTTATTGTTACAAAAAACAAACACGCATTTTGTGTCAGGAAAACTTTCAATGCTATCGATGGGTTTTGGTCCCATGTCGTTTAAGTTTTGGGACCGCTGAATTATTAAATCAACATCACCGCTACCACCATCACAATCATGATCAGTATGGGTTCACTATATGTATAGGCGTTGCCTGTTCCCTCTTCAAGTATCTAGACATGTAACCATCTATAGTTGATTGTCCTAAATTCATTTTCGTTTGCTTTTTACTTCCATGTTCCTTAAGGAAATGGAAGTATGGTGATGGCAAAAAAAATCGTGTTCGAGATTATTGCAGATTCTGATTGTACTACACTCAAAACATGAAAAAAAGTCATTTTTCGAAAAGTGTGTGTGTGTCTGTAGATTTTTTTTCTATGGCAAACGATAACAGCCGCAAATTCAAACAGAATCAAGTACTCTTTTGCATACAGCCCTGAATTATAGAGTTCTCAAGACCTATTGTTTTTGGTGAAGATCGGGTGAGGGAAAGAGGTAGTTTACCTGCAACGGTTTTTTTTAAATCAAGGTTAATTTTTTCCTATGGCAAACGATAACAGCCGCAAATTCAAACAGAATCAAGTACTCTTTTGCATACAGCCCTGAATTATAGAGTTCTCAAGACCTATTGTTTTTGGTGAAGATCGGTTAAGGGAAAGGGGTAGTTTACCTGCAACATTTTATATTTTAACAAGGGTATTTTTTATGGCAAACACTAAAAGCCGCAAATGTAAACAGAATCAAATAATTTTTTGCATACAGCGCTGAATTGTAGAGTTCTCATGACTATTGTTTTTGGTGAAGATCGGTTATAGGCAAGAGGTAGTTTACCTGCAACGTTTTATGTTTTAAAAGGGTATTTTCTATGGCAAACGATAAGAGCCGCAAATTCAAACAAAATCAAATAATTGTTTGCATACAGCCCTGATTTGTAGAGTACTCAAGACCTATTGATTTTGGTGAAGATCGGTTAAGGGAAAGGGGTAATTTACCTGCAACGGTTTTTTTTTAATCAAGGGTAATTTTTTTCTATGGCAAACGATAACAGCCGCAAATTCAAACAGAATCAACTACGCTTTTGCATACAGCCATAAATTATAGAGTTCTCAAGACCTATTGGTTTTGGTGAAGATCGGTTAAGGGAAAGGGGTAGTTTACCTGCAACATTTTATATTTTAACAACGGTATTTTCTATGGCAAACGATAAAAGCCGCATATATTCAAACAGAATCAACTACTCTTTTACATACAGCCCTGAATTATAGAGTTCTCAAGACCTGTTGGTTTTGGTAAAGATCGGTTGCGGGAAAGTGGTAGTTTACCTGCAACATTTTATGTTTTAAAAGGGTATTTTCTATGGCAAACGATAACAGCCGCAAATTCAAACAGAATCAAATAGTTATTTGCATACAGTCCTGATTTGTAGAGTACTCAAGACCTATTGTTTTTGGTAAAGATCGGTTAAAAGAAAGGGGTAGTTTACGGGCAACGTTTTTTTTATCAAGGGTAATTTTTGTCTATGGCAAACGATAACAGCCGCAAATTCAAACAGAATCAAATAATATTTTGAATACAGCCCTGAATTGTAGAGTTCTCAAGAACTGTTGGCTTTGGTGAAGATCGGTTAAGGGAAAGGGGTAGTTTACCTGCAAAATTTTATGTTTTAACAAGGGTAATTTTTTCTATGACGAACGATAACTGCCGTAAATTCAAAGAGAATCAAATAATGTTTTGCACACAGCCTGAATTGTAGAGTTCTCAATACCTATTGTTTTAGGTGAAGTTCGGTTAAGGGAAAGGGGTAGTTTACCAGCAACGTTTTATGTTTTAACAAGGGTATTTTTTTGGCAAACGATAACAGCCGCAAATTCAAACAGAATCAAACAATTTTTTGCATGCAGCCCTGAATTGTAGATTGGTGAAGTTGTTGTTGAAGATTGGTTAAGGGAAAGGGGTAGTTTACCTGCAACATTTTATGTTTTAAACGGTATTTTCTATGGCAAACGATAACAGCCGCAAATTCAATCAGAATCAAATAATTATTTGCATACACCCCTGATTTGTAGAGTTCTCAAGACATGTTGTTTTTGGTGAAGATCGGTTAAGGGAAAGGGGTAGTTTACCTGCCACCTTTAATGTTTTAACAAGAGTAATTGTTTCCCGTAATATTATAATATGTAATTTCTTAATTTTGACTTAACAAATAGTGTCAAGTCATCTGCTAGACGTGCTTTCATACAAAAATCTACACGTTTGCATTTATTAGGCCTAAGTACTTTGTTGACTGGATGAGCCTTCATTTTTGCTCTTTTCTCCCCCTTTAACTGTGAAGGTGAGGCGGCCGACGATCTTCTTGCCCCGGGCGCCAAAAATCCTAACTACGCCACTGGTAGACGTTACCCATCCTTTCTATGTGCTCTTTCCATTTCCCCCACGATCTTTGAAACATTTCAGTTTATTGTGAATTACGCGACAGCATCTTTAACAGCGTTCTTTCTGTCTCATTCGAACTTCACCTCGTAAGACTGAAATTTGTTTTCAGTTTTGTGGCTACCATACAATTAAACAGGGCTAGAAAAAAATTACGAAAAAGAAATTTCAGTATCTGGTCGAGCGTGTTCTTAAGTGCCTTGTTGTTCTGCACTGTTTGATATTAACGTATTTTATGCCTTATGTATTACGTATTTATCAATGTTTATACATTTTACATATTTCTATTAAAACTTGTAATATTACCCAGTAGTAGTAAAAATTAATAAATTCCGTAAAATCGCGTAAGACATTATTTTGTAACTGTAGACGAGCACCGGAGCCCTTAAGTGGCGCAGAACTAACACATGTGAACTAAGCTATCAGCGAAATGAATTTCATCACGTCTAAGTGTCAACGAACACTCGGTACATGCTTAAAGCTACCTACCACGGCCAGCTGGGGAGAACGCGACGAATTAACGTAAAGTACAGTGTAACAGCGTGCTGTTTGCCGTCGATATCAAGTAAGCCACTCTTTCTACTGCACACACACAGACCGAAGATATTTATTCATCTCGTGAATATTATGCCGCCACCTTGGCTTTGATTCCCGTTGTCGGTTAAGCGATTTGATTATCGTGTTCGTTGGAAATGAAAGTGCGGTGATAGCGTTAAAAATAATGAGCGAGATAATTGAACAACGACTTTCTTCTTCTTTTTCTTCTTTCTTTTTGTCTTTTTCTCTCTGTAGCAGTTACTGCCTATTTACTTTCACTCAATGAGTTTTTGCTGTGCGAAGTGTTCCAATTACCCTCATTTTAATCTGACTGTTAAAGAAGGAGGGAAACGTGTTTGGATATTATTACGACGGTCTCACTGATCGTCGTATGGTACAGTGGAAAACAAAATACAGACACCAATGAAATCGCTAATTACCAGCTTTAATTATCACAATTAATAATTTGTAATCAACAAGACAGTCTCTTAGAACAGTTCAAGTAAAATTTGTCCACACGCAATAATAATGTCAACTATAAAGAATTTCGCACTAATTATAACACTACAACACTTCGGTACAATACTTCCACAAACACTCGATCCGCGCTAAGGAAATCGCTCACTGTCAACTGACTGACAAGCCGGCTGCTATGACTTTTTATAGGTAGCGCACGTCTTCTAGAAATTTTCCATCCTCAATGCGGTGTGTCAACTAAATGTGTATCTCAAGTGTTCTTGAAGAATCTGGAACATAAATTAGTCCGGCCCGGCCTCGACTGAGGGTACACCTGCTTGACGCGCTCGGTTATTCTAGAGGGTTCTCGTTACAATATGATGCACGTTTCTATAGTCTCCCTCATAACTCCATTATGATTACACTGAATTTGACAAGTTTAAATTGTTTGAACAAGACTCAACCGTTTCTTTTAATCGACATGAGTGTCGTATTCAGTACAGTGTCTTGTAAAAACTAACTGGTTGATATCAGAGCATCCACAAAAAAAGTTAAACATTTTCGAAGGAGATACTATTCGATTTCTGTTATCCTGCCAGTAAACTAATGGTTCAAAGATGTACCCATGAAGTATTATTTTAGTTTAATAAAACATGGCAACAATGGACGAACTGGGCAGGGCGCGCGCGCGCGCACACACACACACACACACACACACACACAACCACTACTGTATATTAGAACTTGGGGATTGTTAGTCTACGCAGATTCACAAGAGATCAAAAGGGGATTAAGGCAAGGAGCAAGAATGTGGAAGGATTGTTATCTAAATTCTTGTGCAAGGAATATTCAAAAATTAGACTGGATAAATATGGCTGTTACCATCAATTTGTGTTCCCAGAGACATACTAGTAATTGCTGGAAAAAAGACGGTATTAGGAAAACGAGGATTAGGAGAATATTAAGGAAAAATAGAACTAAAAATGAACACGGGTAAGACAAAAAGTACCGATTCTACAACGAATACAAGTAATAATAACTAGACGCAAAGACAAAATGTCGAAGAGTACGTTGTGCAATAGGTGGAATTTGCATCTAAAGTGGTAATTTAAATCGTAGCGTATGATAGCATGTTGCAGTGAAAATTTTTAAAGTACAGACTGCATGTTCAGACATTGGATAATAGACAATAAGATACATGTCAAATTTGTTAGGTTAAGTTAATTTTTGACAGTAAAAAAGGGATTAGTGTTGTGAAGTAGTGCGAACATATGCGTAGGAATATGCGTGTGCGCGTGTGCGAGTATGTATAGCTATGTTACGGAATAATAATAAAAAACAGGTTAAATTAAATAACTTTTGTGAAATAAAATTTCTGACATGAGACGTACACTAGAGTATGCATAAATAAAAGACCTATGGAGTGGTTTTGTCCGTAGACAGAGATTTACAAGAAGAACGTTATCTGATCTTAAGCCGAAGAGTAAGAGAATACGTTAGCCAATGAACGATCGAGATATCACTAAGATTTCATTTTGATTTTATTCTTCGTAGGATATAATTCAGTCTTGCTCTGAACTCAATAACGCGTGGTCATTGCCGCCCGTCTAGACGTTTGGTCTACAAAAGTGCACAAGCACAATTAAGAAGGTTCGCGAGTACATTAAACGTCGAGTGCTTTTCGGTATAGTACAAGATTGTCCGCATAGGCATTTAAAAAGAACACTTCAAGTTTACCGGAGTATTCTGCACTTTTAATATAGAGAATAAATCGCTCTTACAAATTAATTCACTACAAACTGTAGAACGACCTTGAACGCCGGAAAACAGGAGGCGGTCGTCGTCTTTCCGAGAGGAACAACTGTCATCGCTTACCAGGACCGGAGCATCGACATCGCATTGTCCATCGTAAAAGGAAAGTGAAATTATTTGTATAAACTTTATTAAAAAACATTCATAAACTTAAAGACAAAAGAACTCGTATAAATAAAATTTTATGTAATTAGAACATGAGAGAAAATTTATTTAAATTTGTAAAAAAAAGGTCAACAGAGACAGTTAAGTAATTTTATTTTGTTATCAGAAACAGTAGTAAATTATTATTGGAATATAAAAAAAATAAATCTTTAATAGATCCGAAGCATTTCAATATTTGATTACCGACTACTTATTTTACACGACCATTGTACATCTCAGTAGAACAACAGATAGCGTTAAGGAAGTGAAAAAGGACATGGAAATTGAAAGAAGGAGCGATTGGGCCGGGTTGCGTTCAGTAAACCTATGCACGTACTGAAAAGGTTTCACAAACAAAAAAGGTTTCGCAGCAGCTTATTTGATTAGCGCTGGAAGAATTTTGTTTGTTTTTGTTTGTTTGTATTTATCACTATATTTCTGCAATTAGAAGGGTAAAAAGCAGGTATTAGTGTAAGCTGTATTAGTGGTAGCAAACTAACGCAACAAATTATGTTTTTCATAAACATCCTTCTTTCAAAAGCACTGTCAAAGGATATGTTTTCTCATTTAATGTTAACGGCCTACGTTTAGTCAGTCAGTTTAGTAGTAATTTCTGTATACTACTTTCTTTTGTAGAACTACAGACTAAACGGCTTTTCAAACAAAAAAGTCTACCGAACTCATCTTTAAACAGTAAAATACTATCACAAAACGGAAATAAACAAAATAAAATATTTAAAACTACTTCTGTTCTATTAGCATTAAACTTTCACAGAATTTGCAGTCATTTCCTTCCTAACACTGCTGGTGTTATTGGTCAACGGTCACATACAGCATGCCTACTTAAAGGTTTCTGTGCTATTCTGTAAGATCTTTCGTCGTATGTTATTCCTCCTGTACTATGTCAGTAGAAGGCACAATTAGACTGTGTATGTAAAAGTTCCATCAGTGGCGTCATGGATCCAATTTTTACTTCTACGTTCCATAAGAAAATGGAAGTATGGTGATGGCGAAAAAATCGTGTTCGAAATAAAGGCTGATTCTGATTGTACTACACTCAAAACATGAAAAAAGTCATTTTTCGAAAAGTGTGTGTGTGTGTCTATATGTAGAATTTTTTCTATGGCGAACGATAACTGCCGCAAATTCAAACAGAATCAAATAATATTGTGCATATGTGTCTGAGTTGTAGATGACTAAAACGCCTATTGATTTTGGTGAAGCTCGGTTAAGGGGAAGGGGTAGTTTACCTGCAACGTTTTATGTTTTAACAAGTGTAAAGTTTTTAATTTTGTTAAAAAAAGTATCCTGAAAAGAAGGGCATAATAATCCACTGTAGAAAGGTAGATGAAATATCTATAAATGAAAAGGCTAGTTGAAGGGGGAAGGGATAATTTTTTATATGTGTACTACGTTATCGGCAACAAAGAAGTAGTTTGTTGTTATAATTCCTTCCCGGGCTGTTTGGCCGTGGTCCAATGTTTTCTGCAAAACCAGACGTGTAGGCTGTGCCATCGACTCCCATCATCAGTGAAAATCGAGTGTGCTAACGTGAGGTGGTATAAATTAGTGTAACCACAGTTCTGTAGTTAAGGCCGAAGAAAGAAGTAGTTTCTATGGAAATATTTTATTTCGAAAATGATTTTAAATATAAATCTTAGAACATGGAAGTCATGTATGGTTCTCCATACCGATATTTTTTGTTTTGTATCCGCAAACCTAACCAGGAGCATTGCGACTTAACACAGCGATAGGCACAGTATGTTGTAAAACGTTGAATGTAATTCCGTAGGACTATAATTCTTTCTCAGTATAGGAATACAGTAATTTGAAACTTAAAAAGATTGTGTGTTTTAAAAATGTGCGAATAATAATGTATAATAGTTTCAAAACCAGATACATCCACTTTTCTCATATTCACATTTTTTTGCAATTTCCTATACTTTATTATCTTCTACATGTCCCTATCTACTTCACAAGTTTCTAAAACAGATACATTCTTATTAAATTTGGAGTTGAAATTTCTGGTTTATTTGCAAAACCAGTTCTCCTGCAATAAAGTTTTTAGCTCTCCTGAAAATTTTCATTTTTTGGATGTATCTGATTTTGAAACTAAACGACTCATATGAAGAAGTCACTTTTTCTGCTGGTTGTGCAACCCTTGAATCTTTGAGTTGCCTTTCAACCACTGTGTTGCCGTCACAAAATTTTCTACAACTACGTACACAGAATTCAAGCAAAGAGGGTATTTAGTGTTTGTAGATAATCTGACCCGCAAAAACGCAAGCAAGCGCGCACACACACACACACACACACACATACATCCATCTCAATATCTTATTGTTGGTGATATCGATTCGGCACAAAATGGCGGATACTTACAAGGGTAGACGTGGGCGGGAGAGCCAATTGTCACCACTTACAGAATTTACGAGAAGTCGGAGAAAGAGAGAGATGATGATAAAATTTAATACCGGAGGCGACGACGGAATGTTTGGAATGAGAAATATACGTATTTTCCCACCCCGTCCAGCCTTATCACTGAATTGTTCCCAGTCGGTTTCCACAACCCGTAGACAAACGGACGCTCGCAGCGGATCAACTAGAAACCACCCTTGACTTTTTCATGTTGAACTGAGAATAGAAGTATTTATTCAAAGAACAATCATCATCGTTTTCATCATCGTCGTATTAGTCGTCGTCGTCATCATAACCATGAGTATTCTGTAGCAGTGGCGTATCTAGAATTTTGCCTTGAGGGGAGTCCAGCAGAGTCGGCAAAACACAAGTTAAGAGTAATCAATATTACTATCTTTAAAGTGGGTGAAAAACGTGTTTTAACATCCTGAAATCAATCTCATTAAAGTAGACGCTAATAACACAATAAAAATACGCGTTTTTGAGACATCGTTGTTTAGAAGATACTGATGTAATTGATTTTCCTATAGGCTTATTTCATATCTCAAACGTATACGCAAATGCTGTGTACGAAACCTGTTTGTGTATTAGAAAACATAACTAGCAGAAAAACGCAGCTAAAAATATAATAAAAGACCCTAAAAATTAAGAGATTAACAAAATTAGTCAATTTATTTCGACGCTCCAGAGGGGTCCGATCCCCCCCCCCCGTAAATACGTCCCTGTTCTGTAGAAGCCGCTAGTTGCAGCTTACGTTACCTGTCTTTACAAGATATTAATGTAATGGGTTCGATGTCACTTCCTGGCGCCTGACAGCACAAACTTCAGCAAACCTTTTTTTTTTTATATGTGTGTACATAATGGCCTAAACAAGGCGCAGTTCAGGAACTGTTGTTGTCATTCCCACATCACGTAAAACAATTGCATCGTAAGATTCGGCAATAACAATCTATACAACGAACGAGTCGCTTACTTGATAATGACGCCAAACTGTAAACTATTACAGTATACATACGTTAATTTGTGGCATTCGTCTCAGCTGGCCGTGGAGTCGAGACAATAGGCAGCTTTACACAAGTACCGAGCGTTCTGGTTAGCACTTAAACATGATGAAATTCATTACGCTAATAGCTTAGTTTACATCTGTATCGTGCGCCAAATGTCGGATTTAAGAACTCCGACATTTATTTGTAAATGTAAGCTTACATTTACAAAGTAATATAGTATATGATTCTGTAGCATACAATGGCATGATTCAACTACAGTGGCATGGGACCGAGACTCTCCAATTGGTTTTGAAGATTAGTTTTCTAATATCAGTAATTATTTTTATGTAGAATGTTGTTGTTTTATAATGAAACAGTAGGTATATAACACGACAATTTCGCTGTAATATGTTTTTGTTTTATAATGCAGTGGGTCAAATATTAACGAATAGCAGCAGATCGCGTAATTCGAAGTTTGTGGGGCTGAGGGTTTGTAGGATTAGAGAACATTTCGGATTACCGAAAATAAACATACATAACATCTCTTTAATAAGTCAACTAAAAAACTGATTATAAAGCCCGAATATATTATATTATTAACTGAAAATAAAATAGTAAAACGTGAAAGTACACTAAAACTATTTCATTTAAGATTTAATGTATGTATGTGCAATGGTCAAGGGTGATTGAGCCATATACATTATTTTTTTACGAGGGAGACTGTGGAAAACTAATGATCGCCGGAGGAGGGTCCGCACTCCTACGGTGTGTGGGACTCGCACCCACCAAAACCACAGACCCTGTTGTCCACGGCGTGGATCCACCTTGGGACTCAGCTTTCGCAATACTTCAAGGTGGTGCCATTTGTACTTCGTCCTGTGGACGATCATCTGTTTTAAACCTTCAGCGGGTCCAACGTTACCTGTAAGCCGCATATGACCATCAGTAATAACCGCCATTATCATCATAATTTTTCTGTATAAATGTAGACGAGAAAATCATATATCATCAGTGGTATTCAATGGAGACCTTAACAGGTCGTATAGAGAAGCAAAGGATACCGCTTGTAACACGATCCAACCATATAAATGTAATTGTAAGTAAATGGATTCACACTACAAAAGATCGGAGTAATTGCACAGATTTAAGGCAGCCTTAAGTCCACACCAGTGGACGGTTTAAGCTGGGAGCGTTGTTGACGATGACAATGACGACGACAGACAATGCTGGTGATAAACTTTAAATCTCACGGTCGCCCGTCAAGGGTACTGTATCCCACGACGTCAGCCGGCAAACGAGTCTGTCGGCTTGTCGTGTAGGGGAAGGGGTTGTTTTTAACGGGCGACATAAAGGAATTAACATATTTATTACATGTGGGGAGCAACCGACACAACGCATCACCCAAACTTGTCTCCGTATGAGACTGTGTTTATGTCTGTATAAATTTGTTTATGCGTAAAAAACCCTATAAGATTAATTGCTAAAAAGAGGTCACCGTATAACATGCTACCACATTCTAGAAAGCTTTCCGTTTGGCCGGTTCGATATTTGTGTATCAATAAGATAATGAACTGTTTTTGAAAGACGTAGTTAGAATTTTTATCTAACTATAGTTTTGGAAGCAAAGCAAATTTTAAAGGTAGTAAGAGATTGGCAACTCCACCTAATATGGAAATCAAGAGAAATAACAACTACAACAAAGCTCCGCATCTTCAAGACCAATGTCAAAGCTGTTTTGATGTATGGGACCGAGACTTGGAAAGTCACAATGGAAATTACCAAGTGTCTGCAGGTCTTCATCAATAGGTGCCAGAGGAAAATACTTCAAAGTTTCTGGCCAAACGTTGTTTGAAATAGAGGTCTCTAGGAGGAGAACAAGCGAGGAACCCGTTGGCATCCAGATCAACAGGAGAAAATGGATATGGATTGGGCATACCTTGCGGAAGAACCAGAATGCAATTGAACGACAAGCCCTCTTTTGGAACCATCAGGGAAGAAGAAGATGAGGAAAACCAAGAATCTCGTGGAAGAGAACTGTCGAGATGGAAGGAGAAAAGGAGGGGAAGTCCTTTGGAGAGCTCAGAGTCCTCGCCCCAAATAGAGTCCGTTGGCGTAGCTTCATCCAGGCCCTATGCTCTGCAAAGAGCGACAGAAATTAGTAGTTAGTAGTAAGAGAATGACTGAGATGAGACAGTACTAAGACATCGTCCCTATTATTACTTACATCTACATAAGGTAAGCTACCGTAGCTTTGGCAGACTCATGAGGAAACGTTTGAGCATAATAGTAACTTATATATATATATATATATATATATATATATATATATATATATAATCAGTGTGTCTTTAGCAGTGTGAATAGAACACAGATGATTAATGATCTTACGGTATTATGTATACTATGTTGTTAACACTTACCGATACCATATTAGAAGGTCTAAAGCGACAGTCGGAGTAAATAATGAGTTAACCTCTACTTTTCATATTAACACCGGTGTTTCAACAGACTTATTCAATTTGACGGCAATATAGAGGTAGCAATAAGAAAATTATACTGACAGCAGGGTACTTCAGCAGGTGAGCTTGCTTTTCACTCGCAGTGCTGTGTTGTGTGTTCGGCTCAGGGTCGAGTCAATCCAATCCTTGCTTTAGGATCGGACAGTCGTTCCTGAACAGTAACCTGCGCCGACCAATGAATGAATTACCTCCATTTACAAGTACAGCTAAGTTATCTAGAGAGAAGAGAGGGGAGAAGACGCGATAACGTTTCACTGTCTCACTTCCATATTATCTCCCTCTCGGTTACACACATGCTTCCATTGTTCTCGCCAGTCTTTTTGCAACCGATGTTTACACTACGAAACACTGTACAAGACTGTTGTGCGCATGCGCGAAATAAATGAAAATTTTGTTAACCTCGCAACGAGGTGTTTGTACGCCGCGCATCTCCTTTAAGGCCCCCATACACTTCAAACAAGTTGCGCAACTCCTGGGTTTCTGCAACACATGTTTGCGCAAACATTGGTCCATACACTTTGCAACGAGTTGTGCAAACCTCAGTTCATTTAGTGAAATTGTCAGGAGAGGATGTCAGACACGGAAGCTGCTTGCGCCGCGACAGTTATCGCTTGTTTGACGGAAAAGAAAAAACCAAAACGAAAAAGAAAGCAGAGGATCTGGATGAAGGAATGGTTGAAGAAGAGGAATGAGTTTAGCCATGACCGCTTAGTAGCCGAGCTCAAAATAAGTTCAGCAGTAGACTATAAAAACTATCTTCGAATGGATGCAGATACGTTTGGTGAGCTGCTAGAAATGATCACAATAACTATATATGGAAATTAACTAAACTAAAAAAAAGAATTATTATGAAAGTTGAAAAGGGGGAATGTTTCAAAGGCAATTTTTCTCTGAACGCAACTCAATCTGGTATGTACATTGAACAGAAAAACATATTCCAGGAAATTGAATGAAACTCGGAATTCGTAATTGTTCATTTGAATTTTTTTTACACAGTTTTTTTTCTTCAATTTAATGCGCAAAAATTCACGATAACGTTGTTATAAATAAGTTGGTAATTAAATTTAGAAACAAAATAAAATTCCATAAAGCAAAGAAAATTTAAATTTTAAATGGACATACCATATTACATACATACATCGATTATCGAATATAAGATCCAGTTTATTCCACTAATTTCTTGAAAAATATGTATGTACATAATTGTCTTTGGCAAACTCGGTGTTTTATAATCGTAAAGTGCACAACTTAAAAAAAAATAATAAAAAAATAAAATAAAATAAAAATGAAATGCTTACCGTTTCATTTGTTTCCTCCATTTCCTCGTCTTCCTCATATAAGTCGTCCATTGTGGAAGTTCCTTGCATTTGCGTCTCCTGGTCCCTCAGAAAATCTATTTCGGCGAAATACCATAAAGTGGGTGAGTACACATCTTCACTTCCTGCACCGGATTTTTGGCTGTTTTTGATTTTCTTGAGCTCTCTTCGGTACGAAGGGCATTAATTTTCGTTCGTACCAGAGCCCTGTCTGCTTTGGGTTCAATCTCCTTCAACTTCTCCACTAGTTTCTCATACGCCTCATCCTTTAAAATTCTGTTTTTGTAGACATCACTTTTGACTTTCCAAAGTTCAGGCAACTCACGATATAAAAAATCAGATACAGGTAGAGATCTCTAACTCCGCAAACTGTCGTCAAACACTGCCATACACTTCAAACCGCTTGTCAAGCCTGGAGTGTTGCGCAACTTATTTCGGTCTCGACCGATTCGTTTCAAACCGTTGTGCAACAAGTCAAACCGTGCCATACATTTCAAACATACCATCAAAATGTTTGTGCAAACCTCTTTGTTGCGCAACTTGCTTGAAGTGTATGGGGGCCTTAAGCCACTGTTCAATTTCTATAGTCAGATTTCTACCTTTTGCTGGCGCAGAACAGCTTTAAGTAAACGGACCTCAGTCAGTAACAATCGTGGCATCCCCACGTAAACAAACACAACACTCCTCGCCACCGTGCATTGCGTCACTGCACATGGTAAAAGCAGATTGTTTTCTCTCTGGCGGTGGACAAAAATAAAAGGTTACGGAACTATCGAAGAAACATTTAACGCACCCTTCAAATGGTGTTTATAATATGCTGTTGGAAGCAGAAACAACTGTTACAGTAAAACTTAGTTCACCAAACCGTATATGGGGGATATTTTTTAAGAATGTTTGGATGAATCAAAGAAATTAATGTGCTCGTAACGGACAGCGTAGATTGATGCCGTGAACACACACTAGACATTGTAGGCAAGCTAATTTCCAAATATCTCCAGTGCTGATTCTTTTTCCGTACAAAGAAAATACGTAGAGAAATGACCAGTACAAAATCAGCTAAATCCTCTCGGAAATTTTCGAAGGTTTTGAACTGCTGGGATCCTAGGGTGAGTACATTGTTTAAATCTTATATCCTTTTATATTTGTACGCACTGCAGTGTATCATAAATGTCATTTTAAATGTTACAACATGTAAAAACATTTCACGACAGTTTCAAATAAGTAGAATTGTGTTTGTATTAAAACTTATCTGCGTGCTTCACGCTCGCGTACACAACTGGCGATGCTAGCGCCACGCTGCGGCGAACCACAGTAACTAGCTAAAACTTCTACTCGCTATGCCACGGCTGAAAGACGCAACCGGCCATGGGTCTAACGTTGATGGAAAACGTGCGATAATGAAGCTGTTATACTTTTCACGACGTGTGATCTTACGCTATGACGTATTCTAGTAGCCTTCGTTAACTTTCCACCCCACAACACGGCTAGTTATTGGCTTACCGCACTGCTTGTTTCCTCATTCTGCTGTTTGTTTCATCGTTACATCTCCTCTTATCAGAAACGATTCTGTCCAAACAGTTATACCTTTGTGTATTTTGTAGTTTCTCTTACAGGCAATCAGTCTGTAGTCCGGTGTGGGTAAGTTCTCCAGGCGGATCGATTCTTTGCCCTCTTCTTCATATCAACACAGCTCCCACAAGCAATATCTTCTATGATCTCCTCGACATATTGTAAAGGCGGACTTCCTGTGTACATCTTTTCTTCCCTATAGTATCGTTACGACGGTCTCACGGATCGTCGTATTTTACAGTGGCAAACAAAATACAAACACCAACGAAATCACTAATTACCGGATTTAATGAGTCACAAATAACAATTTTGAATCAAAAAGATACTCTCATACAGTAATTTAAGTTAAATTTGTCCACACGCAATAACAATGTCAACTATAAAGAGCTCCGCACTAATCCCTTCCCACAACAACCACTTGACCCGCACTGAATAAATCGCCCAACATAACTGACTAAGGAGCCGCTGTTGCTTATATATAGCCTGCAGATATCCCAGAATAATTTTCCATGCCAACATAATTTGCGTAATTGTAGTTACTGAGCACTCAAAAGGTCTAGAGTGTACTTTCGTACACGGCCTTGACAGAGGCACCCGCTTGCTCGGCTAGCCGAGAAACGTATAGAACGACACTCTCCACTGTTCGAGACCGTTCCGTTATAACAGTATAGTTTTCAGTAAACTCTCGTGCCTTAGAATAAGTCCTATTAACCCGCCATCCCTAGATTTGATTCCTTTTCAAAAGATATTTTATTCTCCAGATAATCGAAAATCTGCGTAGTTTGTCACTCTGTCTCTCCTCATCGTTCTTCTGTGTCACCATTGTTAAAATCACATTAGCCTTCTTTTCTCTGATTTTCCTATTGTCAGTTGTCACAGCAGTACAAGACATTACCCCAAACAAGTGATTTCAGTAAACTCTTCCAGCCAGAGGTGCCCATCCCCCCAAAGGGCATGGTGCAGGGCAATCCCCCCCAAGTATTTCGAAATTCCACCATTTTGATTTCGTGGGCAGGGGGTATAACAATACGGGGGTATGGAATAACTCCCAGTAAACGGTGGATCTTTGGGGTTTTCCAACAATCTTTGAAAAACAAAAGCCACTTAAGCAATTATTGGAATAAAAAACAAACTAATGTAATTCTTTTTATCAATATGAAAAAAGGTTCTGGCCTAATCAATAACTAAATTATGAGAAATGTAAAAGCCTGGTCAAACCTAGCCTAACATATTTAGTAGTACATTATTTATCAAAATAATCTAACTTGATTTTGTAAGTGGATTTTTTTTACTTACTGATTTGTTTGATTTACGACGCCTTGAAAAATCTCCCCCCCAAATTCCAGTGGTGCGACTTGCACCGTTCCATCATGCTGTGGGCACCCCTGGATCCATCTGATAGTATTATTAGTAAACAAACGATTTTTACAGTTGAATGGTACGTTCGCTTGAGTGATCCTGTATTTTATTTCTCTTTTGCATCTCCCGTCTTTGGGGACTCTGCTTCCTAAGTAATTAAATTCCTATAGATCCTTCAGACTGTCACCACTCATTATTATCTGCACTGTAGAGTCTCCTTCTTTGTCACAAACCATTAAATTACATTTATGTTTACTAGTCATATTGTATTAATTTTTCATGAGATCCTCAATTTTTTCCATTATGGCCTTAAGATCAGTTTCACTTTCTGTCAATACGGCCATGTCAGCTGCGTATCGTATCATGGTTATTGTCTCCCCTTGCCTTGTACCTTTATCCCGATATATGTGTCTTCCTGCCTTTTTCTTCTTGTTCTTGTTCTTCTTCATTACATGGCTTGGGCTATATCCCGTTCCGACTTCACAGAGTCTCTGACTATTTTTCCAGGGTCTTCCATGATTTTCGTCCCCACTGGCCTATATTCAAACGCTTGTTTAGAAACGCGCGTGTCTACCATGCGTTCCACATGGGACTTCCGATTCTGCATGTATTCTTTTATTCTCTGCAGAACCGACTGTAACTTCAGGTATTTCCTTATGTCGTCGTTTTGTAGAGAATCTCTCAAACTACATCCCTTCACTGCTCTTAAAAATTTAATTTCCGGGGGCTGTATTTTTGAAATATTTTTTGCAGGCGAGTCTATGTTTCATATTCATACATTACAGTTGGCACAGCCACGACCTTATAGAACTTTAGCTGTGTTTCCCTCTGCGTTTTATTCCTCAACAGTCGTCTTATTTTTCCAAAGATATAACTTTATTTAACTTTCTCTTGATATCGTTATCCTTCCTATATGAGATATCACATTCCAAATAATTAAAATGTGATGCCTGCTCCAAAACACTATTATCAATTACAATTTTTGTTCTGACAGGGTTCTTCCCTAGGAAGGCCATCACATTTGTCTTAGTATTTGAGATCTTCAAGTTGTATTTCTGTATGCAAATCGTTCTGTATATAAGAATTCAAAAGTATAAAAGACATAAAAGAGATAAACACATCCTTGCCTAAGCCCTTTCTTATATTTACTTTGTACGAGGCTAAATCAAAATCCTGCTCTTGTCCACCGGTTATTTGTACTCCGTTGTTAGTTTGGATTTAATACTAAAACTCAGTTGTTTAGAAAGTTAAATACATTTAGTTATACCTGTGGAACAATAAGACAACTATTGAAGAATAAAACCCGGAGGGAGACAGCTAAAGTTCTATTAGGTCGTGGCTGTTCCGACTTTAATGTATGAATGTGAAATATGGACTCTCCTGCAAAAAGATATTTTAAAAATACAAGCCCCGGAAATGAAATTTTTAAGAGCAGTGAAGGGATGTAGTTTGAGAGATTTTCTACAAAACGACGACATAAGGAAATACCTGTAGTTACAGTCGGTTCTGGAGAGAATAAAGGAATACATGCAGAATCGGAAGTCCCATGTGCAACGCATGGGTAGACACGCGTATTTCTAAACAAGCGTTTGAATGTAGGCCAGTGGGGACGAAAGATCGTGGAAGACCCTGGAAAAAATGGTCAGAGACTCTGTGAAGTCGGAACGGGCTATAGCCCAAGTCATGGAGTGAAGAAGAAGAAGAAGAAGAAGAAGAAGAAGAAGAAGAAGAAGAACTGAGTTGTTATAGAGCTCTTAGAGTTTTCTTATTATGTAGCGGCACATCTGTTTTATTTTGGGCTAATTTTACTTGATCATCAGCGCAGCGCAGAGTTCAAGGCCTGTCGCCATTGATTTTTACGCCCACACTGCACTGTAGTACTGACGCCTCCACTGATCAGGAGTTCCATTTAGTGCGAACAAAACTATATCCTTGTCGCAGATCTTTAGTCGTCCTAACTAGAATGGTGTTATTTTATGCTGTTCTGAAAAAAAAATCAAAAATCAAAATAACTTGAAACAGTAATCAATCATTGATGGTTAATCGATAGTCACGTGAGAAACTAGTAGCTCTCATAATTATGGAAACGGTTTACATTGCGTAATCCAGTTGCCCAATGAACAGGAACCTGCAGTGGGGAGAAAACAGCTGAAAGAACCTAAACAGTGCTATAATTATAAAGAAAATTGCAAACTTTATCTGCTTAAATACAAAGACTTAAATATACAAGTAGCCTACTTGTATACATAAGCGGACACACACACACACACACATGTATGTAGAGGAAATGCGGGTAATATGGAATAGGGGGGCAATATGGAATACCGTTGTTTCAGCTCTTTTGAAAATTGTTTTCTCTTGTAATGTACAGGAAGTTTTACAGGAAATAACTAGGAAGCGCTAATGACGCCGGTGTCGTTGAGAGAGAAACTTGTTTGTTTTGGTGCTTACAAAAACTTTGTAGGTAAGTGTTAAAAATGCAGTTTGCATTTCTTGTACAGTTGCTATCAACTCTAATCAGCTTAATCTCTTAGTTTAAGGTGTCATCATCATCAAAGTTGGCTCGACAGCCCTTTGTGGGCCCTGGCGTTCTTCAGAAGATTTCGCCATTCTTCTCTATTCATTGCCATATTCTTCCAGTTTCTAATTCCAAGAGTACTGATGTCCTGATTCACCCCGTCCCTCCGTCTCAGTGTTTCCCTTCCAACTTTCCTTTTGCATTAAATATCCAAACTTCCCTTCTTGGCTTTGCATTAAATATCGTCTTAGTAACTCTGCTTTCACAAGCACGTATAATGTGCCCAGCTCATTCTAAACTTTTTAATTTAATAAAGGTTACCACATCAGATTCAGTTTAAGGTGTATTCTTGTTTATCTTTGGGTTATAACAGTTATCCTAAAGTCTATCTAATCCTAATGTATCTAAAGAATTCTAGAATTCTTTACTAAGATGGCGAATCGGTCAATATGGAATCCCACTATTCCATGTTGCCCGCATATTTTATCAGTATTCCGTAATTCCCATACGTATTTTTAACATTCATCTTAATTCAATACTCTAATTAAAACATTAAATCAGCACGGTGTGGAATGTTATAAGAAAACATTAACGCATAAATTACTATAATATATTAAATGTCAATCTCAATCTGTATGAAAAAATAACTGAAATTAGTGAGCTGTATCGATCAATGCTTACGAAGCTCAAGTTGTTTCAGTGTCTGTCTAATTAGCAGAAGACAGAATGATTTATAATTCCTATTTTGGAAGGATTATAATTGTAAAACAGGTAACTGATTACATAAAACAGTTAAGAAAACAATAATATTCAGAAGGTTTAAAGAACATTTCATGTTTTCGTTACAGATATGCCTAAGAGGAGAGACCGTTCAACCGTAAGAAAACAGTGGTGGGACCCATAAAATATGGAGTTGGGTATGCACGAGGTCCGCGACAAGCAAATGGGATTCCCAATGGCTGCTAAAACTTTTGGAGTATCCAGATATACTCTATTTCGGCTAGCTGCTGATACGTAAAGTGAACGTAGTGTGCGACATCAAACCAGTATTCGATCCAGAACTAGAAGAAGAATTGGTAAGGTACGGGGAAGTATGTGCAATCTATGACGCTGCCAATGCCCTACAGACCTCTGACCATCCCCCCACAAAAAGTCGTTTTCTTAATTGACTCACAAGCGGCCATACTGGCAATAAGCAACAATGCGCCAACTGACTGCTTGCGCACGGTCCAATGTCGCACCATGCTTGAGAAACTGATAAAATGTGGATGGCATGTGTGGCTGCAATGGGTTCCTAGCCACGTAGGCATCCTGGGAAACGTAAGAGCAGACGATTTGGCCAAAAAAGGAGCCGAAGCAGACCAACCAGTGGCCCCTATGACCTTGAAACCTGCAAGAAACTTAATTAGCCGCTCCATAAGC